>JAMPIV010016080.1:0-318266 GCA_024509875.1 Oreohelix idahoensis | reverse complement strand
GAACATTACATTTCATAATTTATCTGTGCTCATTGTTTTCAAACATTCAGACATATATTCCTGTACTCTGTGTAACACTACGGTTCCACCAATTTGAAATCTGATGAGCATCATGAAAACAGTACACAACACTGGTTTCCACCAATTTGAATATCTTGATGAGCATATGAAAACATACACATCACTGGACTCTGGGAGTATGATTAATAAACATGATGGATCTTCAGGGATGTGTTACCACAGGGCAGTGGATATAAAATGAAATAAAACATAAGTAAAATAGTAATATGATACTTCTGCTGATGCATAAGAGAAGATAACCTCACAAGTGAGACTCAAAGACAATAACCATTACTTAACTTGATCTAGCAAGTCATGAAAAGCCACTAAAATTTTGTGACAACCTAAATAGCATCAGCTTTAAAAACTAAGTCTGTAACATAAATTTTAGTCAGAAAAGTACCGCTACAACAACATAAAAATACTACACACAGGAGATAAGCCTTACAATGGGAATGTTTTATGGTGCTAGCATTTACTCAGAATTTCACCTACAATAACATAAAAGAATACATACAGTGAGAAAGTCTTATAATGTGAGTGTTTGTGGTGAGCTGCATTTACTCAGAAAATTTAACCTACAAGAACATAAAAGAATACATACAGGAAGAAGCCTTAACAAGTGTGATGTTTGTGGTGCAGCTATTTACTCAGTGAAAAGTCAGCCGACATGAACATAAAAGAATACATACAGAGAAAAGCCTTACAAGTGTAATGTTATTATGATTGGTACTGCATTATTACGTCATAAAAGTTTACCTACAAGGACATAGAAGAACACATACAGAAAAGTAACCCTACAAGTTGTGATTTTGTGGTGCTGCATTTACTCAATAAATTTCACTCTAGCAACAACATACACTAAATAGATTACACGACAGAAAACCTTACAAGTGTTATGTTTGTGGTGCAGCATATACTCAGAAAAATCACCCTAACGAAGGACAATTAAAGAATACATACAGAGAGAAGCCTTACAATTGTGATTTTTGTGTGCTGCATTATTAACTCAAAAGAGTCACCTACAACAACATAAAATGATTACATACAGGAGAGAAAGCCCTTACAAGTATGATGTTTGTTGCAGGCAGTTTGACACAGGAAACGTAACTCCCTACAACAACCATAAAATAATACATACACAGGAAGGAAGCCTTACAAGATTTGATGTTATGTAGTGCAGCAATTTTACTCTGAAATGGTAAGCTTACCTAGGCCATACTAACATAATAATACACAGGACAGAAATTCCTATACAAGTGGTGATGTTTGTGGTGCTAGCATTTACCATGAAAGGTCACCTACAAGCAACACATTAAAGAAGAACATATCAGGAGAGAAGCGCTTACATGTGTTGATTCTTAATGTGGTGCAGCATTTAACATCAGAAAAGTCACCTACAATTGCACTTAAAAGAAATACATACAAGAGAAGCCTTACAAGTGGGATGTTATGGTAGTGGCAGCATTTCTCTAATAAAGAGTTAGTACTACAACAAAGCAATAAGATAAATACATTTAGCTGTGAGACGTAAAACCTTACAAGATGGATTTATTGTGTGAGCAGCAATTACTCATGAAAGGGGGGGGGGTTGTGGAGGGGAAGTCAATCCACAACATACAATAAAAATAAAACGATACAGGAGAGTATCCATACAAGTGTGAGTTTTGTGGTATTAGGCATTTACACAGACTTCAAAGTAACTAAGAACCACAAAGAGAAGAATTACCTATCTAGGAGAGAAGCGCTTACTACGTTTGATGTCTAAGGAATGGCATAATATCACATATGTTTAGTAACATACAAGGACACACAAGAAATACATACAGGAGAGAAGCCTTACACGTGTGATGTTATAGTGGTATGGCATTTACTATGAAAAAGTTAATTACAAGGACATAAAAGAATACATACAGGAGAGAAGCCTTACACTGGAGGATGTTTGTGGTAAGCATTTACTATGAAAAGTAACTTACAAGGACATAAAAGAAATACATACAGAGAGAGAGCCTTACACGTGTGATGTTTGTGGTGTAGCATTTACTCAGGAAGTAGTAACCTGACAACAAGTCACAAATTTATACACACAGAAGAGAATCCCTTACAAATGTATGATTTGTGGTGCTTGGTTTTTACATGTTCTAGACAGGTCACCTGAAAACAACACAATAAGAATACAACATGGATAGAAGCCTTACACGTGTGATATTTTGGTGGATGGCATTTACATGTCGCTGTCAACGTACAACACACACAAGAATACATACAGGAGAGACGCCTTAACAAGTGTTGATATTTGTGTTGTTATAGTCACAGCATTTACTCAGTAAGGTAGCATATAACACACATAAAGTTAATGCATACAGGAGAGAAGCCATACATATGTGATTTTGTGGTGCACTAAAGGCGATTTTCCTAGATGTGTGAAGTTTGGTGGTGCAGCATTTAAAATGAAATATAGTCATACAATACATAAAAGATTACATAACAGGGAGGAAGCCTTACAATTGTGATGTTTGTGGTGCAGCATTTACTCAAAAAAGTGATCTAGAAGTACATAAAAGATTACATAACCAGGAGAGAATCATTACAATGTGATGTTTGTGGTGCAGCAAGTGCACAAAGAACAAGAAAGAAACACATGCAGGATGTTTGCCCCACAAGTGTGGTGTTATGGTTGTGTATTTATTCATTACAGGCAGCCTAACAGAAAAAAACATTCTCATTAATCTCACAGTCACTCTCTTTCAAACTATCACACTAACTCTAAGTTGTCTCTATCTATTCTCCAATATTATCACTAACTTCAGAATCCTCTCTCTCAGGTCTCTCTCAGGTTTTCTCACTAACCACACAATCTTCTCTCTCTCTCAAATTTGTGAACGTGCTTTTGGCCTGTCCATGCGCATGTGGGCATGTTTTTTGTGGGAGTTCCCTACATTTGGATTTTTAAACAGCGTTTCTAGCAAATATTTCTGAAGGATTTTTTTTTATGTCACTGTGTACACAATGTTAGTTTGCTTTATCGTGAAATACATATTATTGTGTTCATGTGAAAAGGAAATGTGAATTTTTTAAGAAAAATGAAGATTAGCATATCTTATATTTTTTAAGTGTTGTAAGTTCGCTTTTGTATCGGAATTACCAATACGCTTTCCTCATGGTCTTAGCCACATGTTTAATTGCGCCCCCCCCACAGAGCGGGGGTAAGTACCGTTAGCAACATGAAATGGCTTGTTCTCATTTATCAAACATTATACAGGAATGGTCAAGATAGACAACCGTCGGGCCTTTAGGATTATTTGTCTAAACAGCGGTAATTATGCTATATGTTTGCCTCGGACGAGGTCAACGATGTCTAACTGTGAGCAAGAGTGATGGGTTATTAATATGGATTCATCACTTTCCACGCCCAATTAATATACGCCTGGTCCACCTTAAACGTTATCACTCACAATGCCTACTCGTAAAATTCGGTCGGTACCAAGCACCCGTACCAATCTGTAATCACAAAACGGTGCACACTCCAACACTGATGCGAACTACACATTTGTGAACGTATATAACTATAATGAGGTTCTTAAAAAAGAAAAACTCGATCCAGTTTGAAAGATCTCACCAACGACTATTCAACGCCGAGAGCGATTGGGCGCTAACATATTTTCTTACCAAGTTCTCATAACCAGTGTTGTCGCGATTCTGACCGTTTTCTACCTTTATTCGAATAATGAAAGCATTGCGTAGTCCTGTACTAAGGCATACTATTGAATCCTATTGCGAACTGTATTGAAAGCAAGGAACCTGACGCTAAATGTTCATATGTAGAAGAAGTTTTTTCCACAGGAGAGTTGTCCTACTTTTCTTATAACAAAACAAATAAAGTAATGGTACTCAGGTACATGAGTGCACTATTAAAGACAGGATTAATACGGACTTGAATAATTATGGAAATTAGCAAGTACTGCGGAGTCTCAAGAAGGCCATTCTATCAAATGTGCCGGTTCAAAGCATTCAAGCAAAGCTTCCAGATCTAAGAATTTAAGCAATCACACATTCACTGTTCCCGCTGAAGATCACAACAAACCACAACTCCCAAAAACGTGCAAAAAGGTGTCACAGACAAAACCAAAGTCACAGCATAAGCTGATACAAGTTGACATCATGAATGAACAGAACACCAATCAAGTACTTTGTGACAGTAAGTTCCAACATCCCCTCTAACATTACCTATGCACATCATCACAAGATCGATTTTCAATAATATTGTCTGAGATGGAGATACCTAAAAGCAGAGACTGAGCAGGCCTCAAAAAAGCTTACGAGCACCTTTTTTTTTTCACCATGCTGACCAAATGTCCCTCAAAAATAGCCTGTGAGAGAAACGAGTCTGAACAACAGAAAGAAAGCACACAGCAGAAGAATTAATCACAGACACGTGTAACACAATCACACCCAAGCTCAAGTGGAAGATTTCCGCCGGTAGTGAAGTACAACATACGACACAAAGCTGAACCGTGTTCTCCACCATAAGGAGAAGACCCATGACCTGTGCATTCTAGGAATCCCTGCAGAAGTGAGCAAATCCTTGTCCTAGATTTCTAAATCGCAGCCCCACTGCTGACAGCCAGTTCACTATCACAGCAAGAACCCTACACACAATCCCAGCATAGTTTCAAAGACAAGAAACAGCACCGCACTGCCACCCGCACACACACCCGTCTTTCATATAGAAGGAAACACTTCAAACTTTGGTCGACCATAATGTGAAGGACCCTTCAACCAATTTAAATTAGGAACAAGCAGATACAAGACACATCACTGTTTCGCTTCAAAAATTGGGCATCTGTGCAGGACCCATTGACTCTCCTTAAAAGATATAAAACTGATCTTAATGTATGCCCAGGGTTCGACTGTGCATATTGGTCTGTTGACACCGCTAAAACATACCAACAAAATTGCACAAACAGAGCTAAAATCCAAATCACTTCTAACGTCCTGTTCCATTACCCAAATGCAAAGGTATGTTTTTTCAGCTATTATACCTCCCATTTTTCGCTCACATTATAGGAAATCTGTTGACATGAACAACAACAAAATTGAAAAAAGCATTGCGTCAGAGACGACCGCCACACATTAATTAAGAACACTCCTCGTTCCTATGCCTACATCCAGAGCTCCTAGAGAAGCATCTTTATAGCGCGACATTACCTATCCGATCAAGGAACCAGTATGTTGGCGAGAAACATCAAATTTCCAGAAAACACCCTCAAGGCACAGCCACACATCAGCACCCAAGTATCCTTCAAACCGACACACACAATGTATCCAGCTACTCCTCTAAATGCAATTTACAACCTTGAGTTTCCATTAATACCCACAAAACTTCAAGCACCAGCCAACAACATGTCACACAATCAGGAGTATCAAGACAGATCCTTATTAGAACTAAAGATTGCAGGAAACAGCCAATAATATCGGCCTTCAGCAACATACTACGACCGACGACCCACCTCAACAACAACGACCTGAGACACTCCATCCTCAAAGATTTGTAAGTGATTCAATTCAACCAACTCAGGTTCCACCTACTGAAATCTCACCACGTCCGCTGTTGCACCAGACACCAATGAGAGATCACCCATCATCGTTGTCATGACAGGTTTTCCCATATCAACCAGTGCACCCATCCTTTCATAACTTTCTACATCAGCAAAGCCTCTTGAACTACGCACCTTACACTTGGAGGTCCTACTGGCCGGAATATCTCATTCACCCAACAACAGTACATCCCGCAAACACCTACTACCAAATGAATCATCTTTTACGGCCAAATCCATCTCGCTTTTATTGTCCACAACCCTCTCCTCAACATTATCAGTGACTGTTCACTTCACAAGTTGATGTCTCTGTAACACCAGTAATTGTCGGATAATGCTTTATTTATTTATTCTCAGTATCTATTTGTCTGCCCATCTATTCTCTTGGTGCAGCTTGACTTTTTTGTTAACCTTCACAGTATGGATGGGTGTGCTTGTTGTGTGACAGTTTTCTTACAATTTTTACATAATACAGTTATCTGAATTGTTTGTAATTATTTGTATTACTATTAAGGTGTGCATTTATGTACTATTACTATTAATCTCACATATATAGCAACTTCGTGATGTTTAATTAGTTATTTATTTTCTATTTGAACGTAAAACTTCTTTCACATAAAAATGCCAGATAATTCCTGGAACATATATAAACTTAGGACTTTCTCGACGGGTTTACGGCTTACTGGACAATTGAATGGTTAATGCCCAACCTTATGGTTTAGGGGGGCGTTTTCAGAACTCACACAAATTCTTAGCCAAAATTTTGGGAATGGTTTTTGGTTTTTCCGAAAGTCGTCTAAATGAGAAAATAACTGACGATGACATTGCGACTCAGAGGTTTTAAAACAATTCAGCGAGATTCAAGTAGACAATTAGAAAAAAACGGGTCTAGCAGTTTATAATTTCTACTTCCTCTCAGTCATCACCGCAGAAACGATCTTGAGACTATAGATATAGAATGCATATGGTTAGAGGTAAAGCACAAAAGCAAAGACCTATTTGTAATCAGATATCTTTATCGTAATCCCAGTGTAGGAACAACATGGTTTGAAGATTTCAACGAAACATGATGGTATAAAGTTATTACTGTCTGTTAATGAGGTTATTCTTTCGCCTGGTGAATTTTATATATCGATATGCATAAAGCCAAACCAAATATTAGACCAACATCATAGCATCATATAAACATGAAACAAATAGTCAACAAACCTACCAGAACGTAACAAAAACGTTCATCACACACTGATCGATCACATCTATGGTAACCTGTCCAGAAAACATTATAGAATGTTCCAACCCTACTATTGCTTGTGAGTGACCATTATCCCATATGTTGCACTTGGGCAAAAAAAATGGGTACAAAACTCTCCAAAAATAAACACATTAGTTTTCAATATAGAAGTCTTAAAAGTTTCAACTGTGAATTATTTTTGAATGATTTGCGAACTGCACCTCTCGCCAACGTTTTTCAAATTCCTGATCCTGATTGACGCCATCGCATATTGGACAATGATATTTTATAGCATTTTTAATAAGCAGTAAGCGCCTACTAAAGAAATTCACGTGAAAAGGCAAATTAAATCTCCATGGATCACACAAGAAGTTCTTGACGCTATGAGGCAGAGGGATCGAGCGCATAAAAAATAAGGATATCACTACATATTGGACAGTAAGAAATAAAGTACAATATTTAATCCGCAGAGAAACGAAAAACTACTTTAGAAATTTAGTTCAGAGTAAACAAACAGTAAAGAGATATAGAAGGCAATCAACACTTCAGTGAACAAATTTGCCAGACTCACAAACTCCCAATACTTTATTTATTTGTACAGACTTCAGCAATCCTTTTCAGATAGAAATCAACAATATAAAATCCACCTATTCTGTCTCCCCCTTGTGACTTAAGCAAATTATCAACGTTCTGCAAGAACAAATGTGCTAACACAATTCCACCCAGACATCCCTTTATGTATAGCACTTAACGAAGTTTATAACTATCATACTGACCTTAAAGACAAAAACTCAACGGGACTTGATGGAATCAGAAATCGAATACTGCGTTATACCGCACCTGCTATTAATGATTCACTGACATACATATATAATCAATGTATAGCAAGGGATTTACTTTCCATCAGTTTTTAAAAGCGCTAAAGTATACCCACTTCTCAAACCAGATTCATCTGATAGTAGTAATCTTAGTAACTAAAGGCCCATTTCTCTTATATCGTCGGCCACGCTGTCCAAACCACTGGAAAAACACATCCACAAAACAACACTACAACACCTAGTCAATAATGATCTGCTAATCGGCAGACAGTCGCGGTTTAGGCCAAAGCACTCATGCCACTCAGCCTTAACAAAGATGATAGACTATTGACACCTAAACATCAATAACGATAATATATGTGGAGCAATATTTGTAGACTTCAAAAAAAGCATTTGATGTGATAGATGTCACTTTATTTTAATCAGAAAATTAGAAACAATGAAAGTAAATATTAAGGCTGGTAAAGTTAATTAAATCGTTCCTATCAGACAGACAAACAAATAGTCTTCTTACAATATTTCCTTGTCGAACCCAACCATTGTCAATTATCAGGTGTTTCTCAGGACTCTTATTCTCGGCCCCTCTTCTCCTTTAACCGTATTAGCATTAATGGAATCTTCCTCTATACTTCAAAACACAGTGCATCATGTGACCTGTTTGCCTATGACTTGGTACAGTCTATACAAGTGATAAAAGTTGTCATTAGCACTAGAGAACTATCTTTTCAAAAACGATACACATAATCTTAATTAAGTAGGGATTCAAATAATCACATGGGCAAATAACATAATATTAGTTAAAACAAAAATGTGATGTTAAAATATCATCCTGACAAAAATTACAAAAACTTGCAGACATATAAAGCACTTCAGCTCTACATTGGAACATGCACTAAATCTGAAAAGCGTAAAGATGAACACAGAACACAAGTTAAGTCTCCACTGTTGACCAACACCATAAGTTGGAACTCACATTGTACATGCATCTCACAAAGCAAACGAACAGCCAAAAAGTTTTACCAATTAGCCATAAAAATTTAAACATTTCGCTTCCTGAGGATGAGCCAGGCAAGTAAAATGGCTTCTACATATATTCATATATTCAAACTGCATCTAGACTATTGTTCCACCAATCTGGGATGGTTCTGTCTCCAACACAAAAAAGGTCTCCCCATTCTCATCAAAAATCTCGCAATGTTCGCCTTGTTGCCAATTGTTGTCTAGTGATTTTTGGGCCTATACTTTATATACATCCAATTTGTTTGATAATTTTTGTTGGTCGGAAGAGAGATAACTATCTGTTAAACTTTTGCAGTACACAGGTTAGAATTAGTGTTTATCCTTCTCTTGTCTTATTCTCCTATTCCCTTATAATGAGCGTTGGTTGACCTGATACGAAGGAAATGTGCTTAAAATAATTGTTATGTCTTAAGACGTTATTCACATGACCATATAAGGAGCGGGTTTGCCTCTGGTTTCGAGGAAACGCCCTGGTCTGTATTAGCGTTACTCAGGACTGTGTTCATTGCACATGCGCAAAGTTTTTGGGCGCGGACCGGGAGATTCCGATCTTGAAGTCGACTTGAGTTTTTCTATGCGGACGGAAGGTCCTAAGATTTCTCTCTGCTGTAATTCTAGGGAAGAGATGTCCTCTGTGTATCTAAGATGTCAGTGATCTTCCCTAAGTTCATTCAATACGCCAAAGATGGCGAGTGTTAATTAGTGTTTATTTACTAGTGTTTTTCTGGGTTTCAGTCAAGGTAATAATGTACATTTTTTGAACCTTCCCGTTTTACCTTGATCTACAGACTTGCTGCGATCTGCATATAAAAGTGACTGACCGTTTGAGGCGACGTTTTGCTTGCAGAGTTGTAAATAAAAATGATGTACAGTGCACACTACTTGTACTCCTTATAGAAACCAAGATAATAAGTCTATTTGATGAAAAGAAGCTTGAAGATCCCGCTATTTTGGATTTTTTCCGGGCGGTATGCTGATCAAGGACTGATATGCCTTGCTATCAGGTGATAACACAGAGGTTAACTCGTCATAGAGGCCCACTACTTTGTGGCCTGATATTGTCGCCATAGAGGCCCGCTACTTGCGGCCTGTACTTTTCGCCAGAAGAAGTTCCTGTCAGAAGATGTCAGAGGAACCATAGATTATTGTTGAATATTTGAGAGCCCACCCTTTGCTGTGCAGCTGGTCTACTGGTGGTAACTGACAAGTTCAGTCAGTCATACACTAGGTTACAATACAAGCAGAACATAGGATTGACAGGGCCATTAACATTCTGTTGTGATTAGGATGCTCAAGATGATTGGATATCAGATGTCGTCACCATTAACCATGTACTGTTTTTGATGTTTCTGCAACCTTGTCAATTGACTGTACCTGTGTTCAGCGTATGTCTCGTAATAAATGATTGAAATGTCATCAGTCGTTAGTCAACACTTAATTGACTTCTACATGTGACTGTTAAACCCAAACCCGAGCCAACAAAAGGAATTTCCTAGACGATACTTGGCAAAACAGCCGCAGAAGAGCAGCACTGAGAAATGAACAAAGCACAGTATACAAAATAACTAAATTCATCAGTCGGAAAACAAGGTGCAAACAATATTACATTAGTAAGAGATAAGCAAGCAAATCTCATCAAGACAGCAGAGGGACAGGAAACAAGATGGGCAGAGCACTTCAGAGAAACTCTGAACAAGGAAATACCAGAGACACAATTGAATGTTCCTGAGGCTGAAAACGATCTAGATGTAAATACAGACATTCCACGAAAAGAAGAAATCATCACAGCAATCAAAGGGTTAAAGAATGGTAAAGCTCCGGGCCATGATAACTTAAATGCAGAGCTATTTAAGACAGACCCTGAGCTAGCAGCAGAACTATTAGAATCACTATTTGCACAAGTGTGGAAAACGGGGGGGACAACACCATCAGAGTGGAACAAAGGAATAATTGTCAAATTGCCCAAGAAGGGAGATCTTTCAGACTGCAATAATTGGAGAGGAATCACTCTTCTCTCAGTTCCCAGCAAAATACTAGGCAGGATAATTATAACAGAGAATATCAAAGGCAGTAGACTACAAACTGAGGAAAGAAAAAAGCAGGATTTATGAAAGAACAGAAGATGTGTAGACCATATATTCACTCTCAGGAACATTATAGAGCAGTGCTCAGAATGGCAAAGACAGCTTTACATAAAATTTTGTTGATTTATGAAAATGGCTTTTGACAGCATACATAGGGACAGTTTATGGAAAATACTGAGGGCTTATGGTGGAATTCCAAGCTGCATAGTGTCAATCATAAAAAGCCTCTATGCCAACTTTACGTGTAGTGTTGGGCAGAGCAACCTAACCTTCGAGGTGAAGACAGGAGTATGACAGGGATGCCCCTTATCAACCACTCTATTTTTAACAGTCATAGACTGGGTGGTGCGCCAGACAACAGAGGGCAGTCCAAGAGGAATAAGATGGACTACATTTAACATTGGAAGATCTGGAATATGCAGATGACATTGCACTGCTGGCACATTCACATCAACACATCCAGGAAAAAACGGATAGACTCAATAAATTTAGCCAGCAGGTGGGCTTGAACATCAATTTAAAGAAGTCTGAGGTCATGACGCTCAATGTGAGCAACCCTGAGCCCATATCAGTAAGGAATCAGCAACTGGTACAGGACCGGGTATACCTTCACATACCTAGGAAGCATAGTAACACCAGAGACCCCCTCTGGGGCAGGCAAAAGTTTATCAAACATCATGAATGAATAAGGCAAGAACAGCCTGTCTTTGCCTAATATAAATTATGATCTATGGGTACAGTCCTCCCAATACAGCACAAGCACAAAATTAAGATTATACCAGAGTTGCGTGCTTTCTGTGCTTCTCTATGGTGCGGAATGCTGGAGAGGTCAGTGAAGATTGGAAAATGTTCAAAATTTTCCCTCATTTGGATCACACAACAATGCCTAATAAAAATTCATTTCACCGAAGTTTTTTTGGATAATTTGCAGGGGACAATACCATAACTTGTCAACCAATTAAATTGTGCTTACACAGGTCGTAGCAAGCAAGAGGACATGCATCACCATCCTGATAGCTGGGTCAGACCGGCTGAAGCTGGGTTGGTCATGTCCTCAGAAGAGACCCCGATGCCATCACAAGAACAGCTATGCTTTGGACCCCTGAAGGAAAGCGAAAGAGAGGCCGACCAAAACAACTTGGCGGAGGACTGTGGAGGCTGAGATGCAAAGAATGAACCAGAGTTGGGGCACTGTACGAAGGATGGCCACCGACCGTGCAAAGTGGAATCAATTTGTTGTTGCCCTACAAGACGCCACTAGGCGTGATGGCCACGACTGCTTTGACGGTCGGTGGTTAAGGATCGAAGAAGAAACTTGTGACTGAGTGAGTGTCCTGTGTACTTATCAAGATCCTTTACACATTCGCGTCTACTCCGGGGTATAACCTGAAGGTCTACACACACATGATGTCAACTTACATACATCTACGATTTCTACACATTTGACAGTCTTAGTATGGCGTTGGAATGAGTTAGTGTCAACATTTGCACCCTTGTCAGCGCCTCAATATTTGGTGACCTGACACAAATAACACTAACACCATCACACCTGTTTGATTGATCTAACTTAACACTGTAACCCAGAGCGAGCGAGGCGGCCATAACATTATGGTAGGCCCATATTCCTGGGGTCTAATATACACAGTGAACAGGATTGAAGAAGTCAACTACTGATGCAAGCTTGTTACCTGGCGCCTCATCTTCGGAAATTGATTTGGGATCTTACACGCTCATAAACACCATTACAAGTTCTACAGTTGATGACATCCATCTTGTGAGCGAGCCTGTCCTTTGTTTACCTGTCAAGCTGATGCTGTAATCTGTTCCAACTTCAAGTTTACGTGCTATGGATCAGCATTGGATCGTCTAGTTAACCGTGTTAGCAAGAATTACATTGTACCTGTGCTGTGGAGTCCACTACCTGTTGTCGTGTAGTGGAAACCTTCAACAGTGGATCTTCCTGCATTACTCTGTCTTGTGTGAACTTTGCTGTACTTAAGGCCAGGATTGACCATTAAGATAAGTGGCAGTCCGTTTTTGTTTGGAAACTGTGCCATTATATTGTGTCTAGCTGAGCCTTCCTTGCAACACACTTTATTTACATGCTATGTGTTTATGTTATATGTTTTTCTTGGTGTGTTTATGTTGCGGGTTAGGTTGGGAGGTGACTCCAGTAGAAACATCCCACTTAACCGAGGGTCTACTGTAAGCGTTCTAAGGAACTTATCACGAATTTCCCACAGTGGAAATAGCTAGCGATTTTTTTTTGCTTTCATGATATTTTTGTTAGTTGTGCCGAGGTGTGCTTTCATCATTTTTGTAATATTTTTTGTGTTCTTTAGTATTGATTTGTTTTGTTTGTATTTGTCTGCCTCCTCTTTCTATCATTTATTTCTATACACCTATTTGTTTATACACTGTGTTGTCATTGTCTTATTGTGAGTTTTCGCAGTTATCATTGCAAATTTTTGCAACATGCTCTTTAGTTAAACTTTATTGTTGATTTGACCTCTGCGAATGTTTTCGTCTGTCTAGATGCTTTGGCTTTGTTAGATTAATGTTATATATTGTTATCAAATACACAGTCTATATATATACTTGGTCATATTATTATAAAGGTATTATACAAGTTCTTTATCAAAGACTTGTCTCCCACAGAGATTGGGATAAAAGTGAGGTGATTATACAAGTTTCTTTATTAAAAGACTTGTTCCCATTGAGTTGGGAAAAGTAATTTAATATTTCAGGTTATTGATCTCATATTATTAACACAATGTCTACATAGAGTATCTTTTATTGAGCAAGGGAAATCCCTTGGGTAAGTCTGGTGAGAAATTGAGGAATCGCAACTGCTCAATTATGCCAAGGCGCTGAAGTCGGAAGAAAAGAGACACTAAGATGGAAAATGAACAAAAGAAAATATGAAGCAGACGAAATTAAGATGGCAGAAGCAGGCAGATTAAGATGAAAGGAAATATCCATAAGGAAATGGCAAAACAAAAAAAGAGAAAGGCTGAGGAGAAAAAAAAATCCATTACCAAATGATGACTGCAAAATAAAAGGTATCAAGAAAGCTGAGGGGAAAAAAAATCCAGTTACAAATGGAGGCTACTGTCTTTGAGAACCTGTTAAAAATCTTGGCAGGGTGTACGATGCCTCATTAAAAGACTCGAAGGCAGTGCAACAGACAATAGAAATGGCAGACAGAGGGCTACAGATCATAGACCAAAGCAGACTCCTGGGAAAGTTCAAACTGTGATGTCTCCAGTTCATGTTGATACCGAAGTTGCTGTGGCCACTGCTTATATATGAAGTGGAGAGTGGAAGAAGCTGTTGATGCTGCTGAAGAGTCACTCAAACTGAGAGAGGTAATCGGATACACACAAACGAATAGATGGGGATTTGGGCATGGTGACATCCGCTGGTGGTCCAAGGCATCAAGCAGGGAGCGCAGAGACATGGTAGTTCAGGAGATACGAGGAGCTGAGAATGATAAGAGGTTGCAAAAAGCAGTGCAGCAGGTCCAACAAGGCCAATGGACTACATGGGAAGGAGTCCTGCAGAGGTCCTTGACATGGAATGATATATGGCATATGGCACCTCTTAGGCTCAGCTTGGTGGTTAGATCAATGTATGACCTGCTGCCGTCGGCCACCAACCTTGTGAAATGGGGAAAGTCGGATGATGAGCAGTGCCCCCTGTGCCAGGGGAGGCAGACACTTGAACACGTGCTTTCAGCGTTGTAAGGTGGCATTAGGGCAAGGGCGATCGATACACTTGGCGCCATAACAAAGTGCTAAATGAGCTTGCTGCGACAATAGATCAGGCAAGAATGAAAGCGAATAGCAAAGTCCGGTCAGACACATACTTTCTGAGGGCAGGAAAGTCAGCACACCCCAAACCGAGTAAACCTGGTAGCAGTTTACCATCTCTTCTTGACTGTGCAAATGACTGGGAGATGGCGGTAGACCTACCTGGACGGGGGGCATATCCAGAGAGTATCAGAAAATCGCGGAGACGGCCGGATATAGTGCTTCATTCTTCAGCAACGCTTCAGGTCATACTGATTGAACTGACCGTGCCATTTGAATCCAGATTAGATGAGCAACATTCGTTCAAAGCGGCCAAGTATAGTGATCTGGCCGCGGATCTGAGACACGATGGGATTCACTGCAAGGGTCATGGCTGTTGAAGTGGGCGCAAGAGGGCTTGTGGCTGCATCAGTGTATGATTTATTGAAACATGTTGGGGGCTGAAGGGACAGTCTAGAAACAAGGGCACTGAAGAGGCTTAGCGAAACTGCCGAAAAGGCATCAGGCTGGCTGTGGAACAACCGCAATGGGCAATGGAAATCGTGACAATAAACGCTCCACCTGCGGTACAGAAACATCCGGAAAGTTGACCCAAAAATTTTCTAAGTCCACAATATCGCTGAGTTTTTCTGGTTGTAACTAGTGAAAGGGCTGCGACTCAGGGGCAAAACGCAGGCGATTTATACTATAGGGAGTGTGTCCAGGTACCAGAATTTCAGTGGCTTGCGGCGCGCAGTGGCTAAGGCTCGTCGGCTTTGCTCGTGTCTCAGTGTGTGTCCTTAGTTGTGAAAATTCTCAGAATTCATCTCAAAAATACGTCTTACATTCACACGATGGATTGAGCTGTCTAAAACAGAACATACATATGAAGCCCTTATGGACTTATTACTTCGAGACAAAGTTATGTCATCTGTCAATGAGTCTTTTCTTGCTTTTCTGCATGAGCATAAACCTAAGAACATAAAAGATATGAACGAATATTGTACCAGTATGTCACTGCGCACCCACATGTTACTGTTAGCAACTCTAAAGTTAAGGAAGGTTTGCCAGTTGCTTCTGCAACACCATATGGCCCTAACTTTCTTCGTAAATTTCAAGGTGCTCAACACAACTTTAATAGGAAAAGTAATCGTAATTATGCTCAAAATCAAAACAATCCATCATATAATGGTTCTTCAAAGAACTGGAGGCGATCTGACAGTTATCGTTATTTTGGGTCTAACAATTATAGAAACTTTTGCAGGGGTAGTCACAATAGAAACTATCCAAACTATTCTTCACGGAGACAACAAAACCAAACTAATAAATATTCTCATCAATGGGAAAATGACAATAGTGACTATGGAAACTGGGATTCAAACCAGGACAATGGTTACAATAGACCACACAATGACAATTTCAGAGGAAATAATAATCGCGGTAGATCTCAACACAACAAAAGTAGATCATATCACCAGGCAAACTCTGCACAGCAAGAGTCTCAGGGAGCCTGTAATCAAGTGAACGATAATAAGACTTCTAATGCTATCACTTGTTCTGCTTTCGATTTTGGGAGAGCATCTCAATGCCCCCAATGCACAACATTGTTCGAACCGACTACTGTAACTACCTTGAGTTGTGGTCACCCTCTTCCCGCTCTTCCTGTCGCAGTGGCGCATGATGGGAGAGGATCTCTTATCTTACATAAAGGTCTAGTAATAATAATCCAGTCTCAGTCCTTTTTGATTCTGGATGCACTACTATCGGAGTTAAGCAATCTCTTATAGATCCTTCCTGTGTCACGGGAAAGGTAGTCAAATGTGTGATAATTAGTGGCACTCTGGAAAAATATCCTACTGCTATCGTTCACATTGCTACTCCCTTCTTTACGGGAGATGTCCACGCGTGTCTTCTACCGAATCCTATTGCGGATCTTATCATCGGTCGTATTCACGGAGTTAAGGAATGCACCCCGCAGCAGATTGCTGCTTGGGAAGCTTGAAATATCCAAGCTGCCAATGCAGTGGTCACAAGAGCACAAGCTCTTAATATGCCTCAAACTTCATCGACTGAAAGTAATGAAGTGCATAGCCATGATGATCACTTGGTGATTTTGCATGACCATTTTATAAAACTGCAAGAAGATGATTCTTCTTTAACAAAATTCTTCATTCTGGCAAAAAAAGGTGACCCAAATCAGAACACAAATCACAAATCTTGGATTACAATGAAGAATGGGGTACTTGTGCGTATGGTACAAGACTCGACTACGTCTATGCATTCACAAATTCTCGTGCCCAAGAGTATGAGAGTCCAAATTCTGCAATATGCTCACGACTCTCAGTGTGCTGGACATATGGGTTTTTTCCCGCACTAAGTCGAGAGTTCTTGTGGCTTTCTTTTGGCCATTTGTGAATAAAGATATACGGATTTATTGCCGATCTTGCAAAATATGTCAAGAGGTCAAATCGAGAGGTCCACGACATGCAGCACCTATCCAGGCTGCTGACATTCCTATTCGGCCGTTTCAGAAAATGGCAGATATTATTGGCCCTTTTAAGATCAAGTCGGCCAGAGGACATCAATTTATCCTAACATGTGTTGACATGTGCACACGTTGGCCAGAGGCTATACCTCTTAAGAGCATCTCCACTGCCGATATCACAGACGCTCTTTGGCTGATATTTTCTCATTTGGTATTCCCCAGAGAAATATTGTCAGACCATGGCACCCAATTAATATCAGACACTATGTCGCAGGTAATGTCTACTCTGCATATTAAAAGGTCTCTGAGTAGCATCTATCACCCGATGTCTAATGGGTTAGTCGAACGTCTGAATAGAACACTCAAGAACTTACTTGGGAAGATAACTGAGGATCATCTTCAGGATTGGGACAGGGTTTTATCCGCGGCTCTCTTTGCATACAGAGAGGTCCCCAACGAACATACAGGGTTTTCCCCTTTTGAACTTGTCTTTGGCGCACGACCGCGCGGTCCTATGTCTTTGCTTCACGATCTTATACCTGCTGATAATATTAACGATGACACACAATCTTCGTATGAGTATGTCATTGCTGTCAGGAAGAAGATTATCGAAGCATGCAAACTAGCAACTTCCTCATCCGAATTTGCTAAAGAAAAGGCAAGGCAATTTGCAAATAAGAATAGATGCCAACGACAACTTTGTCTTGGCGACAAAGCACTTGTTTTGCTCCCTTGTAGGGAGAACAGACTTCTTGTTGCATGGAAAGGTCCATATACAGTAGTCTCAAGAATTTCCGATGTCGACTATGTTGTCGATATTGACGGAAGGCATAAAACCTTTCATATAAACATGCTCACGGAATTTCATGAACGACCAGACTATTTGCAGCCTATTTTCCAGACAACGGACGATTCTCCAGACCCACATGGTCATTACTCATCCCTGTCAGTTATACAGGATGAGGAAACTATTTTCTCAGATGTTAATCTTCCTCTTCCAGTGATTCCACTTCATTCTACGGAATCATTGAAAAACGTTACTGTTTCTCCTAATTTATCTACTGAGGAACAGCGACAAGTCTCTTCTATGTTTGAAACCTTTCAGGATGTCCTTACCGACATTCCTAGACACACACATGTCATTGAACATGACATTATACTTACTGACCATAATCCTATCAGGGTCAGACCTTACCCTATTCCTATTCATTTTCAAACACAGGTCGAGAAAGAATTGGATGAAATGATACAATTGAAAATAATTGAACCATCCACTTCAGCATACTCTTCATCCTTGGTTATTGTTCGAAAGAAAGACAATAACATACGCCTTTGCATCGATTATTGCAAATTAAACCAAGTTACGAAGTTTGATGCTGAACCTATGCCTTTATTAGAAGATCTACTTATTGGACTTTCTGATTCTCAATTCTTTACCAAACTCGACTTGTCGAAAGGTTATTGGCAAGTTCCTTTAACTGAACGTGCCAAACCTCTCACTGCTTTCTCAACACCTAGGGGTTTGTTTCAATGGAATTTCATGCCTTTCGGCCTTATGAACGCCCCAGCTACTTTCGTACGCATGATGCGCCGAATTCTCTCATATCGTTCAGATGTCATTGCATACTTGGACGATATCTGTCTTTTCAGTGATTCTTGGGAAGATCACTATTTGAGTTTATATGAATTACTGTCTACTCTACGCAAGCATAATTTGACAGCAAAACCTTCTAAAGCCTATGTTGGGTTTAGTGAAATTTCTTTCCTGGGTCACCGTGTTGGTCATGGTCTCTTGAAAACAGAGGACCACAACACTTCTAAGATACTAAATATTTCTATTACTAAGACGAAAAAGCAAGTACGTAGTCTCTTAGGGTTAATACAATTCTATGGGAGATTCATTCTGAATTTGTCTTCTATCATGGCACCTCTTTCAACCCTATTGAAAAGAGGGTCTCCTAATATGGTGCACTGGTCCCAAGAATGCCAGTCTTCATTGGATCAGATTAAAACTTTATTCTCATCTCCCCCTATCTTAAGGCTACCTACTACGGATAAGACTTTTAATCTTCGTAGTGATGCCTCATCCACTGGGATCGGGGCGGCACTAATGCAGGAGTAATCAGAAACTGCATCCTGTAATGTATATCTCTAGGAAACTGAATGCGGCAGAAAGGAATTACTCGGTTCTAGACCGTGAATTGTTAGCTATGGTCTGGTCAATTCTTACGCTACAAAGATTCCTTCTTGGCGCGCATTTCATGGTGGAAACCGACCAAAAAGCTCTTACAGCTATTCAGAGTAAGAACTTGAAGAGCTCGAGATCCACTCGATATGCCATTGCTCTTCAACCTTTTCATTTCACGGTTCGAGCTATCCGTGTTTCATATAATGTGATGGTGGACATACTGTCTAGATGCCCACATGACTCCACTTAACTCTTGTGTCCTAGATTTCCTGATACATGTCTAGACTTATAACAGTTCTTTACTATAACAATATATATTAGCACGTTTGATTTCACCTTAGAGTTGTAAATTAAGTGATTTCTTTCTCTGTTACCATCTCTGGTATAACAGGGATGGCTTGGTTGTCACAATATAAGGGCCAAAAATTTCTCACGGCCACAGTTAATGGTTAAGAATGTATGATTACTGTATATTAGAAAATCTAACGGTTATCATAAAGAATTGTATTATTTGTATTTTCTCAGCAAATCATTGATGTTCTGGGAGAATCTTTGTATTTTGCCAACCATGACCTATTATGATGTCCATACTTACCCTTCGGATGACACTATAGATGCGCCCGCTTAGACTATGATCTTGGACTTCATTGATCATCTACATAGTTAATATTGTATATAACATTGTATTAAAGCAGATATTACATTTTAAAATGATGTAACCTTTTTGTTGATAAAATGTTTGTATCACTATATTGCGGTGCATTAAGATAATGACACCGCTGCTTTTTGAAAATTTTTCACTGTTAAACATGGAGATAAGGTATTTGATGTGATAAAATTATAAGTATGTAACTTTTGCTTGCATTATAACATTGCCAGCACTGTAGTGTACGTTGGTGGCACCTCCCTGGATATGGGTATACTTAGAGAAATGCTTTCTCTAATATTCTGAGATATATTCGCACCTGACGCCCCATGTGTCGAGTTAGCCTCACATTAGGCATTATATTTATTTGTGATACTTCTCGTCTGCGCATCATTCGTGCGTTATGAGCCGGTTGTATCTTGCTCTTGGATGTATTTAAAAAAAGTATTTGTTTTTTTTTCCCGGGGGTTGCGGTAAACTGTTACTGTGATTTTTGCCTATACTTTATAGACGTCAATTTGTTTGATAATTTTTGTTGGTCGAAGAGAGATAACTATCTATTAACTTTTCAGTAACAGGTTAGATTAGTGTTTATCTTCTCTTGTCATATTCTCCTATCCTTATAAGGAGCGATGTTGACCTGATTCGAGGAAATGTCTTAAATAAGTGTTATGTCTTAAGTCGCTATTTACATGACCATATAAGGTGCGGTTTTGCCTCTGGTTTCAAGGATACGCCCTGGTCTGTATTAGCTTTACTCAGGACTGTGCTTATTGCACATGCGCAAAGTTTTTGGGCGCGGACCGGGAGACTTCCGATCTAGGAGTCGACTTGAGTTTTTCTGTGCGGACGGAAGGTCCGGAGATTTCTCTCTGCTCTAATTCTGGGGAAGAGATGTCCTCTGTGTATCTAAGATGTCAGTGATCTTCCCTAAGTTCATTCGATACTCCAAGGATGGCGAGTGTTAATTTCCTAGTGTTTTTCTGGGATCCAGTCAAGGTAAAATTATACATTTTTGAATCTTCTCATACTTTGATCTGCAGATTTGCTGTGATTTGCATATAAGAGTGATTGACAATTTGAGGCGACATTTTTGCTAGCAGAGTTATAGATTAAATGATGTACAGAGCCCACTATTTGTACTCTTTATAGAAACCAAGACTAATACATCTTATTTGATGAAAGAAGCTCAGAGAAGATAGGGCTATTTTGGATCCCGCCTTTTCCGGGAGGTTTGTTGATCAGGGACTGATATGCCTTGCTATCAGGTGATAACACAGAGGTTAACTTCTCATAGAGGCCCACTACTTGCGGTCACCATAAAAGCCTGCTACTTGCGGCCTGTATTTTTCATCAGAAGAAGTTCCTGTCAGATGATGTCAGAGGAACCATAGATTATTGTTGAATATTTGAGAGCCCGCCCGTTGATGTGCGGCTGGTCTACTGGTGGTAGCTGACGCGTTCAGTCAGTCATACCTAGGTTACAATACAAGCAGAACATAGATTGACAGTCCATTAACGTTCTGTTGTATTAGATGCTGAAGATGATTGGATATCAGATGTCGTCACCGTTACCATGTATGTGATGTTTCCACAACCTTGTCAATTGACTGTACCTGTGTTCAGCGTATGTCTCGTAATAAATTATTGAAATGTCATCAGTCGTTAGTCAACACTTAATTGACTTCTACATGTGACTGAGTGAGTGTCCTGTGTACTTATCAAGATCCTTTACACATTCGCGTCTACTCTATAACCTGAAGTCTACACACTCACACATGATGTCAACTTACATACATCTACAAGTTCTACACATTTGACAGTCATGTATGGCATTTGAGTTAGTGTCAACATTGCACCTTGTCAGCGCCTCAATATTTGGTGACCTGACCCAAATAACACTACACCTGTTTGATCCTAACTTAACACTGAACCGGAGTGAGGCGGCCATAACACCGATAAACACCAATCACATTGTATAGATTTATATAATTATCTTACAAAAATCATCACAATCAAACAAGGTGAAAATATGCTCTCGGGAAAAAAAGCTGCAAATGCACTCATGGAACACTATGCTGGTGCAAACCACATTGATGTCCCTATAGACAGAAGAAAGGCCATCCTTGATGAACAAAAGAATCATGATAACAAAAAGCTTGCACCAGAAGAACACATGATGGCAAAGCTAACAATGCAAGAATTAGAAGAGGCAATGAGGGCGCTAAAGAAAAAGAAGTCACCCGGAAAAGATGGGATAACCAATAAAATGCTAACAGGCCTAGGAACAAAGGCAAAAAAGAAGCTTCTGGCCATCCTAAACTGCAGCTGGAAAAGAGGAATAGTACCACAGGCATGGAAAGATGCCATACTGATTCCAATACCTAAGAAAGACAAAGTTCAGACAGAACCAAATGGCTACAGACCTATCAGTCTACTTAGTTGTGTTGGAAAATTGATGGAGCGCATAATAAATACTTGACTTATGTGGCATCTAGAGGAAAAACATCTCTTAGCCCCACAGCAAGCAGGATTCAGGAAACACAGATCCACTGAAGACCAGATCACTTATATAACTCAGAAAATTGAGGATGCTTTCCAAGAAAAAAAGCACACACTGGTGGTTTGGGTGGACCTAGAAAAAGCATTTGACAAAGTGTGGAAAGATGGACTGAAAGTCAAGCTGCAAAGAAGTGAAGTGTGTGGGAGAATGTTCAAATGGATCAGCCACTATCTTGAAAATAGAACGGCCAGAGTCCCACTACAAGGACAGACCAGTAGGAAGATGGTATTGGAGCAGGGTGTTCCCCAAGGGGGAGTCCTGTCACCCACATTGTTCCTCACATATATAAATGACATATCAGAGAATATTCCAAGAAGAACACACAATGCCTCCTTTGCAGACGACTTAGCCCTGTGGATCTCAGAGGAATATATCTCTACGGCAAGCATTCAGATGCAGCAAGCCCTAACATCATTGGAGGAGTGGGCCAAGGCATGGCTAGTAAAGATAAATGAGGAGAAAACATCATTCACAGTGTTTTCTCTCTCTAACAAACCACAGATCTCCAAATTGGTGCTAAATGGGAAAAATCTACATCTGGATGAAAACCCAAACTACCTAGGCATTACCTTTGATCGCCGCTTGACTTGGAAAACCCAGATTGAAAAAAACAGGACAAGAGCAAGGCAGAGAATGGCAATTATGAAAAAAATTGCTGGCACGGTTTGGGGAGCAGACGAGAGAGTACTAAAGAATCTATATACTGGGCGAGTGAGACCAGTCTTAGAATATGGCATTGCAGCATGGTCAACAGCCGCTAAGTCGAACTTTGACAAAATAAACAGAACCCAAAACCAAGCAATGAGAATCATAACTGGGGGCATGAAATCAACACCAATAAAAGAGCTGGAAAAGATTACTCACCTCCAGCCTATGGAGGATAGAAGAGATAGCAGAGCCCAGCAACAAGCCGAGAAATTCAGGAGGCTGATAGATCACCCAATGCACCAGAGGATAAATGGACTTGGAAGGGGAAGACTAAAGCGAAGCAACTTTGTAGAGACAGTCAAAACAAAGATGAGAGCAGACCCCATAAATGCAGTATCAACAGCTACGCCAATATGTACTGCACTCAAGGTACCAATTTGGAAACAACAGTGCTTCCCTGAAATGATAGAAAATGTTCCTGGTATTGAGAGAAAGAACAGTCAAACTGAAACAGAAAGGAGAGTCCAAACCACAAAATATATAGAGAAACATTACCCAAGCAACACCTGGATCCATGCGTACACAGATGGATCAGCAACTAATGCAACAGAAGATGGGGGTGGAGGAGTCTTCCTGAGCTTAAGCAATGGCACACAAAAAAAGATAGCAGTCGCAACAGGGAAATTTTAAACTAACTTCAGAGCAGAGGCAGAGGCCATAAAAACTGCATCAGAAATTCTAATGACAGAAAAAAGCTCAGAGAGACCAGTAGTTATCTTCTCAGATGCTCTGTCAGTGATTACAACACTGAAAAGTCAAAGTAATGCTGAACTGGATGACCTAAGAGTAACACTTCACAGACTATGTCTGCAATACAAAAGAGTCGTGATACAGTGGATCCCTTCTCACTGCAACATCCCTGGAAATGAAGAGGCTGACAGATTGGCAAAGGAAGGGGGAAAACTTCCTCAGCTGGACACAAATATAACCTATGAGGAGTCCAAGAGTTTTATCAAGCGCAGATACAGCCACAAGTGGGAAGAAGAGCATCCAGGCCACACAAAAAATGATCCGTATTACCAGCTCAGCAGAAGTGAACAAGTGGTAATTTTCAGACTTCGCACTGGTCATAACAGATTGAGATACCATCTGTTCAACAAATTAAAGATATGAACTACGGATGAGTGTGACTGTGGCACTGGTAAAATGACTGCCGAACACCTGCTTCAAAGGTGTCCAACATATGAGGAACAGAGAAGACGCATATGGCCATCACCAGTACCATTCCTGGAGAAAATCTACGGAGATATCAACAGCCTCAGGCTGACCACTGCTTTCTTTGAACTTATTCAAGTTGACATCTGAGGGTGAACGAAGAAGAAGAAGATATAATTATCTTCAAATATTACCCCTCAGGAAGCGCTTCCTATTTAACAAAGGGAAATTTATTCACAAAATCCTGTCACAGAATGTTCCAAAGTATCTTTGGCCGCTTTTAAAATACAATGACAGACGTAGTCAGCGCTTAAACAAATTACAGGTACCCAAGCCCAGACTTGACCTATTTAAAACTAGTTTGGCTTACTCAGCTGCTTATCTTTGGAACAATCTTCCCAATGAGCTGAAAAACATGCACAGTCCTTACTCATACAATCGTATACTGTTCAAATACTTTATGAGTGCTGATTATATGCCACCCTAACTGATTGTGTTGTACTTTTATCTAATATATTGTATGGAGGCTGTGATGATCTAGTTTTCATTACAATATACTTATTCTTAATATTAGATTCTTAATAACTTATATTCTTAATTTTATGATCAGGTACTGTTAATGTTTTTAATTTTCACTGGATGGTTTCTTTGGTTAATCTGTATGTATCTGGGGCGAGTCTTTCACGAGTTTGAACTACTGACTCAAATCCTTATTTGTTTTTTTATATGTTAGCTTTAGTTTTTGTAATATAGTGTTTTATTAACTTTTGGGGGCAAAGTCTTTTACAGACAGGGGGTATGATGTGCTGGTGTTGTGGGTAGTGGGTTTCCCCCCTTGCTTCACCCTAGGCCTAGTGAATTCTTGTTCATGAAAGGAGCGACCATTGCGGTGTTAGTCTCTTGGCCTAGCAAAACCTCTCATACCCCAAGATCGTTGTGCGTGGTGAAGAGCCACACCCTCCTCGAGGTAGTCCTGGTAACTGAGGGTGCGAATCCTCAGGCTAAACACAACGGATCTAGAGGAGCAAACCTCGATAATAAAACCGGTGCACTACACCGTACACGCCCTCTGTGGGTGGGAAGGAGCCAGATGGATACTGAACAAGTCTTGGGAGTGGGAACGAGTGTGGACTTCTCCCTGAAGATCGGAACCCATCGTACAGGCACAGAGACTCAGGACGTGACGATCCTATTGCCTTCAACTCTTGGTCACATGCCTAGAGCCTCGGAGAACTCGGCGTAACCAGCAGGCAATTTGGTGGCGGGGAAAGAGCACTGTGAGCCCTACCTTGGCTACGTATCACAAGGAGATGCAGAAACACCCCCTTTATCTCCCCCAGAGCTGGCACAGTACACTTCTGGCTTCTACCCGGGGCGGTAGGAAATCCACAGGCACCCCAGCATCACAATGCCATGAAGATGACAAAGTTGGAATTTACTAACTCAAACCTGGCAGAGCAAGTCCTCCATCAGATGCGGCCGATGCTGGGCCCACTGGCGCGTGGACACGTCCCGATCCCCATCGAGACTTGCCCGGGGAGCCCACCCCGGATCAAAAAAGCAGAGAAGGCCACTCTCCAAACCTCCGATGTCTTGCGGGCAGTGTTAGGATGTGCAAGAACATGGACAGGAAAACTCCACAACTTCCCCACTGAAGACACGCCCACAGCGACCGTTGCCTCAATTGGCTGTGTGTGGTGTACCCGGAAACGGGGCCTCCCAGTACTGAGGCACAGTTAAGTCCCCGATGTCACTTATCGGTGCAGAGTTGAGAGAGATGGCTGAGCATCACAATCCCCCCTGTGTTGCAGCATGATGAGAACCAAGCATTGCACACTGAGCTTGGGGGGATCACTTGGGCACCAGACTTAATACTGGCTCTTGACTGGATGGCCGCATGCAGGAGATTTCTACAATGGAGGGTTGGCAGGTGGTGGGTATCTGGAAGTGGCTCTGTGCAGGACGTGAGGATTCCTTGGGAGAGCCCAGAACCAGAGCACAGCATTGTGCAAGCTCTGCATAGTTGGAGAGCCCCTTGGATGACGGGGAATGCACAGTGTGCTACCCCACCTATCCCCAACTGCTAACTTAGAACCAGAAGTGGGGGTCCTCTGTATGCGTGCCAGGCCAGGATAAAATGCCTGGGAAAGAGACTGGAGCTCAGAACTCCCTAACTCAAAGTTGCAGGATGGCAGAAAAGCCACGGGAAAGACAGGGCTATTTTGAAGATAACGCAACCATATTTTTACCATACGAGCTCGGACGCCGCCTCGGTAAACAAGGTCCGCGCAGAGCAGTGACACCCCCAGGTTGCTTGCGAATAGTCTACTACTGGGAACTTAAACAGATTAGGGATGAGCCCACTCTCCCGTTGAACAGGTGCTAAAGTCGTAGATACTGGGCCAGAAGGCGCACCGGAAACCACAGTATCACGCAACTCGCTTTTTTTTCTATGGAGAGTACACCGTCAAATAAATCTCGTACTGGTGCTCGCCCTGTGGAGGTCCACCAGGCAGGTGCAGTGCCGGGCTCTGAGCCTCGACAGAGCCCACCCTCAACTACTGGAGGACCCTCTAGACCGTCTTGTGGAGTCAGCAGACGGCGGAGGAGAACTACTGACCAAAACAAAACAGAAAAAGAGAAACCCAGAGTGCCACTTGTCATGATGCACTGGAATGCAGAGGGAGTGAACAGCAAGCAGGCTGGATACAGCAAAAAGACAGAGCTGGAAAACATCTTGTATGAGAAGCAAGTCAGTGTTTGCTGTATCCAAGAGACTCACTTGAAAGCAGATCAAACCTTTAAAATAAGGGCATATCAATGCTTCAGATCCGACAGAAAAGATAGACGAAAAGGAGGAGTACTTACTCTTGTAAGGAATAACATTCCTGCACACGAAAGGAAAACCTTCATGGATGGAGCAGAATATCAGCTGTTGCAGCTAAAGGTAGACAAGATGGAAATGAAACTCCTGAACTATTACTGTCCGAACAACAAACCCCTGAGTCTCAGCACTATACAGGTACCAGCCACCAACTTTATAGCAGTTGGAGACTTTAATAGCCACTCCCAGAGCTGGGGCTATAACCATCTGGATCACAGAGGTGAAGAGGTTGAAACTTGGCAAGATGATCACTCCCTAATCCTAGTCAATAATGCCACAGATACTCCTACCTTCTACTCCAGAGGATGGCACACAACTTCAACACCAGATCTTGCCTTCTCCACACCAGATATAGCTGGATCTATTAGTAGAGAAGTAGGAGACCAACTAGGGGGAAGCGACCATCGCCCAATCTTTCTTACTGTCCAGAGTGCAACTCTCAGTACAGGCCCAGCCATTACAAGATGGAACTACAAAAAAGCCAACTGGGGTTTATTCAGGCATCAGGTGAACACGCTGCTGTCTACCCTCAAGGTACAGAACAGAGACATTAATGAAGTGGTAAAGACTTCAACAGATGCATACTACAAGCTGCAAAAGAAACCATTCCCAAAGGATGCCGGCGTAACTACATACCATACTGGTCCAGCACACTCCAAGAACGTCAGGAAGCTATGGACAGGGCTAGAAAGGACGCAGAGTCTCAGCCTCCACTTGAAACTCACAACAAATGGAAAAAGGCTGTAGCAGAGTTTCAGAGAACAAAGCTAGAAGAAAAACGGAAAAGCTGGAGAACTAAAACGGCATCGCTGAACCTTGAGAAAGACGGCAGGAAACTTTGGAGATTAGTCAAGTCTCTAAATGAAGAGCGTTCCTCACCAAGGCAGACTATCACATTGGATGAAGGTGGCAAACTTTTCAGAGGAAAACAAGCTGCAGACTTGTTTGCTAGAAGATACAGTTCAGAAAGCAACTTACCCATTAACATAGACCATCAGAGAGAGATAAGAAAAGAAATACTGGCAACCATGGGACAGACAGATACTCCTGCCCCAATGAGGGAACCCATCACACTAGGAGAACTACAGAAGGCTATTTCCAAGCTTAAGTTTCAAAAGTCACCCGGCCCAGACAAAATCAGCAACGAAATGCTAGTAAATCTGAGCTCAGCAGCAAAGACAAAACTGCTTGAGATATTCAACCACAGCTGGTTGAAAGGAACGGTACCCCAAGTATGGAGAGAAGCCATCACAATACCCATACTAAAGAAAGGGAAATGTAAGACCGAGGCTGCAAGTTACCGGCCAATCAGTCTCACAAGCTGTGTTGGGAAGACTATGGAGCGAATAGTCAACCACAGATTGAAATGGTATTTAGAGTCTGAGCAGATCCTGGTGCCGGAACAAGCTGGATTTAGAGAATGCTACAGTATAGAAGACCAAGTTACTTACTTGTCTCAAGCAATAGAAGATGCCTTCCAGGAGAAGAAAAAGGTCCTAACGATCTGGGTCGACTTCAAGCAGGCCTTTGACAAGGTGTGGAAAGATGGCCTCATTGCAAAACTTAGAAGAAGTGGAATCCAAGGCAACATGATGAAATGGATCCAGTCATACTTGCATAACAGGAGAACTAGAGTCACTCTTGACGGTCTGCAGAGCAGAAAAGTGTTGCTCCATCAGGGGGTACTTCAAGGAGGAGTAATCTCCCCAACACTCTTCCTTGTTTACATCAATGACCTGGTGAAAGATCTCCCTGCAGGAGTGAAAGCTGCCTTATATGCAGATGACCTAGTACTCTGGTGCGCTGATGAAAATGTCACCACAGCAAATTATAGAATGCAGCGGGCAGCAGACATGCTAGTGTCATGGGCAGAGAAATGGCTTATCACAATAAACACAGACAAAACCTCCACAACACTGTTCTCCCTCGCCCCCAAGGACAAATCAGCTAACATACCCCTAGGGGCAACCGTGATCAAGGAAGAAAGCTACCCCACCTATCTTGGGGTGACATTTGACCAAAGGCTTACATGGAATAAGCATATTGAAAATGCAGAAGGAAAGGCCCGAAGACGACTAGGCATACTCAGAAAATTAGCAGGTACCACCTGGGGAGCAAATGAATGAAATCTAAAGAAGATTTATAATGGAGTAATAAGACCACACTTAGAGTTTAGCTCAGCAGCATGGTCATCAGCTGCTAACTCACATCTGCAGTCTTTGGACAAGGTGCAAAATCAAGCTCTCAGGCTCATTACAGGAGCCATGAAAACTACACCAATAACAGAGATGCAGAAGGTTGCTGGATTACAGACACTGTCCCATAGAAGAGACACAAAAACCATGATCCAGATGGAAAAGTACAACAGTATGCCAATGCACCCAATGAAGGCAAGACTAGATCATCTGGCATTGGGACGTCTAAAGCGTAGCAGCTTTGTGCATCGGGGAAAAAGACTTATAAGACAGCATCAAGAAGACCTATCCATGAAGACAACACCACTGAAGCCCACCCTATACCCTGTACCATGGGAGCAGGCCAGCAGTGCCCTCCAAATTAATACATCAGTCAGTGGTCTCACAAGTGGATGTGAGTATAATAATCTGCAAAAACGAACTGCTACATTGAGTATGATCCAAGAAAGCTATCCCGATCAATCATGGATACATGCCTATACAGATGGATCAGCAACTAATGCTGTTAGGAATGGAGGTGCCGGTATCTTTATCTCATATCCTGACAACCACTATGAGACTAGGCACATTCCCACTGGTAAATTCTGTTCCAACTATACAGCTGAGGTTCAAGCTCTAGAGCAAGCTGCAAATATGATTTATAACACCAACTCTGATTGCCACCAGGTAGTCATCCTCACAGATGCACTGTCTGTCCTGCAAGCTCTCAAGGGTGGTAAACTCCCGCATCTGAGAAATGAACTAAACAAGGTAGCTGCCAAAAAGAGAACCATACTTCAGTGGGTACCATCTCATTGTGGTGTACCCGGAAATAAAAAGGCAGATAAACTTGCAAAAAAGGGAGGAGAATGTGAACAAGAAGATAATGAAGTCACATACTTTGAGAAAAAGAGAGCTATCCAGACTATCAGAAGAGAACAGAACCAACCCAAAGACGACTATCACACTCTCGACCGGCAGTGACAGATAACTATTTTTCGACTCAGGACAGGGCATAACAAACTGAATAAACACATGCACAAGCTACGACTGTCTGCTTCACCACTGTGCACATGTGGATTAAACGAACAAACTACTGAGCATGTTCTACATGACTGTCCTCTGTATGACCAGTTAAGAAAGATATACTGGCCCAATGACTCAACACTAAACTCAAAGCTATATGGAGTTAAAGAGGAACTTCAAACAACAGTCGAATTCATCATGAGAACTCGTCTGACGGTGTAATCATCAAAGATGCGATCGCAAGAAGAAGAAGAAGAAGATTAACTTTTGCATTTCTGAAGGGGTCTTTGTGCCTATGAGATTTTCTACCCTCATTTCTACATTGTGGTTACTACAGTATGTCTTAATGTTTTGCCTCTGTTGGTCATATTTCTTGCAGTCCACCAGAAAGTGTCTAATTGTGTTTGGTTCTTAACACTCTTCACATGTGGGTTCCTCAATCATGAAATATCCAGTTCCAAGCTTGAGCCTCAGCAATTTTTTATTAATTGGTATTTTTAGTTCATCTTTTATTTGACATTTTTTGCTTGGTTTTTTAAGGATTTTATATGAGTGTCTTGCTTTTTTAGTTTGGTCCCATGCTGTTATCCACTCTTTAGTTATTGCTTGAGCAATTAAGCTCTTAATTTCAAACTTCCCTAAGCCTACTTCAATTTTGTTATGGCTAGCTCTCCCCCCTTTGGCTTCTTTGTCTGCAAGCTCATTTCCTGCTATCCCCACATGTGATGGTATCCATGTTAGTGTTGCACTGCATCCTATAGTTTGTAGATATGTATTAACCTGTAGTATTTCCTCTATAATATCTGGCCTGCTACATTCATTTCTGTTTCTGATAGCTAATACTGATGATAGGGAATCTTCTTTGTAATGTTGCACTGCCCTTAATAAATACTTTAAGTACGCTGGAGAATGTTTGAGTAACAGTAATAAAAGATGAGCAAGATGAAGGAAGAATGCAAGAGGGGACTGTGCCCGATTTTCAACCCTTGGCAACTTAATTGCTTTTGTATATGTCTATCTAACTATCTACCTAGTCTGATTCTGGTCTTGAGTTTGGGAGGCAAAGACAGCGAGGAAAGTAACTGTTTACCCCACCTCATCTTGATGAACATATCATTGCATTCATTGCAGCAGTATCTGCTATGAGACTTAAAGCTGCTCATCCCTCGTAAAGTTGTTCGCGCGCACTGGAAAAAACACGGAGTCCCTGAGGCATTCCGTAGAAGACCGTTTGAATATTTCAGGAGTTCTTATAACAAACCTCTGAATATGTCTCAAATTACCAATTTATTGTATGAAGAATTCAATTTTTATGTCTTGTTGTTTGTTTGTTTTTTTTTTAAATTTATTATTATTATTTTTTTTTCGTAAATTTTGTTGTTACTTACTTACTTAGTCGTTCCTCTTCTACCGTGAGGTGTAGAGGTTTGTAAGAGAGAGCGCCATACTATCCTATCAGCTGTCTTCCTCCTGGCCTGTTTCCATTCTAGTCCTCGGTCCTTGAAAGATTGTCTAATGTTGTCCTCCCTGCGGACTCTGGGTCATCTTGGGGGTCTGGATCCCTGGCTCTTTGTTTCCCATGCTTGTCGTGGTAGCCGATCTTCTCCCATTATGCAGACATGGCCAAACCATCTTAGTTGGGACTGTTCTACTTGGGTCTGCAGGGGGTGGGATTTTAGGCCTTGACGTATCGTTTGGTTGCGGACCATGTCTCTTCTTGTTACTTCAACCACCTTCCTCAGATACCTCATTTCTGAGGTTTGGATCTGGCTTTTGTGGGTTTTAGTCATTGCCCATGACTCACATCCATATGTCAAGACTGGGGCATAGGTGGAGCGGTATACAGCCATCTTCGTTTTCTTACCAACCTCTCTCTTGCTGAGGAATCCTCAATTTATGGCCTGAAAAAGTCTCCCAGCTGCTGCTTTTTGAGTGGCAAACTCTTCTTTGATGCCTCCCTTTCGGTCTATAATAGCTCCGAGATATTTAAAGTGGTCGACCTGCTCCAGGACCTGTTCTCCCAGCTTAATCTGATGTTTTCTTTCTTCTCGTGATATCACCATGGATTTTGTTTTAGAGCTACTTATGACCATCCCTCTCTTCTCCAGCTCTTCCTTCCAGACTTGCAGGTTGGATTGGAGATGTGCCTCTGATTTAGCAATCAGGGCAACATCATCAGCAAATGCCAGCTCTGAAATACATAACTGTCTCATCTTCCAGTATCCCACTGAATACTTTCTTGTTCTCTCCTTACATGCCTTGATAACATCGTGCATGAGGAGTATGAAAAGATAAGGTGACAGGATATCACCTTGTCTTACACCAGTGGTGGTCCTGAACTCTTCTGACTTATGGTTTGCTGTCCTCACATAATTCCTGCAAGACTTGTAGAAACTCTGTATAGCATGAATCAGAGGTGCTGGAATGTTCTTCCTTGCCAAACAGTCCCAAAGATTTTGCTCCAGGGGACCCTGTCAAACGCCTTTTCCAGATCTATGAAACAAAGATGGATCTCACTCTTATGCTCAAGGGCCTTTTCACTCAGCTGTCTGAGTGTAAAGATTAGGTCTTGAGTACTTTGGTTCGCTCAGAATCCGCACTGGACCTCATCCAATTGTGGCTCAGCTAGGCGTCGGAGTCTCTGCTCTTTTTAAATTTATTATTATTATTTGTCGTTAATTTTGTTGTTGTAATTCTTTATTTTTTTTTTTAATTTTTATTTTAAAAACATACTTTAATTATGATGATTATTGCAAGTGTAATATTACTTTTATAATGATAAATGCCTTAATAATGCTTAAAGTAAATGTGAGGATGAAAGAATATAGTTATGACCAGGTTAGCAGATCTCTGTCAGCTCTACCATTGCCGTATGTCCCTACATGACCAGGACAGTAGATCTCTTGTCAGCTCTGCCATGGCCGTATGTCCCTACATGACCAGGACAGTAGATCTCTGTCAGCTCTGCCATGGCCGTATGTCTCTATATGACCAGGACAGTAGATATCTGTCAGCTCTGCCATGGCCGTATGTCCCTACATGACCAGGACCGTGGATCTATGTTAGCTCTACCATGGCCGTATGTCCCTACATAATCAGGACAGTAGATCTGTGTCAGCTCTACCATGGCCGTATGTCCCTACATGACCAGGACAGTAGATCTCTGTCAGCTCTACCATGGCCGTATGTTCCTACATGACCAGGACAGTAGATCAATGCCGATTCCTGAAGATTTGAGGCTTTTATGGAAATTCTTAGGTTCAGCGACTACTCTGCCATTTGCTCTAGCTGAGAAGCCCCCCATCATGATTTCTCATCATGGATTACAGATCTATCAGTGTACACAATGGCATCATCATCTCCGGCATTGTCATACGTTGATTAATTTCCAGCTCTGCTGTCCAATTGCCCCAAGTTCTGCTGTCTCTGCCAAGGCTAATAATGACTTGCTTGTAGTTTGTCAAGTTCTGCTCTCTCTGCCAAGGCTAATAATGACTTGCTTTTAGTTCAACAAGTTCTCATCTGACTTACTCCATTCTTCCCCTTTGAATATGTTTTAACTGTCTATGGTCACCTGCTTAATCATTACCTGTGCCATCCATTTATAACCTCTTTATTTTCACTCCCTTAATGTCAGTTATGTTCTCATTCAGGGGGTGCCTTCTGTCTGCGGTTACTCACATGTCAAAAGGCTTTTGACAGTATACATAGGGATAGTTTACGGAAAATACTGAGGACTTATGGGATTCCAAGCTGCATAGTGTCAATCATAAAAAAGCCTTTATGCCAACTTTACATGTAGCGTAGGGCAGAGCAGCCTAACCTTTGAAGTGAAGACAGAAATATGACAGGGATACCCCTTATCACTATTTTTAACAGTCATAGACTGGGTGATGTGACAGACAACAGAGGGCAGTCCAAGAGGAATAAGATGGACTACATTTTCTACATTAGAAGATCTGGAATATGCAGATGACATTGCACTAATAATAATAATAGCCCCTTCAGTCATAACTGACTATGGGAATGCGCCCCTGAGGTGGCAGCACTCAGCTGCTTATTTTCCTGGTGCTCCTTTCGACGTTTTCTCCCCTCCTCTGCTTGTTGTGTGAGCCTCTCTTCGCCCAATCTGACGTGGCGCCGTAAATAGCATCACCACTTAGTGCGATCGGCAGCTTCATCCTCCCATGTTGCTTGATCCATGTCTAATGCCCTCATATCTCTCTTGTACACATCCTAGAACCTCAGCTGGGGTCATCCAACTGTTCTCTTGCCATCTGCTAATTGTCCGTAGAAGATATCTTGTGGGATGCGACCATCTTCCGTGCGGCGAACATGGCACTACTAGCACATTCACATCAACACATCCAGGAAAAAATAGATAGACTTAATAAGTATAGCCAGCAGGTGGGCCTGAACATCAATCTAAAGAAGACAGAGGTCATGACACTCAATGTGAGCAACCCCGAGCCCATAACAGTAAGGAATCAACAACTGGAACAGACAGACACCTTCACATACCTAGGATGCATAGTAACAACAGATGGCAGAGCAAGCAAAGACATCAACAACAGAAAGAACAAAGCAAGAACAGCCTTTTATAGTCTAAACAACACCTGGAAGTCCTCTCAGTACAGCACAAACACAAAATTAAGATTATATTAGAGCTGTGTGCTTTCTGTTCTTCTCTATGGCGTGGAATGCTGGAGAGTAACAGAGAAGGAAATGTCGAAATTGTTCTCTTTTCACACAACCTGCCTAAGAAAAATTCTCCGAATCGTTCGGCCGAATACCATCACCAACCAAAATATGCTTACTCAGAGTAAGCAAGAGGACATGCCCACCATCATAGCTGGCAGATGCTGGAGTTGAGTTGGCCATGTCCTCAGAAGAACCCTGATGTATCACAAGAACAGTTAAGGTATGGATACCTGAAGGAAAACAAAAGTGAGGCCGACCAAAAACAACCTGGCGGAGGACTGTGGAGGCTGAGGTGCAGGGAGTGAGCCAGAGTTGGGGCACTGTATGAAAGATGGCCACCGACCGAGCAAAGTGGAATTAATTTGTTGTTGCCCTACAAGACGCCACCAGTCATGATGGCCACTGACTGCTTTGACGGTCGGCGGCTAAGGATCAAAGAAGAAGCACATACAGGCTTTTACCTGAGCCATTGCATATCTGGATCTAATTGACAGTAATCCAGTCATGTACCACATTGTCACCTGGCCGAAACAATTGACAACCTGCAAACAAAATACGACATCAGAGTCACTCTCCATTGGATACCAGGGCACACAGACGCACCAGGCAACAATAAAGCAAACAGATTAGCAAAACTAAGAGCAAACATGGTGCAAACAAATACTCCAGCAAACATTCAGACAGCTAAATGAATACTCCAAAACAACTTCAAAGAGGAATGGCAACAGGGTCTACTGGACGTGCCTTGTATATAAAAAATTGGCCATTTCCAACAAAAATGACAACATTAATAACCTACGATGTAAGGAGCAGAGCACAAACTTCCACCTAAGAACAGAACACACCATACTCAACAAGCACTTAAACAAATTAACCCCCACACATAAGCCTAATTGCCACAACTCTACACATCCATATGAGACAGTTCAGCATGTGCTGCTCATTTGCCCTAGACTTTCCACAAACAGACAACAGCTATTGCTGGGCTCCCTAACAATCACAAACACTCTATAGAGCACAACTCACCAGCTGCAGAACACATGCAAATTCTACAACATGGCAGTGACTGTTAAAGAGCGACAAGCTCTACAGCTCTAGTTAATCAACAACAACAACTGGCTGATATAGTTTGTCTAAACAATGGTACATACAACATATAAGGTTAATTAACTGGCTGATATTTTTGTCTAAACAATGGAACATACAACATTTAAGGTGAATTAACTGACTGATATAGTTAGTCTAAACAACAGTATGTACAACTTATAATGCTATGTAACTTGCTGATATTTTTTTGACTAAACACTGGTAGGTACAACATATAAGGCTATATATATGTATATGTATGTATATATACATATATATGTGTGTGTGTGCGTGCATGTGTGTGTGTGTCCATGGTTACAAATAGAGTTACTTGCCTTTATGCTAACTTCCTCTGCCTGTTTACTGCTTTTAATAACATGGTTGATTAAAAATGTTGAGTCATATCAACTGTGTTTTGGCCTTGTGATTATGCTTCATTACGTGACAATGTGTGACAACCAGCCACATCTCATTACATTTAGCAACATTCTCTACATACAACAGTAAACATCAACATCGTGGCAGCAGTGTTTGCTTTTACAAAATGAAACTATTCTGCTGAAAATCATGTAACGTGTGCTGATTTTATAGACAAGGTGACAGGATAAACTGGTCAAACCAAGTTTAACTCTTCTGTTGGTAGGTTATTGCTTGCATACCATTATTAGACATATCGTAATGGCAGAACGGCCCATGTTTCAGTTACCACCCTGCCTAGACGTAAATAAATGCAACCAGACACGTTTTGTAAATGGAGATTACTTACTTACTTAGTCGTTCCCCTTCTACCGTGAGGTGTAGAGGTTTGGAAGAGAGAGCGCCAGACTATTCTATCAGCTGTCTTCTTCCTGGCCTGGTTCCATTCTAGTCCTCGGTCCTTCAAAGATTGTCTAATGTTGTCCTCCCAGCGGACTCTGGGTCGTCCTGGGGGTCTGGATTCCTGGCTTTTTGTTTCCCATGCTTGTCGTGGTAGCCGATCTTCTCCCATTCTGCAGACATGGCCAAACCATCTTAGTTGGGACTGTTCTACTTGGGTCTGCGCGGGTGGCATTTTAGGCCTTGACGTATCGACTGGTTGCGGACCATGTCTATTCTTGTTACTTCAAACACCTTCCTCACATACCTCATTTCTGAGGTTTGGATCTGGCTTTTGTGGGTTGTAGTCATTGCCCATGACTCGCATCCATATGTCAAGACTGGGACATAGGTGGAGTGGTATACAGCCATCTTCGTTTTCTTACCAACCTCTTTCTTGCTGAGGAATCCTCGATTTATGGCCTGAAAAAGTCTCCCAGCCGCTGCTTTTCGAGTGGCCAACTCTTCTTTGATGCCTCCCTTTCGGTCTATAATAGCTCCGAGATATTTAAAGTGGTCGACCTGCTCCAGGACCTGTTCTCCCAACTTAATCTGATGTTTTCTTTCTTCTCGTGATATCACCATGGATTTTGTTTTAGAGCTGCTTATGACCATCCCTCTCTTCTTCAGCTCTTCCTTCCAGACTTGCAGATTGGATTGGAAATGTGTCTCTGATTTAGCAATCAGGACAACATCATCAGCAAATGCTAGCTCTGAAATACAGACCTGTCTAATCTTCCAGTACCCCACTGAATACTTTCTTGTTCTCTCCTTACATGCCTTGATGACATCGTCCATGAGGAGTGTAAATGGAGATGACAGTTAGAACTGACTATGTATTTAGCAGATGTGTGCTCAAAATCTTATCCCATTTGGGTGGCCATCATCCTTCACTGTGCCAGACCTCAGGCAGTTTAAATTGTTGATCAACTTGCAGAGGAAGGAGAATGCTCTAATTCTAATAAAATTCTCATCTTGCTCCAGAACCTTTGCAGCTCACGAAGCAATGAAGTATTACATACGTTCAGATTCTGGAACACATCTCTTCAAGAGCCCTTTAATTTCTTTTTGACTGAGCTGAGAACTAAGGCAGACTTGTTCAGCTTTAACTAGGTACCACAAACTGCCTCTTGCGCGGTGGTCGAAAAATTCTGTGACGCGCAAGCGAGGCCCAATTTGGGCCCTTTTCAACCTCACTCTGCCTAGTAATTAATTTGCCTTTTCTAAATAAAAATTATATCTTCTGGTTCCTTGATCTTTCTTCTTTCATAATATGTCAATTATAACTTTTTGCGTGTCATTGAAATTGAGTGAGACAAAAAACAAAAACACCATTAAAACTGCTCTTGCCGTGCGCTAGCTGACTGGCGCTCAAGAAAGCGAATTTCCCTGAAATGACCCCCACTTCCTTCAAAGCGTCCGCGCTATGTCCTCAAATATTCTACACTAATACGGTTTTCACTAATGAGAAGAGCAGAAACTGAAGTTTACGCACATGTAACACAAGGCACAGATTTTTTAAAGGAAGACATCGTAAATTTGAAGTGAATGAGAAAGTTTGGATTTTAATACACATCTGGGAGGCCTACCTACACTCGTGTTACATCAAACAAACGAGCAACCATTCTGCTAAAATTGTATCAAAATTTTAAACACCATCATTATTTGAGCAAAGAGCGAAAGAACGTTAAAACATAGCACCTCCAATACATTTCAGCGCGTAAACATAATGGCGGATGTTCCATCTGGCAAACCCGGGCAAGATGGGCCGGCTGTACGAAACACAGCACGAAATGACTCAGGCGCTGAACTGAAAGTTTCACCAATGGAAGTCGACGCAATATGTGTTCTGAGTAAGTTTTGAACTTTGTTTTATTTCTATTCATTTCAGACCTATTTTGTTTATTTGCAATATAGCAACGGCAAGTGACGGAAGGTGGATGTATTAGTAAAAGAACAGCCAAATGTGACGTCTCGATTCACACATTTAGACAGAAAGTTTTTCGTTTTTTAAGCAATTTTGGGGGTGGGGTATTGTTGTTAATGTAGCTATTTGGTTGTTTTATCGGACTATCACCATTTTCTAAACATTCGGTATCAGAATTAAGGTCTAACACTACAGTTTGTAAAGTCACTGACGCTGACCTCCTTTCGTTAAAGTTATGAATGTCAAAGGTCATGTTTAGAATTTAGCTTGCTAGTGCTATACATTTGTGAACGTTAATTTTTTTTTTTTAAATTGCCTCTCTCGCTTAACCTTTTTTTTTCCTCAATTATTTCATGGGACGATCGTTATGATGCATTGCGAGCATATTTTTCAATGACGGGAAGAGGCAGACGTCCGGCTCTGCCATGGATTTCTACTGTGACAAACAGACTATTGGCACAGTTCTGTCTTCTGAAGGACTCGGAAAATGCAACATGGGAGCTAGTACGACTTGTTGTGTAAAGTTTATATTATTTATTATTATATAATACTGTATATATCATATTATTTCCTCTCATTCTCTGATGTTAAAAATCAGTAGGCTACTAGACCTATGTAGTTGAAGCTTTCCTAGAAGCCTCTACAGGTTTTGAGTTTATTTTACAATTACAGACATAAAAGTTAAAAGACAAATGACAAAATCCATATAAAAGAGTGACTTACAATCTACTGTATAATTAATATGCTGATTTAAATGGTAAATGCAGTAAAAATTAATGCCGCAATAAATGCTTAATGATTGTCAATGGGAAAGCAAAAATAATTTGGCCGACATTTTTTGTATTAAAAATAAAATAACACAATCATGCAATTTCTCTCAGGTGACTTCTTGGTTTCTGACTGTGCTACCCAAACAGAATGTAAGTAAAGGACAGCTACAGTACAGGTGCCAGATGTCAGTACAACAAGCCAGTGCCCTGAGAGGAGATTCACTTGAGGACTTTCTGAACACACAATTATCTTTTGATGTGATACCAGAGCCACTTTCAAAACTTGGTCTAACAAGGACAATTCTACTTCAAAAGAAGCCTCATGAATTTTGTGTACAGGAAAAAGTTAATTTGTCAAGCAATGTTGTGATAGCTTTAAATTCATTCCGCATAAAGGAAAGCTTGCCAGCAAATTTTGTATATAAATGGGTACAAAAACTGGGTGATCTTGACATTTGTGAGTCTCAGATAAGAAATGAGGTAATTGGGATTTGTAGTAAATATGAAAAGCTTAAAAAGGGAAAGGAGATGTCCTAGAAAACATTCTTAATGAAGAAATCATTACCCAAATCAAACCTCACGTTCTCACAAGCAAAAACCAAAATGAGGTCAGACAACACAAAGCAGTTGTGAAACTCCAAGGTGCACTGGATGGAACAACAAAAGAAATTAAAAGCTTGAAGATGAGGATAGATATTTTAAGAGATGAAAGAGGTTATTTGCAGAGGAGAAATGAAGAAATGACTGAAAAGGACCAGAAAATAGCTTCGCTACAAAAACAAAACAGAGAATTGACAGCAAGTAATAAAGAATTGAGAATGAAACTTGATGAAACAAAAGCCTCAAAAATTTATAAGAAGAACCACCAACTTAAAAATGACCTCGAAGAAATGCGCAGTGAATACAAAACTCTGAAACTAGATTTTGACAGTTCAAGTGCTGATATAGAACAACTGACGAAGAGAATCACTCAACTTGAGAAAGATTTGGCAGCAGCAAATGCAAAGACTGTGGAGATAGAAGATGATGTTAAAACTCTGCTATCTAAAAAAGATGAACTTCAAAGTATAATTTCCAAGCTAAATATTCAATTAAACACCAAGCAAACCCTCAAATCAAGATGGAAAAAGAAATGTGAAGAAGAAAGATCTGTTTCGTCATCACTTTTGGACACCATCTACGAAAAAGAGGAGGAGAATGAACTGAGAGTGAGAGAGTGTACCCATAATAAATTTAAATAGAACATAAGACTTGCCTACATGTCGTTACAAGGAGAGACTGACATTCCTGCTTGCAAGTGCTCCAAAGTTGTTGCGATTATGTGCAAGCACATATTTGGCAAAGAGTTTAAAGAAGAAGACTTACCATCCACGTCAACTGCATTGAATATGGCTGACGAAGGGCACCATGTCACAAAGCACCATATTGTTCAAGAAATAAAGAATAGCAGTCATTTCACACTTGCGACTGATGGGACCAGCAGGCAGAAGCAGCACTACATTGAACATCATATCATCCTCAACTGTGGGAAAATGATGAGCATGGGCTTTTTTAAAGTCGCAGTGGATGATGCCAAAACATTGTTAGAGCAGACTATTGAAATGATGGAGGAACTTGCGGAAGTTTACACTGACAATGGAGATTTCAAGGAAGATACAATGAAGGAATTAATTTCCAAAATGAAATGCCTGATGTCAGACTGCGCTGCTAACATGAAATTATTTGACAAGAAAGTGGCAGATTTTAAGAAGGGATTTCTAGGAGAGAATGAGGCTGGCTGCTCAACCCACTTCCTTTTCTGCAATGCCCATTTTTTGTTGGGACTTAGCAGGGCTGCTGATGAAGCTGTGCAAGTCACTGAGGACAAGATAAAGAACATGACAAACTCATCACTAGGCAGGGACACACAAAAAGCATTCAATAGATTCTGTACTTCAAATGAGAATGCAGCTTGCAGACTGGTGAGACTGGCGGAAGAAGTTTTGGGGCCAAGGGGTGATGAGCAGAGCGGATGCAGGGCAAAATGGCTTGCTTATTGTGAAATGATTGGGACCATTTCCAAATTTACAAGTTTTAGGGGTAATCGATTCAACAATCTGTTTGAAAATGCCTCTGCGCTGATTTTCCATCTCGACCACATTAAAATCTTTTTGGAACAGTTTGCATCAAACTCCAACTTGAAGTTGCTCAGCATCCTCGCAGACATCAAAGACAATGCTATCATCTCCATTGTAGGAGCTCTTGCCCTGTTTAATATGGCTGTGACTGGACCATACTGGAAACTTATGAATAGTACCCTTCCATATGGATCTTTTCCTAAATATGTAAAATAGCTTCTTTCTACATTAGAAAGGTTTGCAGATGATGAAACAGTTCTATCTGATTGCTCAGTGAGTGTCTTTGAGGATTTTACTGTTGAAGATGCCTTCACTGTAGACTTTCTGCAATCTTCTGTGGGTTCAGCAGATGTCTCTGCACTCGCATTTCACAACATTGCCAAGAAGAGCTGTGATGTCCTTAGGCGCCAGCTTAATGATTTTCTTGAGGGAGGTGTGTTTGGCGGTGAGATAGAAGAGGAAGTGCAGAAAGTACTCGACACATGTCCACTGACAAATTTAGTTGGAGAGAGTCTGTTTGGAGACTTAGACTACGACATGTTAAAAAGGAGAAATGCTACAACCCACCACAGATCCACAATTAGCATGTGGAAACACAAGACAGCCAAGTGGTTGGGGAAACAAAAGGGTGAGGAGAGAACAAAAATCATGACAGCAGCCACAAAGAATGCATCGTTATTAAGAAAGAAACACAAGGAGTCAGAGAGGTTAGGTAGGGAGAAGATAAAGGAGAAATTAAAAGAAAATGATCGACAAAAGAAGGAAAAGGAAATAAAATTTATTGAGATGAAGACAACTATCCTTGATGCCATGATAGCCCAGGGGGGACCTTGTAAAACAAAGGCGGATGTTGATGCTCTGTTCAAGAAAGGCAATGCCAACGACCTCAAGATGCAGATAAAGTATAGACAAATTTTCTTGGAGAAAAAGCATCTTCGCCTCTCTGGTTCAGTCAGGATACTGTATTCAACCCTTTTACAAGATATTGATGAAGATTCAACTTCACCACCACCTCAGAAGAAGTCATGAAATGATGTAGCTGACCTCATGCGACAGCGAGTTGGACACGGACTAATATGTAATGTTTCTTTGTTTCTAAAAAAATCAAATTTTAAGCAGTAAAGGTTGTTTCAATCAAGAAAATAACAATCAATTTGAATTGTAAAACTAAAATTACATAAATATAGAAGTTTTCAGCTCTATAGCTGCAATATTTATGATTTTATGACAACATTTGGAATTTCATGAGATTTTTCTTCCGAACTGCAAATTTAGCCTTTGATCCATTTTCACATAATGCAGTTTTATAGTATTCAGTATTTCATGTGGCTCAAAAAAATTAAGCATCAAGTATATAATGCTCTCTTTAAGCTCAATAAATCTTATAGCTTTCCTGTGTGTAGTTTTTGATTTATGAGTGCATGAAAATGCATATTTGCACTTTACGAGTACAACAATGAGTCTTGAAATTGTATTTTTTGTCAATTTTGATGGTCTATAATTCATTTAATTGATTTGTTGTAATTCCCATGTTTCTTTTCTGCAATAAGGACTTGTATGAATTTGTACAAAAAGCATTATTGACTTGGTAAGTGTTTGTTGACTGTAGTTATGATTGTACAAAGTCAGGCAATTTGTTCGGTGCGAAGATGTTTGAAAAATTTTGTAATTCCCCACAGTTTTGAAATGCTGTAACTCGGTTGTTTGATGTCCGATTTTTAAAATTTAAGAAGGAAATTTCATGGCATAAAGAGATCCATTAAGATCTATAAGCAAAGACACTGTAAAAACAAAATGAAAAATCAGTTTGTGGTACCTACTTTAACAACAAGAATCTCATGATAAGAGACAAAGCTGTCTTTACTGTCAACAAAATGTTACAAGAGAAGCTAGTGAGAGAAGCTGACCTCGATCTAAAGAGTCTGTGAGCAAAGAGGAAAAGACATAAGATAGATGAATAATACAGTACAACTTTCTGAAGAAGAGTTGAAAAGGTACAGAATAAACAACTCAACCATAAACCTCCCAAGAGAGACGCTGGGCATGCTGCTAGTAAAGCCTGTCAAAGTATCACCGACAGTGGGTACTTTCAAACTAGGAAGGTGTGCCATTAGTGTCCTGCATGGGGGTACGTTTTGCTCAAACTGTTGGGGTAGTAACCATTTCAAAGTGAAATGCAAGAAACATCACACATAATCAGTGGAAGATTCTGAAGTTTTTCTTACTTGTGTGAAGTCGGGCAAAGCTTGTACAATATAAACGACAGTAGAAGACACTAAATAATAGAACAATATAAACGACGGTAGAAGACACTAAATAATAGAACAATAGAAATGACAGTAGAAGACACTAAATAATAGAACAATATAAACGACAGTAAAAGACACTAAATAATAGAACAATATAAACGACAGTAGAAGACACTAAATAATAGAACAATATAAATGACAGTAGAAGACACTAAATAATAGAACAATATAAACGACAGTAGAAGACACTAAATAATAGAACAATATAAACGACAGTAGAAGACACTAAATAGTAGAACAATATAAACAACAGTAGAAGACACTAAATAATAAAACAATATAAACGACAGTAGAAGACACTAAATAGTAGAACAATATAAACGACAGTAGAAGACACTAAATAATAGAACAATATAAACGACAGTAGAAGACACTAAATAATAGAACAATATAAACGACAGTAGAAGACACTAAATAATAGAACAATATAAACGACAGTAGAAGACACTAAATAATAGAACAATATAAACAACAGTAGAAGACACTAAATAATAGAACAATATAAACGACAGTAGAAGACACTAAATAATAGAACAATATAAACGACAGTAGAAGACACTAAATAATAGAACAATATAAACGACAGTAGAAGACACTAAATAATAGAACAATATAAACGACAGTAGAAGACACTAAATAATAGAACAATATAAACGACAGTAGAAGACACTAAATAATAGAACAATATAAACGACAGTAGAAGACACTAAATAATAGAACAATATAAACGACAGAAGAAGACACTAAATAATAGAACAATATAAACGACAGTAGAAGACACTAAATAATAGAACAATATAAACGACAGTAGAAGACACTAAATAATAGAACAATATAAACGACAGTAGAAGACACTAAATAATAGAACAATATAAACGACAGTAGAAGACACTAAATAATAGAACAATATAAACGACAGTAGAAGACACTAAATAATAGAACAATATAAACGACAGTAGAAGACACTAAATAATAGAACAATATAAACGACAGTAGAAGACACTAAATAATAGAACAATATAAACGACAGTAGAAGACACTAAATAATAGAACAATATAAACGACAGTAGAAGACACTAAATAGTAGAACAATATAAACGACAGTAGAAGACACTAAATAATAGAACAATATAAACGACAGTAGAAGACACTAAATAATAGAACAATATAAACGACAGTAGAAGACACTAAATAATAGAACAATATAAACGACAGTAGAAGACACTAAATAATAGAACAATATAAACGACAGTAGAAGACACTAAATAATAGAACAATATAAACGACAGTAGAAGACACTAAATAATAGAACAATATAAACGACAGTAGAAGACACTAAATAATAGAACAATATAAACGACAGTAGAAGACACTAAATAATAGAACAATATAAACGACAGTAGAAGACACTAAATAATAGAACAATATAAACGACAGTAGAAGACACTAAATAATAGAACAATATAAACGACAGTAGAAGACACTAAATAATAGAACAATATAAACGACAGTAGAAGACACTAAATAATAGAACAATATAAACGACAGTAGAAGACACTAAATAATAGAACAATATAAACGACAGTAGAAGACACTAAATAATAGAACAATATAAACGACAGTAGAAGACACTAAATAATAGAACAATATAAACGACAGTAGAAGACACTAAATAATAGAACAATATAAACGACAGTAGAAGACACTAAATAATAGAACAATATAAATGACAGTAGAAGACACTAAATAATAGAACAATATAAACGACAGTAGAAGACACTAAATAATAGAACAATATAAACGACAGTAGAAGACACTAAATAATAGAACAATATAAACGACAGTAGAAGACACTAAATAATAGAACAATATAAACGACAGTAGAAGACACTAAATAATAGAACAATATAAACGACAGTAGAAGACACTAAATAATAGAACAATATAAACGACAGTAGAAGACACTAAATAATAGAACAATATAAACGACAGTAGAAGACACTAAATAATAGAACAATATAAACGACAGTAGAAGACACTAAATAATAGAACAATATAAACGACAGTAGAAGACACTAAATAATAGAACAATATAAACGACAGTAGAAGACACTAAATAATAGAACAATATAAACGACAGTAGAAGACACTAAATAATAGAACAATATAAACGACAGTAGAAGACACTAAATAATAGAACAATATAAACGACAGTAGAAGACACTAAATAATAGAGTAGAAGACACTAAATAATAGAACAATATAAACGACAGTAGAAGACACTAAATAATAGAACAATATAAACGACAGTAGAAGACACTAAATAATAGAACAATATAAACGACAGTAGAAGACACTAAATAATAGAACAATATAAACGACAGTAGAAGACACTAAATAATAGAACAATATAAACGACAGTAGAAGACACTAAATAATAGAACAATATAAACGACAGTAGAAGACACTAAATAATAGAACAATATAAACGACAGTAGAAGACACTAAATAATAGAACAATATAAACAACAGTAGAAGACACTAAATAATAGAACAATATAAACGACAGTAGAAGACACTAAATAATAGAACAATATAAACGACAGTAGAAGACACTAAATAATAGAACAATATAAACGACAGTAGAAGACACTAAATAATAGAACAATATAAACGACAGTAGAAGACACTAAATAATAGAACAATATAAACGACAGTAGAAGACACTAAATAATAGAACAATATAAACGACAGTAGAAGACACTAAATAATAGAACAATATAAACGACAGTAGAAGACACTAAATAATAAAACAATATAAACGACAGTAGAAGACACTAAATAATAGAACAATATAAACGACAGTAGAAGACACTAAATAATAGAACAATATAAACGACAGTAGAAGACACTAAATAATAGAACAATATAAACGACAGTAGAAGACACTAAATAATAGAACAATATAAACGACAGTAGAAGACACTAAATAATAGAACAATATAAACGACAGTAGAAGACACTAAATAATAGAACAATATAAACGACAGTAGAAGACACTAAATAATAGAACAATATAAACGACAGTAGAAGACACTAAATAATAGAACAATATAAACGACAGTAGAAGACACTAAATAATAGAACAATATAAACGACAGTAGAAGACACTAAATAATAGAACAATATAAACGACAGTAGAAGACACTAAATAATAAAACAATATAAACGACAGTAGAAGACACTAAATAATAGAACAATATAAACGACAGTAGAAGACACTAAATAATAGAACAATATAAACGACAGTAGAAGACACTAAATAATAGAACAATATAAACGACAGTAGAAGACACTAAATAAATAATAGAACAATATAAACGACAGTAGAAGACGCTAAATAATAGAACAATATAAACGACAGTAGAAGACACTAAATAATAGAACAATATAAACGACAGTAGAAGACGCTAAATAATAGAACAATATACGCTAAATAATAGAACAATATAAACGACAGTAGAAGACACTAAATAATAGAACAATATAAACGACAGTAGAAGACACTAAATAATAGAACAATATAAACGACAGTAGAAGACACTAAATAATAGAACAATATAAACGACAGTAGAAGACACTAAATAATAGAACAATATACGACGTCCAATAGAAACACTAAATATAGAACAATATAAACGACAGTAGAAGACACTAAAATAATAGAACAATATATGCTTGTCGTGGTAGCGACATTCTAGAAGACACTAAATAATACCATCCCAGTTGAAGACAACTATTTAAAACTGAGCGGGTGGGATTTTAGTAGAAGACACTAATGAACAATATATCGTAGAAGACGGTTGCAATATAAACGACAGTAGAAGACACTAAATAATTCCTCAGAACAATATAAACGACAGTAGAAGACACTAAATAATAGAAAATATAAACGACAGTAGAAGACACTAAATAATAGAACAATATAAACGACAGTAGAAGACCCTAAATAATAGCAATATAAACACAGTAGAACACTAAATTAAACCTCTTTCGACAGTAGAAGACACTAAATAATAGAACAATATAAAGTCACAGTAGAAGACACTAAATAGATGGCCAACTCTTCTTCGATGCCCAACTTTCGAAGACATAAATAATAGCAATATAAACCAGTAGAAGACATAAATAATAAACGGTCGACCCGCTCCAGTAGAAGACACTAAATAATAGAACAATATAAACTTTCCTCTCGTGACATAAACACCACGGACTCTGCTAGAGACACTAAATACCATATAAACCCCACTCTCCAGAACAATATAAACGACAGTAGAAGACACTAAATAATAGAGACAATAAGAAGACACTAAAAAATAAAACAATAAAAACGACAGTAGAAGACGCAAAATAAGAGAACAATATAAACGACAATAGAAGCCACTAAATAATAGACCAATATAAAAGACTGTAGAAGACACTAAAAGATAAAAACAATATAAACGTGACAGTAGAATCGACCCTGTCCCACACCAGCAATAAAACGACAGTAGAAGACACTAAATAATAGACACATAATAAGAACCGACAGTAGAAGACACTAAATAGAACAATATCAGACAGTAGAAGACACTGGAACGAACAATATAAACAACAGTAGAAGACACTAAATAATAGAACAATATAAACGACAGTAGAAGACACTAAATAATAGAACAATATAAACAAAGATGTAGTAAAGACACTAAAATAATAGAACAATATAAACGACAGTAGAAGACACTAAATAATAGAACAATATAAACACAGTAGAAGACACTAAATAATAGAACAATATAAACACAATAGAAGACACTAAATATAGAACTATAAACAACAGTAGAAGACACTAAATAATAGAACAATATAAACGACAGTAGAAGACACTAAATAATAGAACAATATAAACGACAGTAGAAGACACTAAATAAATAGAACAATATAAACGACAGTAGAAGACACTAAATAATAGAACAATATAAACGACAGTAGAAGACACTAAATAATAGAACAAGAAGACACAAATAATAGAACAATATAAACAACAGTAGAACACTAAATAATAGAACAATATAAACGACAGTAGAAGACACTAAATAATAGAACAATAATAGAACAATAAATAATAACCATAACCGAGAAGACACAAATAATAGCGATATAAACCCCAGAAGACACTAAATATAAACCCATGTAAAGAAGACAATATAAACGTAGAACAGTATTAGAAAACACACTAGAAACACTAATAATAGAACAATATAAACGACAGTAGAAGACACTAAATAATAGAACAATATAAACACAGTAGAATACACTAAATAATAGAAACCTAAAAACCGACAGTAGAAGCACACTAAAATAATAGAACAATATAAACGTCAGTAGAAGACACAAATATAAGAACAACATAAACGACAGTAGAAGACACTAAATAATAGAACAATATAAACGACAGTAGAAGACACTAAATAATAGAACAATATAAACGACAGTAGAAGACACTAAATAATAGAACAATATAAACGACAGTAGAAGACACTAAATAATAGAACAATATAAACGACAGTAGAAGACACTAAATAATAGAACAATATAAACGACAGTAGAAGACACTAAATAATAGAACAATATAAACGACAGTAGAAGACACTAAATAATAGAACAATATAAACGACAGTAGAAGACACTAAATAATAGAACAATATAAACGACAGTAGAAGACACTAAATAATAGAACAATATAAACGACAGTAGAAGACACTAAATAATAGAACAATATAAACGACAGTAGAAGACACTAAATAATAGAACAATATAAACGACAGTAGAAGACACTAAATAATAGAACAATATAAACGACAGTAGAAGACACTAAATAATAGAACAATATAAACGACAGTAGAAGACACTAAATAATAGAACAATATAAACGACAGTAGAAGACACTAAATAATAGAACAATATAAACGACAGTAGAAGACACTAAATAATAGAACAATATAAACGACAGTAGAAGACACTAAATAATAGAACAATATAAACGACAGTAGAAGACACTAAATAATAGAACAATATAAACGACAGTAGAAGACACTAAATAATAGAACAATATAAACGACAGTAGAAGACACTAAAGAATAGAACAATATAAACGAAAGTAGAAGAAACTAAATAATAGAACAATATAAAAGACAGTAGAAGACACTAAATAATAGAACAATATAAACGACAGTAGAAGACACTAAATAATAGAACAATATAAACGACAGTAGAAGACACTAAATAATAGAACAATATAAACGACAGTAGAAGACACTAAATAATAGAACAATATAAACGACAGTAGAAGACACTAAATAATAGAACAATATAAACGACAGTAGAAGACACTAAATAATAGAACAATATAAACGACAGTAGAAGACACTAAATAATAGAACAATATAAAGTAGAAGACACTAAATAATAGAACAATATAAACGACAGTAGAAGACACTAAATAATAGAACAATATAAACGACAGTAGAAGACACTAAATAATAGAACAATATAAACGACAGTAGAAGACACTAAATAATAGAACAATATAAACAACAGTAGAAGACACTAAATAATAGAACAATAATAGAACAATATAAACGACAGTAGAAGACACTAAATAATAGAACAATATAAACGACAGTAGAAGACGCTAAATAATAGAACAATATAACAATATAAACGACAGTAGAAGACACTAAATAATAGAACAATATAAACAACAGTAGAAGACACTAAATAATAGAACAATATAAACAACAGTAGAAGACACTAAATAATAGAACAATATAAACAACAGTAGAAGACACTAAATAATAGAACAATATAAACGACAGTAGAAGACACTAAATAATAGAACAATATAAACAACAGTAGAAGACACTAAATAATAGAACAATATAAACAACAGTAGAAGACACTAAATAATAGAACAATATAAACAACAGTAGAAGACACTAAATAATAGAACAATATAAACGACAGTAGAAGACACTAAATAATAGAACAATATAAACGTAGACACACTAAATAATAGAAGACACAGTAAACACTAAATAGAAGAACAATAAACAACAGTAGAAGACACTAAATAATAGAACAATATAAACAACAGTAGAAGACACTAAATAATAGAACAATATAAACGACAGTAGAAGATACTAAATAATAAAACAATATAAACAACAGTAGAAGACACTAAATAATAGAACAATATAAACGACAGTAGAAGACACTAAATAATAGAACAATATAAACAACAGTAGAAGACACTAAATAATAGAACAATATAAACGACAGTAGAAGACACTAAATAATAGAACAATATAAACGACAGTAGAAGACACTAAATAATAGAACAATATAAACAACAGTAGAAGACACTATCAGTAGAACGACAGTAGAAGACACTAAATAATAGAACAATATAAACAACAGTAGAAGACACTAAATAATAGAACAATATAAACGACAGTAGAAGACACTAAATAATAGAACAATATAAACGACAGTAGAAGACACTAAATAATAGAACACTAAAAGACAATATAAACGACAGTAGAAGACACTAAATAAGAAACAATATAAACGACAGTAGAAGACACTAAATAATAGAACAATATAAACAACAGTAGAAGACACTAAATAATAGAACAATATAAACGACAGTAGAAGACACTAAATAATAGAACAATATAAACGACAGTAGAAGACACTAAATAATAGAACAATATAAACAACAGTAGAAGACACTAAATAATAGAACAATATAAAATATAAATGACAGTAGAAGACACTAAATAATAGAACAATATAAACGACAGTAGAAGACACTAAATAATAGAACAATATAAACAACAGTAGAAGACACTAAATAATAGAACAATATAAACAACAGTAGAAGACACTAAATAATAAAACAATATAAACAACAGTAGAAGACACTAAATAATAGAACAATATAAACGACAGTAGAAGACACTAAATAATAGAACAATATAAACGACAGTAGAAGACACTAAATAATAGAACAATATAAACAACAGTAGAAGACACTAAATAATAGAACAATATAAACGACAGTAGAAGACACTAAATAATAGAACAATATAAACGACAGTAGAAGACACTAAATAATAGAACAATATAAACAACAGTAGAAGACACTAAATAATAGAACAATATAAACAACAGTAGAAGACACTAAATAATAGAACAATATAAACAACAGTAGAAGACACTAAATAATAGAACAATATAAACAACAGTAGAAGACACTAAATAATAGAACAATATAAACGACAGTAGAAGACACTAAATAATAGAACAATATAAACAACAGTAGAAGACACTAAATAATAGAACAATATAAACGACAGTAGAAGACACTAAATAATAGAACAATATAAACAACAGTAGAAGACACTAAATAATAGAACAATATAAACAACAGTAGAAGACACTAAATAATAGAACAATATAAACAACAGTAGAAGACACTAAATAATAGAACAATATAAACAACAGTAGAAGACACTAAATAATAGAACAATATAAACGACAGTAGAAGACACTAAATAATAGAACAATATAAACGACAGTAGAAGACACTAAATAAAAGAACAATATAAACGACAGTAGAAGACACTAAATAGTAGAACAATATAAACAACAGTAGAAGACACTAAATAATAGAACAATATAAACAACAGTGAAAGACACTAAATAATAGAACAATATAAACAACAGTAGAAGACACTAAATAATAGAACAATATAAACAACAGTAGAAGACACTAAATAATAGAACAATATAAACGACAGTAGAAGACACTAAATAAAAGAACAATATAAACAACAGTAGAAGACACTAAATAATAGAACAATATAAACAACAGTAGAAGACACTAAATAGTAGAACAATATAAACAACAGTAGAAGACACTAAATAGTAGAACAATATAAACAACAGTAGAAGACACTAAATAATAGAACAATATAAACGACAGTAGAAGACACTAAATAATAGAACAATATAAACAACAGTAGAAGACACTAAATAGTAGAACAATATAAACAACAGTAGAAGTCACTAAATCATTCACAAATTAACACTGGAGGGGGAGTACCATAATGGTCAGCATAAAGTTGCGCCCTCTTTTTCATAACTGACCTCCCACCTTGAAGGTATCAAAAGCACTGTATACAGAAGACCTTTTCATTTGGACATCAGAAATATACAACAAACTGGCACCAGCTAAAATAAAAAGAGTCCTAGCTACAATAGCTATGTCTTACAAGCTCTGGAAGCTAAAAATAAACATGTAAAACAAGTATACAGCTTTTTCACTTGGAGCAACCAGGAAAGCAAGAAGGTGTACCAACTAAAACTCAACGGACATCTACTTTGGAGAAGAAAATCCGGCTTACTTAGGAGTGGAGCTTGACAGACAAGCTACTCCTCAAAACCGTCATGCACAAAATGAAGATAGGTCATTCGGCGCCTGAACATTGTGACACAATTTGTAAGCACCAGCTGGGGAGCAGGAAAAGTAAATCTGAGACAGCTGTGCCTGAGATATGTCCAATCAGTCATGAGTAATAACCTACTCAACTGCATTCGACAATGAACAAAAGCACGAGGCAGAAAAAGACTAAAACCAAGCTCTTATGTTCATATGTGGGGGTATCAGAACCACGACAATATCAGAACCACGACAATAGCTACCTGTGACACCGACACAAAAATGGAACTTATGAACAACGACGTAAACGTGCTGTCATGGAAACAGAACGCTATGGAAGATTAAGAAAAGAACACAAAACCAGACAGTTAGTTAAAAACTAGAAGCAGATTAAATCGAAAATCAATCCTGCCAGTAGCAACAACTATAGTAGAACAACACCACCTCCAGGGCCGGCTCAACCTACGGTGCAACACATGCATTTGCACGGAGCGGCAAGCTTTGGGGGGCGGCAAAATTTTTTTAAACTTATGTTCACAGACTGTAGTCTTTTTCTGTCCTAGGATACACGGTGGTTCTAACAATGAAGAAGCTGTATACCAGATTATGTTAACCCGAAGTCAAAATTACCCTCATAAATACTAGGTTCGTATAAATAAGCATTCACTTCCTTTCTGTCTATTATATCAACTATTAACTATATCACCAGCAACATTGATGCAACCATGAAGACCTTTCAAAGCTTGTGCTAGATGCCTCTGGAAAATTTCACTGCTTACGTTCAAACTAAATGGTATCTAGACCAGTGCTCCGCAACCTTTTTTACTTCACGGCACACTTAAGTGCCCTTCAGAATGTCACGGCACACTATAATACTTAAGTTCATAACAAGGTAAATGCATAGGTAGTTACTTATAGATACTAACGCAGGGGAGTAAAGTGTAAGAGAGTTCACTATACTAGATCCAGCTTTATGAGTAGCGGTGACCAAGTATATAAGTGGGTGGATGCGGTAAATATTTTTTTTAATTCGGTGCAATCATGCGACAACGCACCCTAGTTTTTTTTTTTTTTTTTTGGATCGGTGGATTGGTGGTTTCTGTTGTTGTTTAACTAGGGCTGTTGAGCTCGTCCTTTTTTCACAGCCAACGCCAAGTTGAAGAATTTGTAGAGAGCCCAGCAGTAGCTTTCTACTTTCAATGGAGAGTCTTGGAGCAAGTGAGCACACGCTGAACTGTTTTGTATGGAGCAGGTGATCTGTATATGGATGGGCGCATTTGTGGCAATTAGGCTTATGTGAAAAGTTTAATTTGTTTTGGTGTTTGTTGTTTTTTTTTTTTGTATGTTATGATCTAAGCTGGAAGATTGTGCTCTGCTTCACACATCATAGGTTACTGATGCTCTCATTCTTGGTGGATGAGTGGGTTCTTTATACAAGGCACGTCTTATAGATCTTCTGACCATCGGTTGAGCCATTCCTCGTTGACGTTGAGTATTAACTTACTTATCTGCATTTTGGCTGGAATTTGTATCTGAACCAAGCTTCTCCCAGTTTTACAAGGTGGTCAGTTTTTTCCCTTGATTGGTATGTCTGTGTATCCTGATATCCACTGGAGAGTAACTCTGATGTTGTATGTTGTTAGCAGGCTGTCAATTGTTTCAGCCAGCTGTATTATTTCTTTATTTTCAGTTTGAAAGTATTCTTCTGAAACCTGAATTTTTGATTTTGAATCATTGAAGATTATGATATCTGAGGTCTTATAGATTTGTTATTTAACTTTGCTGTATACGGTAGCTGGAATGTGGTGTTTATTGCCTTAATTTCTGCTTAGTGATTAGTACTGAATTCTCCACATAGTTTACATATTCTAGTGTTCTTCCATTTGGGTACTTCACGTAGTCTTTATGCCAAGCGTTTATGGTGGCATTGAAGGCAGAGTCTTCTGTGTATGCATATGCCTCAGATTAATGTTGAGTAGTTTCTGTAGTCTCTATAGTAGCTGTCTTCAGTGCTGTTGTTGGTATCGCTTGTTGTTGTGCTATCCATGAGTGTTGTTTTTATTATAGGAAGTTTTAATTCTTTACCGGGATGGAGGCGAGAGTATACAATGTCAATTATTACTCGTGTCTGTGGAGGTACCTCTACACCTCATGGTAGAAGGGGAACGACTAAGTAAGTAAGTCTATGGAGGTGGTCAGGGCCAGCCCTAGGAATTTTGCCGCCCCGTGCAATACCATACCTTGCCGCCCCAGCCCAACCTCAAATTAACGTTTGAAATTTTTAAAATCATTATGTTTAAACAAGCTTCAACATTAATTTTATGACCATTAGCCTAATTTTAAATAGTACCATTAATAATAATGTATTGATAAATTGGTGAAAATACTGTATAGTCATAAAATAAACCATTGACTTTATTAGAGACAATTATATGAAATAAATGTAGTTACATTACTTACATATAGGGGATGCTCTTCTCATGTGGAACGATGAACTGTTGAGTCACAAACACTTAACTATAGTATGTACATGTTATAGATTTTAACACAATTTTCACATTATTTGAATTGATATTGTCTGAAGTATCTACTGCTTACAAAGACACTTTTCTTGCTTTCATATTTGCACAATCAGAAATAACGTCTGCGTTGTCTAATTTTTGACCGATTTCGCGTTCAACTGAAATCATAGCAAGTCCTTCCAATCTAGTTTCGGAAATTGTTGAGCGTAAATAAGTTTTAATAAGCTTCAGTTTTGAAAAAAACTAAGCTCACCACTTGCCACCGTTACTGGCAAAGTTAGTAATATTCTTAAGGCTATAGCGACATTAGGAGCAATGTTATTTTCAATAATATAACGAAGAACTTCAATTGGCGGTGTATTTTCTGTTACTAATTTGAATACTACTTTCAGTTCATCACATAGCTCAATGGCATCAATGTCTCTATTTTCTTGATGTGTTAAAATGCCTTCTAGGTTTTTACATTCGTTTAAGAGCTAATTTGTCGTCTCAGATTTCAATTTAGGGATGTTATATAAAAAGGAAAAATGTGAACTGTGATGTTCCAATTGCTCGAATCTTTCTTCAATAGAATTGGTTGCAACATCAATAATAAAAAAGAAAAATTCAATTTTGAATTTAGTTTCGGATCCAAAATAGGTTCATCTCTTGCTTCATAGTTGTGTTGCTTTTTCTGCCGACGCACTCTAGTGCATTCAAACGTTGGTATCAAATCAGGATCAGCTTCAACTTTCTCAGCTAATGTTGTAGCATCAACAAGAAAATTTTGAAATGATTCACTCGATTCTAGATTTCCAGCGAGTTTTACTTAGTGGCTTGGGCGTTAGAGTTGTAATATGTTTCTTAAGGATTCCCCAACGCAGTGTTGACGCTGAGAAAAACACATACACTTTCTGAACCATTTCAAACAATAAAACCCCCTCTCTAAATGACATCGCGGAATCATTGACCACCAAGTTGAGAGAATGAGAACAGCAAGGGATATAAAAAGCTCTCTGGTTCAAGTCCCTAATACGGTGTTGAACTCCTGAATGTTTTCTTTTCATATTTGATCCATTGTCATACCCCTGGCCACACATTTTTGTGATTGGAATATCCATGTCTGACAATTTCTTAGAATGCATTCGGTTAACGCTGAGCCTTTGTTGGCTTCTACAGCAATGAAACCAAGAAAATGCTCATGAATGTTGATATCATCTGGATTCGTATTAACAAATCTTACAATTAGTGTTAATTGTTCCATGTGACTTACATCGGGGGTACAGTCTGCAACTATGTTATAATATTTAGATTCCTCCACCATAGAAATTATTTCTTTTTTATGATTCCAGAGAAAAGAGCAATCAATTCATTTTGAATGTTTTTCCCAAGGTAATGTTGGGTCGATCCACGAGCTACTCTCATTAAATGTTCACACATGGCACTATCAAATCTGGCAATCAGTTCAACAAGCTTTAAAAAATGTCAATTGTTAGGGTCATATAATTTATCAAATGTTCCACGAAATGGCAAGCGTTGTTGGCTCAAGAACTGGACAATAGCAATTAGGCGTTCTATTATGCTCCTCCAGTGTCGAACTTCTGAATTTAATAACTTTTGTTGCATTGAATCAATTGTTTGTACTGATTTAAACCTTGGTGATAATTCAATCCACTTTGTATGGGACTCCAAGTGGTTTTTAGATTTTTCGTGTTCACTAAGATACACATACAAATGACCCCAATCATTATAGCCATCAGTGTTGAGTGACATTTTATTACAGGAAAACAACTTACAGCAGAAACAAAATAAAGAATCTTTTTCTTTTGAATACACTAACCATGATCGATTAATATGTTCTCCATTGCTTAGCTCCCTAGTGTAAAAATTTAGTGAAAATTTCCGAACATTAGAGCAGCGCAGAAAAACGAAATCATTTTTTGGTCTCTCTGGCAGGCCTTTTTTTACGATTTCCAGTCTTTTGGTATCGCTTAAAGAAGGATTCCATCTTGTCGGATCAGTGTACCTCTCAAGTTCATCACTTAAATCTCTGGAATTGGAAACGGTCAAATCAGTCTCATTTTCGACATTGTTAGTAATATCTACGTTACTGGGGTCCGAGTTAGAAGTACTTGCCATGAGCTCAGAATAATTTGTTTCGGTACATTTGCTTATTTTCTTTTGTCCTACATCAGCTGATTCAGTTTTTAGATATTTATGTAAAGCCCCACTATGTTTTTTTTAAATTTCGCGTTCTTTTTCCAGTTTCCGTTTCCGATATTCGGCACCTGATAGTTTCTCTCTTTTATCGGACATTATATCTATTTAAATATTAAAACTGTTTTAAATAATCCCTACAAAAAAATGTATTATTTAGTAATGAATGGAGGCTGAAGCACTGTACTAATTTCCATAAAACATTAAAAAAACTTATTTATCACTGTAACACATATCACACTAACAATGAGCAACATCAACTTCCTTGAATGCACACCCGAAAACAACTGAAACATTCGAGCCGCCAACATAAAACGGTCGATAAAAAAATCAATACTTAAGTAGCGTATGATTGGCTAATATGGGTCACGCAAGATTGTCATTGGTTGAATTAAATAAGCTGCATCATATTAAGATGTATGGGAAACTGCTCACTGAACTGGCTGGGAATCCCGAGACAGTGTATACCACGTGATCTCTGGTCACAAGAAAACATTCTCCCAGGGATGTACAAAGGCATCTCAAGACGGAATATTTGGCGGGATCGTAAACATAAGTAAAAAAATTTTTTGCCGCGACGTGCAAATGCAAGTGTTGCACCGTCGGTTGAGCCGGCCCTGGAGGTGGTGTTGTTCTACTATAGTTGTTGCTACTGGCAGGATTGATTTTCGATTTAATCTGCTTCTAGTTTTTAACTAACTGTCTGGTTTTGTGTTCTTTTCTTAAAACCATTTAACGCAATGTCATCATCTGTTATTCTGTCATTTAGGCGACTTTCAGAAAGTCCAAAAATGTGAAATTCTTATTTAGAATGTGTGTAAGTTCGGGGAGTTTACCTAGAAGATGGTAAATATTCAGATGACCAAGTCGTAGACCATCCTTGTGAAGCCACGATACATTATTATCAGCCATGTTTGTATAGTATAAAAGATATATATATATATATATATATATATATATATATATATCTATATATATATATATATATATATATATATATATATATATAATACCAAGTTAAAAAAGCAGTTATGCACACAAAAAAGAGCAAAGCATTTTACGAATTAATACTTCACCAAGGAAGTGAAATTCAAGGAAAGAAAAATTGCAGCAAATACAATATTATAATAATTAAAACAATTTCAGCTGAGTAAATTGTCTGGAGTATATAAAAATTGTCACAAAACAATCAAGCATACAACATATCACACCAGAACTGCTCAACGCAACAAATTGAAGTTAAACGAGAGATGGAAGAAATTAAAATTGTGACACGTCAGACAAATATACAACACTACACACCTTAACACCGTTACTTCTAACAAATTAAGCTACGTGTGATAAAAAGAAATTGAAATTGTAACAAAATAAGCAATCAAAGAAAAAATCGTCAATAACTGATATCTCTGCCTGGCATACAATAGGAATAGCGTTGGGCAGACATCATTAATGCTTGTCTAAGTGACGCAGGACTGAATTGCATCAGATAGACAAGTTCAGGATTCCACTGAGGATGATGATAAGGACTAGAGGAGGAAGTTATCAGCTAGCACGTTGTTAAGTAGTCCACCTATGACGGGTGGCCCGCTCACAGTCCCCACTTCGTCATAGGTGGACTACTTAACAGCGTGCTAGCTGATAAAATCCTGTGTGCTATACTGGTTGTACATGGCAAAGCGGTAGGCTGGTCACTTGTACATAGCCTACCCAGCAGGACAGTGACTGTGAGCTGACTGCCTGTCCTGACTAAACCACTTGATAAGTTCATGTTTACATTGCTTGACAAGACGGTGCTTAAGGGCTTACCGCTTGACCTAATTACTTGACTGCTCGACAACATAGTGACTGGCTGGCTATCTGTCGTTCCGCCCTGATAATTAACTGTGACATCCACCTATCATCACAATACATCACACACCCTACCTGCCCCAAAAAGAAGCACATCTATTGCAAGCAGACAGCCTTCCAGCTATCACAACGCCACTTTCAATCAGGAAGCAGAATCTTATGATACCATGTTTCCTCCATTAGTCACAAGGCAGTCCCACTCAGATACCTCTACCAACAGTATTCCAATGTCCATGGCTCAGAATAGTCCTACCAACGCTAAAACAAGGACGGAAGAAATCAGAGATCACCATACTTCCTCCCCTAGTCCTTATCATCGTCCTCAGTGGAATCCTGAACTTGTCTATCTGATGCAATTCAGTATTGCGTCACTTAGACAAGCATTAATGATGTCTGCCCAACGCCATTCCTATTATATGCCAGGCAGAGATATCAGTTATTGACGATTTTTTCTTTGATTGCTTATTTTGTTACAATTTCAATTTCTTTTTATCACACGTAGCTTAATTTGTTAGAAGTAACGGTGTTAAGGTGTGTAGTGTTGTATATTTGTCTGACGTGTCAAAATTTTAATTTCTTAGATCTCTCGTTTAACTTCAATTTCTTGCGTTGAGCAGTTCTGGTGTGATATGTTGTATGCTTGATTGTTTTGTGACAATTTTTATATACTCCAGACAATTTACTCAGCTGAAATTGTTTTAATTATTATAATATTGTATTTGCTGCAATTTTTCTTTCCTTGAATTTCACTTCCTTGGTGAAGTATTAATTCGTAAAATGCTTTGCCCATTTTTGTGTGCATAACTGCTTTTTTAACTTGGTATTATATATATATATATATTATATATATATATATATATATATTATATATATATATATATATATATATATATATATATATATATATATATATATATATATATATATATATATATATATATATATATATATCTTTTATACTATACAAAAACTACTGACAATAATGTACAGAGACTTCACAAGGATGGTCTACGACTTCTTCTTTGATCCTTAGCCGCCGACCGTCAAAGCAGTCAGTGGCCATCACGCCTAGTGGCGTCTTGTAGGGCAACAACAAATTGATTCCACTTTGCTCGGTCGGTGGCCATCCTTCGTACAGTGCCCCAACTCTGGTTCATGTCAGTGGCTTCTTTTCGGCTTTCACCACTGACAGTCATACGAGCCACAGACTCCGAATGTCCATCCCGCAGCAAAGTTTGTTCATTTATTGTTGTTTCCGTAACTTCATTGTTTTTTTTACATAGACAGGGGTGTCAGCCCTATGCTAAAACCCCCAACCTGGAGGACCAGGGTACCAGCTTTTGTCTGACCCCTACCCACACAGACCAGTCCAGCTTAGTTGAACCTACCAGGAGTAAAACTCCCACTGGCATAGCTCTGGGGATTGTCAGGGTACGCAAGCTGCCATACCGCTACAAGGTATAGGTACCATTGATGGCAGGGTCTACGACTTGGTCATCTGAATATTTACCATCTTCTAGGTAAACTCCCCGAACTTACACACATTCTAAATAAGAATTTTCACATTTTTGGACTTTCAGAAAGTCGCCTAAATGACAGAATAACAGATGATGACATTGCGTTAAATGGTTTTAAGAAAAGAACACAAAACCAGACAGTTAGTTAAAAACTAGAAGCAGATTAAATCGAAAATCAATCCTGCCAGTAGCAACAACTATAGTAGAACAACACCACCTCCAGGGCCGGCTCAACCGACGGTGCAACACTTGCATTTGCACGTCGCGGCAAATTTTTTTTAAACTTATGTTTACGATCCCGCCAAATATTCCGTCTTGAGATGCCTTTGTACATCCCAGGGAGAATGTTTTCTTGTGACCAGAGATCACGTGATATACACTGTCTCGGGATTCCCAGCCAGTTTAGTGAGCAGTTTCCCACACATCTTAATATGATGCAGCTTTCTGTCGCTCCTCTCTCTCTCCCTCCAGATGAAAACTGGATTGATCGTGTCCCAATTATCTAAATAGTTTCAATGACGTTAGGGAAATATAGTATTATTTATTCCTCGATACTGTCCAACAACACCCGTTGCGTTTGCCGGCGGGGGCGAAGACGAAACCTCATAACTCCACTAATTTTTATTTCTACAATATTTTTGACCATATAAATATTACAAATGGGATCGGTGTATCAATGTATATCATCCCAGCATGCTAGAGTTAATGTTGATTACTTCGCTGTCAGCAGATGAGACTCTGGCAGCCGATGGTGTGACGTCTATTGCGAGCTGGGGTAAACATATTGTCGAGTCCAATTTTGTGGTACAAATTATGTTTTGTGCAGACTCATTCAAACTGACAAAGTCCATTTCCAGCCAAGACTCAATAACAGTGGCAGTTCCTTGAGCCATTATCTTGTTTTTTTTGTATGATAAAGGTACACAGATAGCAGTGGCGTTGTGATGACGTCTTCTACAAAGGCACCTTGTTTATCTGCTCTCGTCTCGACATGGTCATTCTGGTAGTATTTGGTACACGTTGTACGAAATGCCTCATAATGACACCGTGTTTCCCCGAAAATAAGACCGGGACTTACATTAAAGTTTGCTTCTAAAAATGCACTAGGGCTTATTTTCGGGGTAGGGCTTATATTAAAAGATACAAAAATCTACATTTATTCATGTAAAAAAATTCTACATCTATTCAAATACAGTCATGTGATCTTCTTCTGGAACATCGTCATAACTCTCCAAATCCCGAATTCTGGCCTGAATTTCTTGCGACTCCATTTCCTGTAGAACCATTGGCCCCATTCTCTCATGTCCAGCAATAAAGCTTTCCTTAAATGAGCATTTCTTGTCCAAGTAGCCTGCTCGTAGTGCATTGGTAACACAGCTGTCAGTGATTTTATCCCATGAATTCTTCACCCAAGTCAATACCTCCTGCAAACTAGGCTTCATAAAGTTTCCACGCTGATTTTTCTCCGTTCTATTTTCAATGTAGTCGTTGATTTCTATGCGCAAATGGTCCTTGAATGGCTTGTTTATTGCAATATCAAGAGTCTGGAGATAAGACGTCATTCCTGCGGGAATCATTATTTGATCTATTCTTCTCTCTGCAAGGAAGTTCTTCATGTCTTTAGCGCGGTGAGTGCTGGCTGAATCCCAGACTAGCAGACCTCGATGACCATCTCGCAAAACAAGAGGCAGCGTTAAATCGACCCACTTCCTTATAACTGCTTATGTGCATCAGGCTTTTTCGGTTTCAAGAACATAAATGCCTGAAACACATTCAATGTTATCTTTCTTGCCCTTAGTGATGATTAGAGGTGGGGCTTTCCTTCCATCCAGATAAACTGCCAAAATACAAGTAACACGTGCACTTCCGTAACCAGTGGGCGAAATGTAGATTGATGAGGCACCCGTCTGATCAACTGTCGTTTAAGATCCTAGGCCCATAAACACTGCAGTTTCATCCATGGCAATCATGTTGGAGAGTTGGTATTTAGAAAAGTCGATGCCATCAACAAAGTACTTGAATGCAAGTGCACGTTTAATAACTTCAGTATCTTCCAGCTTGAACAGTGTTGCATATTTTCTTAGAGACAGTTTATATCGCTGAAGGAAGCCATCCAGCCAGTGTTGTGATGCTTTGAATTCTTCTGGGGATATTTCTAAACGTGGTGCCATTGCAAGGGCAAATGTTTGAATATCAACCCTACGCACGACCAAAGTCTTTACTCTCCTGTCAGCAATCCATTCACAGATGATATCTTCCAGTTCAGAAAATAATGGTTGCCGACCTGATCCACACTTACGCTTCTTAGCATTTCCTTCTTCCACCTGTTGACTGAGGTTATCGTACTCTGCTTGCCATTTTCAGACCATTCAGAGATCAAGCTTCTTCTCTTTGCAGAAAGCCGTAAGATTCTTGCCCTGGGAGTCTTCAACGATTCCTTTCTTGTAATCGACGGAATAGCTCTTTCTTTTTGCACTCATCTTGTCTGGGTGTCAAAATATTATTCCCTTAAGTCTACCATTAAATCAAGTGTTAGTTGAAGACTTACAAGACAGGTGTGGCAACAAAAATTATGAGACTTAAGAATGATAGCACACACAAAAGTGACGAGAAATTGCTGGCGCCAAAATTCTGCTTGTTTATTTCCCACGAGTGACGTACTGAATTATGAACCACATCCGTTCATTATCAAGTGTGCACTAGTGGCGTCTGTACTCTGACTGGCCATTCGGCAACATGTGTGCACTAGTGGCATCTGTACTCTGACTGGCCATTCGGCAACAAGTCTCTCATTCTAGCTGACGAAATGCACTCGGGCTTATTTTCGGGGTAGGGCTTATATTAAAAGCATCCTGAAAAATCGTGCTAGGGTTTTTTTTCGGGGTAGGTCTTATTTACGGGGAAACACGGTATGTATTGTGGAAGAGTACAGTAGCACATTTACCGTCATTTGCTACTGTAAAGGTTAAATCCGACTCTTTGTTAAATCCCTGAAGTTTAACGCGAAGAGCTCTATTTTGGTCTAAGGAGTTATTTTTGATCGTGGACGACCGCAATCTAGAGTTCCTAGCGACTTTTATTATTTGCGAGCCATGGCCGATCTCTCAGTGTGACATGTTTACATGCCCACTGGGATTAATTGCCAGTGAAATACATTGATCCACTGGAAACCTTGTCTGTTTAAGAGGGGCTGGTAGCCAAGAAAATACACTGGCTGACCTTCCCTTCTTTACAGGGGTCAGTAACGAGTCACGTGGTCATTGTTAATAGCATTGTAGAAGGCCTTTGCAGTTACCAAAAGGAAATGAAAAGTTAATAAATTCCTGGTATTTTTTCAAATACCATCTGTTAAATCAACACAATGTCATTTTCACAAAATTCACAATCCAAAAAAGAAATGCACCGATATAAAAATCCTTGAAATATAATTTGAAATGCCTGTGTCAAAAATTATAAATGTGAGACACGACCCACACACATCTGCTCAGTATGGTAGCATGCGGAGAGATAGATAGAGAGAGAGAGAGAGAGAGAGAGAGAGAGAGAGAGAGAGAGAGAGAGGACTGTGAGATTAGTGAGAAAGCTTGAGAGAGAAAGAGGACTGAGATTATTGAGACAGTTTGAGAGAGAAAGAGGACTGTGTGTACTGAGAAAGTTTGAGAGAGACAAGAATAAGTGGTTAATAAGAATGTTTGAGAGAGAGGACTGTGAGATTAGTGAGACAGTTTGAGAAAGAGGAGGGACTGTGAGATTATTGAAAAAATTTGAAGAAAGAGGAGGGACTGTGTTACGCACAGATTTTTCTGAGTCAGTATAAATTTTCCCGTCTTATTTGAACACTTTAATTTTTTTGTGATCAAAGGTTTATAACTCTTGATAAACTGAGGTTACATTTTGACAATGGTTGTTACCTCCTCTTGTGTCTTAAACTAGCGGTCTATTTTTTTAGATCGATGTCTGGTGGTTCTCCTTATATGGTCAGAATAGGTCTAACTTTTCTTGGAATGTTTGCAACCTGAGTTGATGTTTATGCCTGTCCATATAAGGCGCGATTTGGTCAGCATCTTGGCTTGGTATGCGTCTAACATCGGCCCGGTTTGAGTTGAACTCAGGGGTCGAGCGCTTCTGCGCATGTCCAGAATTTAGGGCGGTTTGAAAAAGCTTCCGTTCGTGAGTCTAAGAATTGTTATGAGCAGAGCAAGACGCATTTTCAGCGTCTGTGATCTTTTGATGGGGAAATGGAAGTCCTCTTGTGTGTTAGTTTATCTAATGAGGATTTTCCCCATATGTTTCTAAACGCCTGGAGGCGTGTGTGTTGTGGTGTTATTTCCGAAGCAAGGTAAATGCTCTCCTAATATTGAAATCTGTAGTCAACTTAGATTTTTGACATTGTCGTTCTATGCTCGCTCACTATCTACAGGTAGCAGAGGCTCTTCTACTAGGAAATACACCCAAGTATCCTCATACCTTAGATTTATATGTATACGGGTCACTCTAGGCCCAGAGAACAGTTATTATGCTCCTTTGAACTTCGCTATGCCAGCGATTATGCCTTCATCAAGGTTAGACTTAGAAATGCCTACAAAGGTCAACTTGAACTATACACATAATCCCGCCATTCTCGTGCGGCCAACGATAGACTTATTTACACACCTGATCTACTAGTATCAGAGTGGAGTTGGTTACACTCATAGAGTGATGATATGGAGCTGAGGCTGTTGTAAGCTGGAATTATACGAGATCAGCTTACATGATATATGCATGATTTACTGAGGAACTTTGCTGATTACTATGTCTGGCAGTGTCTGTGACTTATGTATAAGGATGTTAACGTACTTGTCATTGTGGCGTCCTAAATAAATGATGGAAAACGTCACAAGCCGTTCATACTTCTATGACTTTCACGTCATGATTTGAACGGTCATGTAAAACACAAAATATAGATAAATCACTATATGTTAATTAGTTATCGAATATACTTAGAGGTGATGCTCTGAGTATGCTAAGCATGGTAGATGAGCCTGACAAGAACAATTATGAGGTTGTCAGGGCGGCTTTGTTAAAGAAATACCAACTTAACGAAGACGGCTATCGTCTTCAATTTAAAAATATGTTGCCAGAGACTGGAGTAGAATTCTCTGAATTCATTTCAAAAATACGTCTCACATTTACACGTTGGGTTGAGCTGTATAAGACAGAACGTACATTTGAAGCACTTATGGACTTACTACTTAGAGACAAAGTTATGTCTTCTGTCAATGAGTCTTTTCTTGCTTTTCTTCATGAGCATAAGCCTAAAAACATAAAAGAAATGGAGGAATATTGTTGCCAGTACGTTACTGCGCACCCTCATGTGACCATTGGCAACTCTAAAGTGAAGGAAAGTTTGCCAGTTGCTTCGGCAGCACCATATGGCCCAAACTTCATGCGTAAATTTCAGGGTACTCAACAAAATTTTAATAGGAAGAATAACCGGAATTATACTCAGAATCAGGGCTATCAATCACATGGTGATTCTTCTTCGAAGAACTGGAGACAACCTAATAGTCCTCGTTATTCTACACTCAATAATTATAGACATTTCCGCAGAGGTAGTCATAATATAGGCTATCAAAACTATTTTTCGCGGAGACCTCAAAACCAAACTAATAGAGGTTTTCATCAATATGAAAACGATAATGATAACTATGGAAACTGGGATTCAAACCAGGATAACAGATACAATAGAGAATACAAGGATAATTTCAGAGGCAATAATAGTCGCGGTAGAACTCAACATAAAAAAAGAGATATCAACAGGCAAAGTCTGTACAGCAAGAGTCTCAGGGAGCCTGTAAACAGGTTGATAATGATAAAAAACTCTAGCGCTATCACATGTTCTGCCTTTGACTTTGGGAGAGCAACTAAATGCCCTCAATGCTCTACTTGGTTCAAACCGACTACTGTAACTACCTTGAGTTGTGGTCACCCTCTTCCCGCTGCAGTTGCGCATGACGGGAGAGGTTCTCTTATCCTACATAAAGGTCTAGTAAATAATAATCCAGTCTGTCCTTTTTGATTCTGGATGCACTACTATTGGAGTTAAGCAATCTCTTGTAGATCCATCCTGTGCTACAGGAAAGGTGATCAAATGTGTCACATTTGGTGGCACTTTGGAAGAGTATCCTACTGCCATAATACATATTGCTACTCCCTTCTTTACGGGAGATGTGCACGCGTGTCTTCTACCAAACAATATTGCGGACCTTATTATCGGTCGTATTCACGGAGTTAGGGAATGTACCTGATAAATATCTTGCCTCATCAGTTGATAAGCCTCCTTTTTTTTGATTAATGATGTCCACCAGTGTTAATATAAGCTCACTAGAACATCACCAGAGTTAAATGCTGTGTTGTTGTGTTGCTCGTGGTTTGAGTATGGAATGTCAACTCGACCTACGCAGTGGTGTGTAGACATAGAGTGAGAGTATAATATGCGAATGATAAGAAGAGTTCGTGGTGTTGACAAATGGTCTTTTTCTTTCACTCATGTATGGCTGGAAGTCATCGACACCAACGACTGTGTACCTTTGCTACAGTTTAATTGGACGTACACACTCGACAGCACGGATACAGTGACAAATCACAGGTTGGCATAATACATCATGGTACAGTGGATAAATGGTCTTGCAATGATACATGGGCACTCATGTAGAATAATAGCATAATGGACTGTCAGTAGACAAGCACTCAGTATTGCCCATATATATATATCATCTGAGTTTACTGACAAAGCACGTCAGTTTATAAACAATATTCAAGATGGCTTCTAGGCCTAACCTCGTCTAGCGAAGATTCCTTTAAATAATGTTCAGCACATATTTTTCATATAATCATATTGAACCGCTAGTAATGGGTTCTCATGTGTAGCAGTGATCTCTGGACTCATCAAGCGATAATACGGGGCATCCCTTTCTCTTCTTGAAAGTCACAAAATATTTGGATACAAGATGGCTTCTCTCGTGAGCTGTCACTTACGTTTGGATACAGACAATGAATCTGTATTAAAGTTAGTCATTCATTAAATGTTCTCATTGCTCTGTAGATTCTATCATGATACAATTGACTTCATCATACAAGATATAGTGCTGCTAGAAATGAATGTCATCTTCATCTGGTTAAATATTCCCTCAGACGTACAAATCGTGTCTATCGAAAAACGATGGCTTAGCAAGAGTTCATAAGAAGTGCTTTTGTTACCTTGGTATCAGAAATATGATTCTGCTATCCCTTGGCAATCAAAATAAACACTGGGGTAAAGCATGCACGATAGGTCTAAAACTACTATCACTTTCCCCTACACATATATCGATCACTTTTTCCGGCGACAAGCCGATTCAAAAAAACCACAGCCCCATCATCAGGGCGAAGCCAAATCACACCTCTCTAGCGACACATCCGCCGAACAGCCCTTTGACCTTTCTAGCGACAAAAGACCATATAGTTCGACTTAGACATGCAAAGATATTCAGATATAAGACAGACTCGTCCTACCCAGACAAACAATACACATAAATTCAGGCCATAGATACACCGAAGCAAGAACAATCTATTTCTACCCAAACAAAGAATAAATCGCAGTAAAACTGGATTCATCCGCGGAGTTCGATCGAAAATGACGACACTCCTTTCAAGGGAAGTAACTCAATAATGACTTTTCCTTAAGCACTAAAAAGTATCTATTTTGTTTACAAAATATTTGCGAACATAACAAGCATACAAATGTATTATATTGTAAGATATCAAAGACTGCACGTAACAGTCTTACCACACCTCCCGGGAAAAAAAAAATGGAACATTTTTTTTTTTTTTGAAATACATCTAGGAGCAACGTACAATAGGCTCACAACGCATGAATAATGCGCAGATGAAAATATCAGGAATAAATATAACGCCTAATATGAGGCTAAGTCGACTTATGGAGCGACTGGTGAGAATGTATCTCATAAACTGAGAGAAATTATTTCTCTACAAGTAAATTTTTTCCAGGAAGGTGTCATCAAAGTATAATACAATTCTGGCAATTACACAATGTCTAAAAAATTTCATACCATAATTTCGTATTAGATATCTTAAATTTATGATTTATGAAGAAAAATCATCAAAGCACAGCGGTGAATAAACATCAATGAACCGCTAAGTAGTGATACAATCATTATATTATTAAATTACAAATGTGTATCTATCTTGATATAGAAAGGAACTATTATAAACTAGACATATCAAGAAGTCTAAGACCTAATAGTTATGTGGAATCATGTGGGCATCTTGACAGAATGTCTGCCATCACATTATCTGATCCACGAATAGCTCGCACAGAGAAATGAAAAGGTTGAAGAGCAATTGCATATCGAGTAGACCTCGAGCTCCTCAAATTCTTACTCTGTATAGCAGTAAGAGCTTTTTGGTCGGTTTCTACTATGAAATGTGCGCCTAGAAGGAATCTCTGTAGTTTGAGGATCGACCAAACCATAGCTAATAGCTCACGGTCTAAAACCGAATAATTCCTTTCTGCCGCATTAAGTTTTCTGGAAATATACATTACAGGATGCAGAGTTCCAGAGTACTCTTGCATTAGTGCCGCTCCAATCCCAGTGGATGAAGCATCACTACGAAGAACAAATGTCTTATCTTTAGTAGGTAACACTAAAATAGGTGGTGTTGAAAACAATGTTTTAATCTTATCCAAAGAGCATTGGCATTCCTGAGACCAGTGGACCATATTAGGCGAACCTTTCTTTAAAAGTGTAGAAAGAGGTGCCATGATAGAGGATAGATTCTGAATGAATCTGCCATAAAATTGAATAAGACCTAACAGACTTCTCACCTGTTTTTTAGTCTTAGGGATAGAGATGTTAAGTATCTTACTAGTATTATGGTCCTCTGTCTTTAGGAAACCATGACCAACTCGGTGGCCTAGGAAAGAAATTTCGCTAAAACCAATATAGGCTTTAGAGGGTTTCGCTGTAAGGTTGTGCTCGCGCAAAGTAGACAGCAATTCATCTAACCCTGAATAGTGATCTTCCCAAGTATCGCTGAACAGACAGATGTCGTCTAGATATGCAATGACATCTGACCGATAAGATAGGATTCGGCGCATCATGCGTACGAATGTAGCTGGTGCGTTCATAAGACCGAAAGGCATAAAATTCCATTGGAACAAACCTCTAGGTGTTGAAAAAGCCGTGAGAGGTTTGGCGCGTTCAGATAAAGGAACTTGCCAATATCCTTTAGACAAATCAAGTTTAGTGAAAAAATGAGATTTGGAGAGTCGAGTAAGTAGCTCTTCCAGTAAAGGCATAGGTTCGGCATCGAACTTCGTTACTTGATTCAATTTGCGATAGTCAACGCAAAGACGTATGTTATTGTCTTTTTTCCGAACAATAACCATCGGCGAAGAGTATGCAGAGGTGGATGGTTCGATTATTTTCAAATCTATCATCTCATCCAACTCTTTCTCGACCTGTGCTTGAAAATGTATAGGGATAGGATAAGGTCTAACCCTAATAGGAGTATGGTCAGCTAGAACAATGTCATGTTCAATGACATGAGTTTGTCCAGGGATGTCAGTGAGTACATCCTGAAATGTTTGCAACATAGTTGAAACTTGTTGCTGTTCTCCTAGAGACAAATCAGGAGAGACAGTAACGTTCTTCCATGATTCACTAGAATGAAGTGGGATCATTGGAAGAGGAAGATTTACATCTGAAAAACTTGTTTCCTCATCCTGTATCACGGACAGTGATGAGTAATGACCATGTTGTACTGGAGAATTGTCCGTTGCTTGGAAAATGGGTTGTAAATAATCCGGACGTTCATGGAATTCAGTAAGCATATTGATGTGGAAGGTTTTATGCTTCCCATCAATATCGACAATATAGTCGACATCGGAAATTTTCGATATTATATCGTACGGACCTTTCCAAGAAATAAGTAGTCTGTTTTCCCTACAAGGTAGTAATACAAATGCTTTGTCACCAGGACAAAGTTGTCGTAAGCATCTCTTCTTATTGGCAAATTGCCTTGCCTTCTGTTTCGCAAATTCAGAAGAAGAAGTTGCTAATTTGCATGCTTCGATAATCTTTTGTCTCAACGCGATGACATATTCGTAGGATGACTTTGTGTCATCGTCAATATTGTCAGCTGTTATGAGATCATGAAGCAACGACATAGGGCCGCGCGGACGCGCGCCAAAGACGATTTCAAAGGGAGAAAATCCTGTATGTTCATTGGGGACCTCTCTGTAAGCGAAGAGGGCCGCAGGTAAAACTCTGTCCCAGTCTTGAGGATGATCCTCAGTTATCTTCCCTAGTAAGTTTTTAAGTGTTCTATTAAGGCGTTCGACCATCCCATTAGACATTGGATGATAGATACTACTTAAAGATCTATCTATCTGCAGAGTAGACATTACTTGAGACATGGTATCTGATATTAGTTGGGTGCCATGGTCTGACAATATCTCTCCGGGGAACCCCAGACGAGAAAATATAAGCCAAAGAGCATCTGCAATATCAGCAGTAGTAATGCTCTTCAGAGGAATAGCTTCTGGCCAACGTGTGCACATATCAACACACGTCAAGATAAACTGATGTCCTCTGGCAGACTTGATCTTAAATGGACCAATAATGTCTATGGCCATTTTTTGAAACGGCCGAATAGGAATGTCTGCCGCCTGAATGGGTGCAGCATGCCGTGGACCTTTGGATTTAACTTCCTGACATACTTTACAAGATCGACAATAAATCCGTATGTCCTTGTTTACCAATGGCCAAAAGAAAGCCGCAAGGACTCTTGACTTAGTACGGGAAAAACCCATGTGTCCAGCACACTGAGAGTCGTGAGCGTGCTGCAAAATTTTAACTCTCAAATTCTTGGGAACCAGGATTTGAGAATGACTTGACGTAATGGAGTCTTGAACCATACGTACAAGTACGCCATTCTTCTTTGTAATCCACGATTTACGACTTGTGTCTTTATTCGGATCACCTTTAGTTGCAAGAATGAAGAATTTCTTCAGAGTGGGATCATCTTCTTGCTGTTTTATAAACGAGTCACGAGAAATTACCAAGGGATCATCTTGGTTATGCACTTCATTATCTTCAGTAGATGAAGTTTGAGGCATATTAAGAGCCTGAGCTCTAGTGACTACAGCGTTAGAATCTGCATGTTTTGCCTTTCCCACGCGGAAATTTGTTGCGGAGTGCATTCTTTGACTCCATGAATGCGACCGATGATGAGGTCAGCGATCGGATTCGGAAGAAGACATGCGTGTACATCTCCTGTAAAGAAAGGAGTAGCAATCCTAATGATAGCAGTAGAGTATTTCTCTAATGTGCCGCCAAATGTTACACATTTGACTACTTGTCCAGTGGCACGGGAAGGATCTACGAGTGACTGCCTAACACCAATTGTGGTGCATCCAGAATCAAATAGCACGAAGACTGGATTGTTATTTACTAAACCCTTATGTAAGACAAGAGAACCTCTTCCATCATGCGCGACTGATGCAGGAAGAGCAGGAAGAGGATGGCCGCAGCTTAAAGTAGACACTGTGGTTGGCTCAAATAATGTTTTGCATTGGGGGCACTGAGATGCTCTCCCAAAATCAAAAGCGGAACATGCCATATTATTAGCGTCATTATTGTCTTTACTTTGTTTATAGGCTTCATGGGACTCTTGTTGTGCAGAGTTTGCCTGAAAATGTGGTTTATATCTTCTGTTTTGAGATCTACCTCGGTTATTATTACCTCTGTAGTTATTGTTACCTCTATTGTAACCCCTATTTGGGTTTGAGTCATAGTTCTCTTGGTTACCATTATCATATTCATTATAATGAGTATCTCTGTAATTGCGATCTTGTTGACTCCAAGACGGATACCTCGGATAGTTTCTATAATTACTTCCTCTATGGAAATTGCTATAATTGTGACCACCCCTGTGTCGAGAGCTATCAGCTCGTCTCCAGTTCTTTGAAGAAGAACCCTGAAATGATTGGTTACCTTGGTTTTGATAACTATTATGGTTACCTTTTTTATCAAATCTGTTTTGAGGTCCCTGAAATCTGTGTGAATAATTGGGATTGTATGGTGTTGCTGAAGCAACTGGCATACTCTCCTTAATCTTAGTGTTGCCAAAAGTCACGTCGGGGTGTGCAGTGACATATTGGGAACAATATTCTCCCATTTCCTTTAGAGATTTGGGTTTACGCTCATGTATAAATTCAAGGAATGGTTTGTTAACACATGACATAATCTTATCTCTGAGCAACAAATCCATAAGTCCTTCATACGTTTTTTCTGTTTTGGAAAGCTCAATCCAACGATCAACTGTGAGACGTGCCTTTGCAATGAATTCTGAGAATTCTACACCTGTCTCAGGCACCATCGTCTTAAACAAAAGGCGATAGCCTTCCTCACTTAGCTGGTATTTTTTTTTATCAAAGCCGCCCTAATGACATCATAATTATCCTTATCTGCTTCTCCTACAAGGCATAATCTAGTCAGAGATTCACCTTTCAAGTTTTCTGCTAATTGATTAGCGTATTGTGATTTATCCACATTATGTGTACGACAAGAAAGTTCAAATCTATCCAGCCAGAATGTAATATCGTCACGGTGGAACCTTAACCTTGTAAGTAGAAGGTTTACCATTACCACTAGATGCCTGATTAACATTACTCATACTTGTCAATCTCAATTTCTCTAACTCAAATTCATGTTCTCTTATTGCTTTTTTTTCTTCCGCTTCTCTGTCTAATCTTCTTTGTTCAGCAGCAGCTTCTCTGTCTAATTTTTTTTTGTTCAGCTTCAAATCGCCTTTCCTCCACCTGCATCTGCAATTTCTTTTGTTCAGCAGCAGCATCAGCTTCTTTTTCTAATCTTTTCTCTTCAGCCAACAGAATACATAAAGTACAAATAAGACTGACAATACGAAAACGTTTGCAGAAATCAAATAAATCAAATAGGGAAATCAATGAAAGTAATCACTGAATCTGCAAAGGAATAACAACACAAATGACGTCACAGTATATGAATATAAATTGTGTATACAACTAAATAAAAGGAAAGGGGAGACCTACAAATACAAAGAAATCGAACAAAACTAAAGAACAGAAAAATGTTACAACAACAATGATGGGTACAGGTCATCACAGCTAACACAAATAGCAACTAGTTGTTGCAAGCAAATTTCCAATTAAGGAAATTGCACCTAAAGAAAACGCCCACAACGGACCCTCTATGACGTGGGATATTCTGTTGTGGGACACCGCCCAACCTAAACACAACCCGCTGACATATAAACTAATATACTATACAAACAAATAACATGTAAACATAAATATATAAATTATGTGTATGATAGTATGTGTTGCAAAATAGGCTCAGTTTTACAGTAATGGCAAAGTTATTCTTATGAAAATAAATAAACTGCCACTTTATTGAATTACAAATTCTGGCCTTAAATATTAAAGTTCAACACAATAGCAGAACATAAGAAGATCCATCGATGAAAGTAGGGCTTTTGTGTTCAACCACATTTCAACAACAGGACAGTTTATGGCCTTTAAAGTATCATCTCTGTACTGTGAAACTCTGTAATGTCTAAGCGTAAAAATGTCAACAACGCTGACCTACATGCTGCATTCACTTGACAGGTCACGTGACGAAGTGTTGACAAAGAGCAAACTAATACTGCAAGTGTGTCGTATCAGCCACAGGAAACGGTCTGGTATCGGTAGTCTGTTGACTTCTCAACTTCTGCGAGGTCAAACCCAGAAAGCTGGTCCACCAGTTGATAAATATCTTGGCTCATCAGTTGATAAGCCTCCTTTTTTTTGATTAATGATGTCCACCAGTGTTAATATAAGCTCACTAGAACATCACCAGAGTTAAATGCTGTGTTGTTGTGTTGCTCGTGGTTTGAGTATGGAATGTCAACTCGACCTACGCAGTGGTGTGTAGACATAGAGTGAGAGTATAATATGCGAATGATAAGAAGAGTTCATGATGTTGACAAATGGTCTTTTTCTTTCACTCATGTATGGCTGGAAGTCATCGACACCAACGACTGTGTACCTTTGCTACAGTTTAATTGGACGTACACACTCGACAGCACGGATACAGTGACAAATCACAGGTTGGCATAATACATCATGGTACAGTGGATAAATGGTCTTGCAATGATACATGGGCACTCATGTAGAATAATAGCATAATGGACTGTCAGTAGACAAGCACTCAGTATTGCCCATATATATATATATATCATCTGAGTTTACTGACAAAGCACGTCAGTTTATAAACAATATTCAAGATGGCTTCTAGACCTAACCTCGTCTAGCGAAGATTCCTTTAAATAATGTTCAGCACATATTTTTCATATAATCATATTGAACCGCTAGTAATGGGTTCTCATGTGTAGCAGTGATCTCTGGACTCATCAAGCGATAATACGGGGCATCCCTTTCTCTTCTTGAAGGTCACAAAATATTTGGATGCAAGATGGCTTCTCTCGTGAGCTGTCACTCACGTTTGGATACAGACAATGAATCTGTATTAAAGTTAGTCATTCATTAAATGTTCTCATTGCTCTGTAGATTCTATCATGATACAATTGACTTCATCATACAAGATATAGTGCTGCTAGAAATGAATGTCATCTTCATCTGGTTAAATATTCCCTCAGACGTACAAATCGTGTCTATCGAAAAACGGTGGCTTAGCAAGAGTTCATAAGAAGTGCTTTTGTTACCTTGGTATCAGAAATATGATTCTGCTATCCCTTGGCAATCAAAATAAACACTGGGGTAAAGCATACACGATAGGTCTAAAACTACTATCACTTTCCCCTACACATATATCGATCACTTTTTCCGGCGACAAGCCGATTCAAAAAACCACAGCCCCATCATCAGGGCGAAGCCAAATCACACCTCTCTAGTGACACATCCGCCGAACAGCACTTTGACCTTTCTAGCGACAAAAGACCATATAGTTCGACTTAGACATGCAAAGATATTCAGATATAAGACAGACTCGTCCTACCCAGACAAACAATACACATAAATTCAGGCCATAGATACACTGAAGCAAGAACAATCTATTTCTACCCAAACAAAGAATAAATCGCAGTAAAACTGGATTCATCCGTGGAGTTCGATCGAAAGTGACGACACTCCTTTCAAGGGAAGTAACTCAATAATGACTTTTCCTTAAGCATTAAAAAGTATCTATTTTGTTTACAAAATATTTGCGAACATAACAAGCATACAAATGTATTATATTGTAAGATATCAAAGACTGCACGTAACAGTACCCCGCAGCAGATTGCTGCTTGGGAAGATCAAAATATGCATGTGTTAGTTGGTTTTTTTATGCGTGATGCAAATGTTGATGTGTAGTTGGCCAGGTATGCGTGTTGATGTCACCTGAACAGTGTAATGGTGTGGTGAAGATCTGGGTCACTCACGCTGACAGCATACATGTTCCTTGTACGATGATGATGATGATGTGAGACATGGGTGTGCAGACGCGAATGCGTTTAGGATCATATATGGTATACAATGCACCCAATCACACTCGTACAGAAGCCAATGATGGTTGCAACTACTGGTAACAGTTCATACATTTATTCACAGGACTAACAGTAGTATCACATAGGAACAGTCAATGTAAACAGGATCATGTACATCATGTTAATTGAAATCGCTTGGTACATATCAGGCATTCTAAGGCTGGTAAACATTCAAATATGTGGGCATGGTCAATAGTGGTATGTGCTTTAACGTACAGTTCATATGGCCACTTTGGTATCCCTGACTGAACGCGTCAGATACCTTAATAACTCCGTCATACAAAAGACGAGCCCTTAACTCATGTAATCCTATTACCAGGGCCGTCGTTCAACTTGGCATAACACGCCAGTTACATCTTTTCATGCGGTAGAATAGTGGCCATTACACAGGGCCTCGATATGACGTCAGCTGTGTATTCTTCATAAGCAGGTTACATAAACCCTGCTATAATGTTTGTATAAATATACCGCCAACCTGCGGGTTTCCACCATATATAACTTCGTCACTGGACTTCTGATCATATGAAGACGAATAGTCTTAAATAGCTACCTCGAGCACAAAATATAGGTTCTGCATTACAGGAACTGTGAACTGTTCTCACAGCTAGGTAATCCTTTAACAAGTTCTGCAACCGAATGCGTAATAATGATAAAGTCGGTGTTACCTTAAACAGAATCCTCAGAACACAAGAAACAACACTGTCGTCATTCCTGACGCACAGTAAATCACTGGGGAAAACTGACAACGGAATTCTAAAACTCGCGCTCACCAACTGCGCATGGGCAATGGCCCAGAACTATGTACCTTTGACCCTATCTCAAAAAAAGTTCAAACACAATGAATGAAACAAAAAGGGAGATAACCCCTAATCAACCTGACACAGCAAAGTTAAGACATAGTTCCCCAACTTTAACCAGGGTGAAAAACATACAACCAATAAATCGATGTTTGAAACTCCGTCAAAGAATGACCGCAACATATTACTGCACCCCCTGTAAAAAAAAAGACACACTTTAAAAAAAAATATATCTATGAGCAAGATAGCACAAGCATCAATTATGCGCCCATGAAAGAATAAACCTAATATCAGGTACAATAGACGCATAAATAAAGCGTCTGGAGAGAGTAAAAATCATCCCCCATCATAAAAGAAAATATGTCCTCTAAGCAAAACAAACTCGGGAGGTACCATTAAAGAAATCTAAGTTGCTGGCAATACCAATCATAGATATCAAAAATTGTCAAATACTATAATCATAGCAATATACAAATATCATGAACTACAATGCTATACCATCAACATATCTAATGGATATATATCATGGATGGACATAACCAAATTTGTTAAAGTCATATACATCATCCAAATAGTGAAACAATTGTGTTAATATATATTATGATATTAAGAACAGACATAAGTCTGGAAGTGTATCAGGAAATCTAGGACATAAGATTTAAATGGAATCATGTGGGCATCTAGACAATATGTCTGCGATCACATTATCCGAACCACGGATAGCTCGCACCGTGAAATGGAAAGGTTGAAGAGCAATAGCATAACGAGTAGATCTCGAGCTCTTCAAATCCTTACTTTGCATAGCTGTAAGAGCTTTTTGGTCGGTTTCCATAATGAAATGCGCGCCCAGAAGAAACCTTTGTAGCTTAAGAATGGACCAAACCATGGCCAACAATTCACGGTCTAAAACCGAGTAATTCCTTTCTGCCGCATTCAGCTTCCTAGAGATATACATTACAGGATGCAGAGTTCCTGAATACTCCTGCATTAGTGCCGCTCCAATCCCAGTGGAAGAGACATCACTACGAAGGACAAAAGTCTTATCAATCGTAGGTAGTCTTAAGATAGGATGAGATGAGAACAAATTCTTAACCTGATCCAATGACGATTGGCATTCTTGGGACCAACGCACCATATTAGGAGAACCTTTTTTTAATAACGTTGAAAGTGGTGTCATAATGGAGGATAGATTATCAATGAATCTTCCATAGAATTGTATTAATCCCAAGAGACTACGTACTTGCTTTTTTGTCTTCGGGACTGAGATATTTAATATCTTAGAAATGTTTTGGTCCTCTGTCTTCAACAGACCAATCCAACCTGATGACCTAGGAAAGAAATTTCACTAAACCCAACAAAAGCTTTAGAGGGTTTTGCAGTTAAAATATGCTCACGTAGAGTAGATAGTAATTCATTTAAACCCAAATAGTGTTCTTCCCAATTATCACTGAACAGACATATGTCGTCTAAATATGCGATGACATCTGTACGATACGATAGAATTCGTCGCATCATGCGCACGAAAGTTGCTGGTGCGTTCATAAGCCTGAAAGGCATAAAATTCCACTGAAATAAACCCCTAGATGTTGAAAAAGCAGTGAGAGGTTTGGCGTGTTCCGTCAAAGGGACTTGCCAATAACCTTTCGACAAGTCTAGTTTAGTAAAGAATTTAGATTTAGCAAGTCTAATAAGTAGATCATCTAATAAAGGCATAGGTTCAGCATCGAACTTCGTAACTTAATTTAATTTGCGATAATCAACGCAAAGACGCATGTTATTGTCTTTCTTTCGAACAATAACCATCGACAAAGAAGAAGCTGAAGTGGATGGTTCAATTATTTTCAATTGAATCATTTCATCCAATTCTTTCTCGACTTGTGCTTGAAAATGAATAGGTATAGAGTATGGTCTTACTCTGATCGGATTACGATCAGTAAGTATGATGTCATGTTCAATGACATGTGTGTGTCCAGGAATGTCGGTAAGGACATCCTGAAATGATTTTAGCGTAGAAGATACTTGACGCTGTTCCTCAAAAGACAAGTTCAAAGAGACGGTAACGTTTTTCCATGATTCCGTAGAATTAAGTGGAATCACGGGAAGAGGTAAGTTAACATCAGAAAAAGTAGTTTCCTCATCCTGTATAACAGACAGGGATGAGATATGACCATGTTGGACTGGAGAATCGTCCGTCACCTGGAAAATAGGCTGTAAATAGTCTGGTCGTTTAATAAATTCCGTAAGCATATTTATATGGAAGGTTTTATGCCTTCCATCAACATCGACAATATAGTCGACATCCGAAATTTTAGAGACTATAGTGTATGGACCTTTCCAAGAAATGAGAAGTCTATTCTCCCTCGAGGGAAGTAAGACAAATGCTTTGTCTCCAGGACAAAGTTGACGTAGGCGTCTCTTCTTATTAGCGAATCGCCTAGCCTTTTCTTTAGAAAATGCTGATGATGAAGTAGCTAACCTGCATGATCCGATAATTTTTTCCCTAAGAGCAATGACATATTCATATGACGATGGTGTATCATCGTCAATATTATCGGCAGCGATCAAATCGTGTAGCAAGGACATAGGACCGCGCGGTTGCGCGCCAAAGACAAGTTCAAAAGGAGAAAACCCTGTATGCTCGTTGGGAACCTCTCTATAAGCAAAGAGAGTTGCAGGTAGGACCCTGTCCCAATCATCAGGATGATCCTCCGTTATGGAATATCTGCAGCCTGATAGGTGCTGCATGTCTTCGATCACCTTTCTTTGCGAGAAGGAAAAATTTCTTTAAAGAAGGATCTTCTTCTTGTCGTTTAACAAACGAGTCATGCGAAATCACCAAGTGATCGTCTTGGCTATCAACTCCCTTACTATCATCAGATGAAGTTGGAGGGATAAGAGCTTGGGCTCTTGTTACCACTGCATTAACCGTTTGGATATTTTGTTCCTCCCAAATAGAAATTTGTTGCGGGGTGCATTCCTTAACCCCACGAATACGACCGATTATCAGATCCGCAAGAGGATTAGGAAGAAGACATGCGTGGACATCTCCTGTAAAGAAGGGAGTATCAATGCTAATGACAGCTGTAGGGTATTTTTCCATGGTACCCCCAAATGTAACACATTTGACCACCTTTCCCATGTAACAGCGAGGATCTATCAGAGACTGCCTAACCCCGACAGTAGTACATCTAGAATAAAAAAGCACTGAGACTGGACTATCATTCACTAGACCTTTATGCAAGATGAGAGATCCTCTCCCATCATGCGCAACTGTAGCAGGAAGAGCGGGAAGAGGGTGACCGCAAATTAAGGTAGATACAGACGATGGCTCGAACAATGTTGAGCATTGGGGCATTCAGTTACTCTCCCAAAATCGAAAGCCCAACCAGTGATAGCATTAGAGGTCCCACTATCATTTACTTGATTACAGGCTCCATTAAACTCTTGTTGTGCAGAGTTTGCCTGTTGGTAAGCTTTTCTTTTGTTATATCTAGGTCTACCACGATTATCATTTCGCCTGTAATTGTTATCATACTGCTTATTGTAATCATCATTCCGGTTTGAATCCCGGTTTCCATAACCACGATCGTCATATTCTTGACGTCGCGAATGATTATCCCGAGAAGAAAAGCTCGGATAGTTTTTATTGTGATAACCTTTGCGATAGTGTGTAAAATTATTACCACCAAAATTACGAGAACTACCATCTCGTCTCCAGTTCTTAGAAGAAGAACCTCCATATGTTGGATTACTCTGCTTATGAGTGTAATTCTGATTACTTTTCCTATTCCAGTTTTGTTGAGCACCCTGAAATTTCTTATTGAAATTAGGGCCATATGGTGCTGCCGAAGCAACTGGCAACCCTTCTTTCACTTTAGAATTGCTAACTGTAGCATGGGGATGCGCGGTGGCATACTGGCAACAGTATTCCTCCATGTCTTTTACGTTTTTGAGCTTACGCTCATGAAGAAATGCAAGGAAAGAATCATTAACAGATGACAAAACTTTGTCTCGCAGTAATAAGTCCATTAGGCCTTCATATGTTTTCTCAGTTTGAGACAACTCAATCCATCGTGTAAATATAGGACGTATATTTGTAATAAAATCAGAGAAATCTACCCCATTTTCTGGCAACATTGTCCTAAAACGAAGACGATAATCTTTTTCTTTTAGATGATATTTTTTTAGTAATGCTGCTCTGACAACATCATAATTAGTTCTGTTATGTTCCTCTATTGTCATAAGAGTAGTCACTGTTTCACCTGTAAAAAATTCCATCAGTTGTTCGACATATTTTTCCTTTTTTATCTTATGCGTATCGCATAAAAATTGGAATCTATCCAGATAATCCGCTATGTCGTCCTTTAAAGGATTGAAATGAGGTAATTTGATCTTACTAGCAAACTCCTTTGTCGTACCCGAAGTTGCTTGATGAGCACCCATATTTGTCAATTTCAATTTCTCTAATTCCAAAGTTGCGAGACTTTCCTCATGTTCCATTTTCTGTTTCTCTTTCCTTTCCTCTGCTTCCCTATTCAATCTTCTATTTTCCGCCAATGCCTGAAGTTTTCTTTCCTCTGCAGCAGCTTGAAGTTTTCTTTTCTCTGCAGAAACTTGAAATTTTCTCTCCTCTGCTTCATTTTTTTGTTTTTCCATTTCCATCTGGAATTTTCTTTCATCAGCTTGCATTTGCAACCTTAAATTCTCAGCATCTATCTTCTTTTGTTCAGCTTGCATCTGCAATCTTAAATTCTCAGCATCTATCTTCTTTTGCTCAGCTTCTGCTTTCTTTTGTTCAGTTTCTGATTTCTATTTATTTTCCTCTTTTTGTCTCTTTTCTTCTGACTTCAATGCTATGACGAATTGAGCAGTCACGAATTCTTCTAATTCTTTACCAGACTTGCCAATGGATTTCCCTTGTCCAAAGAAGTATTCCAGTGTAGACATTCTGTCTAATGAGATCAGTAACCTGAAAAATTAAATAAATTACCTTCTCCCACTTCAATGGGAGATAAGTCTTTAATATTAGACTTGTATACTCACTTCAGTTTATTTCACTCTCTTTGAGAGACAAGTCTTAGTCAAAGACATTGTATGGTTACCTTGTTTCTTTATAATAATATTCTATCAATAATCTCTATCTGAAGAGTGTATCATATTAATAATAATAATAATAATACATGACCAAGTATATGTATGTAGACTGTGTATGACAATAATAAATACAAGGACAAAGATACAGAACAACAACCGAAAACGTTCGCAGAAGTCAAATAAACAATACAGCGAAACTAACGAAAATGTTACAAAAATGTTTAATGATGACTGCGAAAAGTAAACAAGACAAATGGCAACTCTGTTATAAACAAAAAAGGTGTAAAGAAATAAACGAAAGGAAGGAGAGGCAGACAAATACAAACGAATCAAATCAAAATTAAAGAACAGAAAAAATATTACAACCACAACGAAAAGGTACACTACGTCACAACTAAACGTAAATAGCAACAATTGTCGCTAGCAAATTCCAAATTAAGGAAATTTGCAGTCCCTACAGAAATCGCTCTCAATAGACAACCTCTGTTACGTGGTATTATCTAAAGGAGTCACCTTTCCCAACCATCCCGCTGAAAACAATAGAAAAATACACAACAATATTACAAGTAACATAAATTGCATATAATGGAATGTGTTGCAAACAAAGTTCAGTTACAAATAACAGTATAGTAACTCTCTTGCTCTTTGTCAACACGGGAGTACAATGTCAAGCGCGCAATGATTGTTAGATCCACAATAACATGTAGTGGTCTCCAGGAACATAAAGTCACTATGACCTTCTCGACTAATAGTTGAGACTTGAGGCCCAATGTTGAAAAAGTTCGTAGCCGGTACTGTTTACCAAAAAACACTTGACCTCGAACTACGTGACTTGAACGCTCAGACGTTGAAGAGTCTGTTGACTGTAACCTGTAAACAACCAGCTGTACTGTTTACAAAAAGGAATCGACTTGTGTGCAGCTGTGGTCCACGTAGCAATATTGCCTAGATGCTAACTCCAGTACTTGTACCAACTGTGGTTCATGTAGCATTATCACATAGATGCTAACACTGTTTATGTGGGTCAACAGTCGATGACCTATTTCTACTGTCCTGTGTAGCCAAAACTTGGAAATGTAGAGTACTACGGATGTGTGTTATTTATTAGCTGCCAACCTTGATCATTCCAATCTGTAGCCAAAACCAAAATTGAAGCCGAAAAGCCCACAAAACTGGCCTACCAGAAATGTTAGTTGGTTTTTTTATGCGTGATGCAAATGTTGATGTGTAGTTGGCCAGGTATGCGTGTTGATGTCACCTGAACAGTGTAATGGTGCGGTGAAGATCTGGGTCACTCACGCTGACAGCATATATGGTCCTTGTACGATGATGATGATGATGTGAGACATGGGTGTGCAGACGCGAATGCGTTTAGGATCATATATGGTATACAATGCACCCAGTCACACTCGTAGAGAAGCCAATGATGGTTGCAACTACTGGTAACAGTTCATACATTTATTCACAGGACTAACAGTAGTATCACATAGGAACAGTCAATGTAAACAGGATCATGTACATCATGTTAATTGAAATCGCTTGGTACATATCAGGCATTCTAAGGCTGGTAAACGTTCAAATATGTGGGCATGGTCAATAGTGGTATGTCCTTTAACGTACAGTTCATATGGCCGCTTTGGTATCCCTGACTGAACGCGTCAGATACCTTAATAACTCCATCATACAAAAGACGAGCCTTTAACTCATGTAATCCTATTACCAGGGCCGTCGTTCAACTTGGCATAACACGCCAGTTACATCTTTTCATGCGGTAGAATAGTGGCCATTACACAGGGCCTCGATATGACGTCAGCTGTGTATTCTTCATAAGCAGGTTACATAAACCCTGCTATAATGTTTGTATAAATATACAGCCAACCTGCAGTTTCCACCATATATAACTTCGTCACTGGACTTCTGATCATATGAAGACGAATAGTCTTAAATAGCTACCTCGAGCACAAAATATAGGTTCTGCATTACAGGAACTGTGAACTGTTCTCACAGCTAGGTAATCCTTTAACAAGTTCTGCAACCGAATGCATAATAATGATAAAGTCGGTGTTACCTTGAACAGAATCCTCAGAACACAAGAAACAACACTGTCGTCATTCCTGACGTACAGTAAATCCCTGGGGAAAACTGACAACACAGTCACTTCGAAGATTTTCCTTCCCCAAAATACAACGGACATTCACGTCCCACAGAAGCCAGTTCACATCTCTACCTGACGGAAGTCTAAAACTCGCGCTCACCAACTGCGCATGGGCAATGACCCAGAACTATGTACCTTTGACCCTATCTCAAAAAAGGTCAAACACAATGAAAAAACTAAAAAGGGAGATAACCCCTAATCAACCTGACACAGCAAAGTTAAGACATAGTTCCCCAACTTTGACCAGGGTGAAAAACATACAACCAATAAATCGACGTTTGAAACTCCGTCAAAGAATGACCGCAACAGCATGCTACCAATGCAGTGGTCACAAGAGCACAAGCTCTGGAGACACCTCAAACTTCATTGACTGATAATAATGAAGTGCATAGCCAAGGTAGTCAATTGGTTATTTCACGTGACTCTTTCATAAAAATGCAAGAAGAAGATCCTTCTTTACAAAAATTCTTCATTCTAGCAAAAATAGGTGATCCAAATCAAAATACAAATAGAAAGTCTTGGATTACCATGAAGAACGGCGTACTTGTGCGTATGGTACAAGACTCAACTGCGTCTACACATTCACAAATTCTTGTGCCTAAGAGTATGAGATTACAAATATTGCAACATGCTCATGACTCGCAATGTGCTGGACATATGAGTTTTTCCCGTACAAAGTCGAGAGTTCTTGCGGCTTTCTTTTGGCCTTTTGTGAACAAGGACATACGTATTTACTGCCGATCTTGCAAAATATGTCAAGACGTCAAATCTAGAGGACCATGACATGCTGCGCCTATCCAGGCAGCTGACATTCCTATTTGGCCGTTTCAAAAAATGGCAATAGATATTATTGGTCCTTTTAGGATCAAGTCGGCCAGAGGACATCAGTTTATCCTTACATGTGTCGATATGTGCACACGTTGGCCAGAGGCTATACCACTTAAGAGCATCTCCACTGCCGATATCGCAGTTGCTCTTTGGCTGATATTTTCTCATTTGGGATTCCCCAGATAAATATTGTCAGACCATGGCACTCAACTTATATCTGACACAATGTCACAGGTAATGTCTACTCTACATATTAAAAGGTCTCTCAGCAGTATCTATCACCCAATGTCTAATGGGTTAGTTGAGCGTTTGAATAGAACACTCAAGACTTTACTTGGGAAGATAACTGAGGATCATCCTCAGGATTGGGACAGGGTTTTACCCGCGGCTCTCTTTGCTTATAGAGAGGTTTCCACTGAACACATAGGGTTTTCTCCTTTTGAACTTGTCTTTGGCGCGCGACCGCGCGGCCCTAAGTCTTTGCTCCACGATATTATCATTGCCGATAATATTAGCGATGACACACAATCTTCATATGAGTATGTCATTGCTCTGAGGCAAAAGATCATCGAGACATGCAAACTAGCAACTTCTTCATCCGAATTTGCTAAAGAAAAGGCAAGGCAATTTGCAAATAAGAATAGATGTCTACGACAACTTTGTCCGGGTGACAAAGCACTCGTTCTACTTCCTTCTAGGGAAAACAGACTTCTTATTGCATGGAAAGGTCCGTATGCGATAGTCTCAAAAATTTCCGATGTCGACTATGTTGTCGATATTGATGGGAAGTATAAAACTTTCCATATAAATATGCTCTCGGAATTTCATGAACGACCGGACTATTTGCAGCCTATTTACCAGGCGACGGACGATTCTCCAGTACCTCATGATCATTTCTCATCCCTGTCGGTTATACAGGATGAGGAAACTACTTTCTCTGATGTCAATCTTCCTCTTCCTGTGATCCCACTTCATTCTACGGAATCTTGGAAAAACGTTACTGTTTCTCTTAATCTTTCCGCTGAGTAACATCGACAAGTCTCTTCGATGTTACAAACATTTCAGGATGTCCTTACCGACATTCCTGGACACACACATGTCATTGAACATGACATAATACTTACTGACCATAATCCTATCAGAGTCAGACCCTATCCTATACCTATCCATTTTCAGTCACAAGTCGAAAAAGAATTGGATGAAATGATACAATTGAATATAATTGAACCATCCACTTCAGAATACTCTTCGTCCATGGTTATTGTTCGAAAGAAAGACAATAACATTCACCTTTGCGTTGATTATCGCAAATTGAAACAAGTTACGAAGTTCGATGCTGAACCTATGCCTTCATTAGAAGAGCTACTAAACAAACTTTCTAATTCTAGATTCTTTACCAAACTCGATTTGTCAAAAGGTTATTGGCAGGTTCCTTTAACTGAATGCGCCAAACCTCTTACTGCTTTTTCTACACCTAGGGGTTTATTTCAATGGAATTTCATGCCTTTCGGCCTTATGAACGCCCCTGCTACATTCGTACGCATGATGCGACGAATTCTCTCATATCATACAGATGTCATAGTTTACTTAGACGATATCTGTCTCTTCAGTGATTCCTGGGAAGATCACTATTTGGGTTTATACGAATTGCTGTCTACTCTTCGCGAGTATAATTTAACTGCAAAACCCTCTAAAGCCTTTATAGGATTTAGTGAAATTTCTTTCCTGGGTCACCGTGTTGGTCATGGTCTCTTGAAGACAGAGGACCACAATATTTCAAAAATACTTAACATTTCTGTCAGTTAGACGAAAAAACAAGTACGGAGTCTCTTAGGTTTGATACAATTTTACGGACGATTCATTCCGAATCTGTCCTCCATTATGGCATCTTTTTCTACTTTATTGAAGAAAGGATCGCCTAATCTGATCCGCTGGTCTCAAGAATGCCAATCCTCATTGGACCAGATTAAAACTTTATTTTCATCTCCACCTATCTTAAGGTTACCTACTATTGAGAAGACTTTTGTTCTTCGAAGTGACGCCTCATCCACTGGGATTGGGGCAGCACTAATGCAGGAGTATTCAGATACTCTGCATCCGGTGATGTACATTTCTAGGAAACTAAATGCGGCAGAGAGGAATTACTCGGTTCTAGACCGTGAATTGTTGGCTATGGTTTGGTCAATTCTCAAGTTACAAAGATTCCTTCTGGGCGCGCATTTCATTGTGGAAACCGACCAGAAAGCTCTTACTGCTATTCAGAGCAACAATTTGAAGAGCTCGAGGTCCACTCGTTATGCCATAGCTCTTCAACCCTTTCATTTCACGGTGCGAGCTATCCGTGGTTCGGATAATGTGATGGCAGACATTCTGTCCAGATGCCCACATGATTCCACTTAACTCTTCTGTCCTATATTTCCTGATAGACGTCGAGATCTATAACAGTTCTCTACATTAATTATATATCAGCACATCTGTTCTCACTTTTTGGGAATTTATAACATTGTACTGTATGATTTCCTTTTTCTGTTACCGATGGTGATATAACGGAAGAAGGCTAAATTAGCAATATATGGGCCAAAAGTTCTCATGGCCACAATTTATATTCAAAAGTATGTTGATTACTGTAGTAGAAATCTAACATTTATCATATAGAATTATGTTATTTATATTTTCGCAGCAAATCATTGATGTGTGCGAGAATCTGTCATTATATCAACCATGAAGTGTAAAGAAGTGCTAACTTACATTGGAACGACTCAGTAAATGTGCCCTCTTAATTATGTTCACGTTCGGGGAACATCTACTTAATTAGGTATTATTTATATTGCATTGTACCATAAAGTTATTACATGCTTAAGTAATGTACTATTTGGTTTAAAATGTATATATCTTTATTATGCGGTATATTAGTATATGACACCGCTGTTTTGATGACATTCCTTGGTTTAATCCTTTGATAATATATTTATGTCAGATAGATTTGTATATGTATATGTTGCTTGCATTATAAGGTTGCCAGCACTGTGGCGTATGTTGGTGCAGTATAAATTTACCCGTCTTATTTGAACACTTTAATTTTTTTTGTGATCAAAGGTTTATAACTCTTGGTAAACGGTTGTTACATTTTGACAATGGTTGTTACCTTCTCTTGTGTCTTAACCAAGCAGTCTATGTTTTAGATCGATGTCTGGTTGTTCTCCTTATATGGTCTGAATAGGTCAACTTTTCTTGGAATGATTGCAACCTGAGTTGATGTTTATTCCCTGTCCATATAAGGCACGATTTGGTCAGTATCTTTGCTTGGTATGTGTCTAACATCGGCCCGGTTTGAGTTGAACTCAGGGGTTCAGCGCTTCTGCGCATGTCCAGAATTTAGGGGGGTTTGAAAAATACTTCCGTCGAGAAGTCTAAGAATTGTTATGAGCAGAGCAAGACGCTTTTCAGCGTCTGTGATCTTTTGATGGGGAAATGGAAGTCCTCTTGTGCATTAGTTTATCTAATGAGGATTTTCCCTATATGTTTCTAAACGCCTGGAGGCGTGTGTGTTGTGGTGTTATTTCCGAAGCAAGGTAAATGCTCTTCTAATATTGAAATCTGTAGAAACTTAGATTTTTGACATTGTCGTCCTATGCTCGCTCACTATCTACAGGCAGGAGAGGCTCTTCTACTAGGAAATACACCCAGGTATCTTCATACCTTAGATTTATATGTATACGGGTCACTCTAGGCCCAGAGAACAGTTATTATGCTCCTTTGAACTTCGCTATGCCAGCGATTATGCCTTCATCAAGGTTAGACTTAGAAATGCCTACAAAGGTCAACTTGAACTATACACATAAGTCCGCCATTCCCGTACGGCCTACGATTGACTTATTTACACACCTGATCTACTAGTATCAGAGTGGAGTTGGTTACACTCATAGAGTGATGATATGGAGCTGAGGCTGTTGTAAGCTATAATTATACGAGAAAAGCTTACATGATATATACATGATTTACTGAGGAACTTTGTTTATGCTGATTACTATGTCCTGCAGTGTCTGTGACTTATGTATATGGATGTTAACGTACTCGTCATTGTGGCGTCCTAAATAAATGATGGAAAACGTCACCAGCGGTTCATACTTCTATGACTTTCACGTCGTGAGTGAATGTAATGTCCTCTTGACCCATGTATTGTAGATCTGTGGAACTTCATCTCATCTACACTCACAGCAAGCAACAGACCAGACAAGACACCTTACTTCACAGCCTTCGACATCCCTGGTGTCTATAGTAGTGGTACATTACATGGCTACATCTTAGCAACAACATTAGACTTATACTGCAACATTGCTAGTGGCCAAAATAATTTCACCGCTACACCGGGCGACGGCATTTGAGGATTTTTCGTCGATCGGGATTTGGACTGGATTAACTCGAGATCTGGCGAGGACATTTAAAGAGTGTCGTCGACCAGGGATTGGCGGCTCCTGAGCCGACCCAGCTCTAATGGGTACCTCCGAAATCGGCGAGTATCTGCCTGAACGGCGAGGGACACCTGTCTCTGTACAAGAAAAAAGGGATACTCACGTAAAATCAATGTCAGGTTAGACATTAACAATAATCTGAGATTTCGCCTCGAGTATTAGCGGGCGTACGAACAAACAAACAAAAAAATTATTCTTGTTTGGAGTTTCTGTTTGATTTTATTTTGTTTGTGTGGTTTTTTGTTTGTTTGTTTTTTATGTGTGTTTTTTTTTTAATATACAAGCATAACTGGTAATTATGATTTACCCTATTTACAATGATTTGACAGGTGTGATGCCACTTTCCTATATCGGCAGTTGATTATATTATTCGGAATTGAAAACAATATTAAATCCTAATAAGTACCCATCTGAGGTTGAACGGGATATAAGCCCAGAAAAGGAACTACTAGCATCCATAAGCTAGCATGAAATAGGACTGCTAGCCTGACTAGGGTTGATAGACACTAGGTCCTAAAAAGGATTAACATTATCTATCTGCTAGCGTGATGAAGTCCTGAAACGGACTGCCAGATACACCAACGCTGCCCGTACCTCCTCAGTGTTCAGCGAACTGGTTTAATAAGAGAGGAAACGGCGATTTCAGTTTTCTTAAAACCGTATCCATTTTGGTGAATGGTTCAAATAAAAAAATATAAAACCACATAGGATAGAAAGAGTAAATCAATCTATCGCTTACACAGTTTCGAGCTTGTCAAAAATAATGCCCGACAAACTCTGAGGTCACTTTACAAATAAAATTACAAATCCAACAGGGAGGTCTCCAGCACAACTGTCCTTTAACAATGAAATTGATAAACAGCATCGAGCGAAAGAAATTTTGAACCGTCATGGTCACCTATGCCAGCGAGCACTGTACTTGAAGATGACAAAGACATATATTACTCGTATCTGTTTACAAATAATGACAATCTTCAAAACTTACACATGAAATCTTGCAGCCTGCTCAAAAGTTTTGCATTGCCCCTTGCCAGTGTTGCCACTTTTTATTTTTGTTTGTGTAAAACACGGTGCTTTAGAAAATGAAAGTTGACTTCGAACTGTCAAAAATAAAATCATGTCGATTTTATGAGTAGCGTAATATGGCACTTTAGTTTAAAGCAAATTACGTAAACACTAATATAGTTCGGAATCAGAAGGTACAGTTTTCCAATAATGTTTTTTTCTGACCATAAAAGTCGATTACATAATTGATAATTGGTTATATGTTTAATACATTTGTCATGTCACTTTCAAAAACGGTTTTTTAATATGTACCCAGCTGCCTCAGTAACTGTTTTGAACATCTTCCATCAAGTTGTGCAAAACATGTACGCCTGTTCTGTATCTTTCGTTAAGTGGGACAGTTTCTGACAGCTGGTACCAACATGTCCTTCCAAAATGAACGTGTCCAGAGTTCCGCATTGATTTATACACGCTTTTTTCAAACAGAATAGCCCGACTTCAATTCTTTTTCGTCATAATACCCGAATTAAGAACGTATCTGAGAAATAGTAATGGTCTGTTCTGCAGTGGAGTACTAAGGGTGTGCGAGGAATGGTCCGCCCCGGGTTACAGCCTGGAAGGGGATGCTTTCAGACAGTATTTAATATTAAGCCTACTTACTGTTCAAAATATACTTGCAAGTGTATTTTTGTATTGTGGAGGGTGAAAATGATAGGATTCGCCCCGGATGTCAAATACTTTAGGGACGCCTCTGCTGTGCTGTATATTCTCTTTATCCGCCCTAAGCCACACTCCGTGGTTCAATGGCCAACTCCTTAACCGTCCAAAGCCACACACCGTGGCTTTTACATTTGAAAAATGCTTCTAAATCTGTCCACGAAAGTTTGACCCGGAAGTTTTTATGTATTTAATTTTATAAGTTGCGGTCTAATTTTCCAATGTGGGTGACGGACGAGTGTAGAGTTTTTTTTTATTGTTTTTTTTTAAATAGCAATTTATTTACATCGTATAGGCCTAAGCGTTGTTGGCAAGGAAGCCAACCGAAAACAATGCTAGGTTAGGGTTGCAGCTCCGGTTTTCAGCGAACACCAAGCAGATTTACAAGCACTCAGGACTGTGAACTTATTCAAAAGTGGATAAACTGTCCTATCGATGATTTATTTTCTTATTAAGGATTAATAATAACAGATGTTCATATTACTTTGGATATATTTTGTCACTGAAGAGAAGATTTATCTTTTTTAAGCATGACATTTTAAAAACTATGTGTCACTTTGAAACGTGTAATATTCTTTAAACAGAACTAAATATATTTCTGTCTAACTAACATACTAGTTTATTCAATTCCTTTCACTTTGATATACATCACAATATATTAAAAAAAAATAAATCGTAGTGATTTTTAAAATAATTAAAAAAGCAAACAAACCTTGTAGCATTTTTTATCAAGGGGGAAAAACCGTAATTTTTTTTTACTTAAAAACCAAACAGTTAGAGGGGTATAAGTACAAGTTGTGTTCATTTTCTTATTTGTTCCAAGATGATCCATCACAGTTGTCAGGCCAATTTAAATTACAAAATAAAGCTTACCATGACTCAAAGAATGTTCTCACTACAGCTTCGTGAGAAAAACCAAAGTGTACTGCACAGCTGAAAAATTATGCGTGATTTACTGCTGGGAGTTTCATGACAAGCAGACGCAAACTGTTTTTAAAACATATTCCTCTAGCTTCTAATCATAATTATAGAAATTTGATTTATAACGTAATACAAGTACAGTTGATAAAACGAAGGACGTTCCATGATTATTTGTTTATGGCTGTATGTACTATTCACGTACTTGTTTTGAGAATAAACGTGTTCAAAGTTTTTGGATTAGCAGATTTAAAAAAAAAACCTGTGTCACATTATAATGAAATTTTATATGAGGATCAAAACTGGAAAATGCTATATAGGACGTTAGAGATGTGTTCAGTGGGCCAGACACGAGCCGAGTCAATAAGTCTGCCAGAGTTATGGATTTTGGCAAGCATGTAGAATACTGGCGCACTCAAAGCACTTTCGTGAATCCGAAGATGAGATACACTGGACGGTAAAGGCTTACTGGTGAACAGCTATTTGATGGTGTTGTGTACATGACGATTGTTAGAAACCGTGGTATTATTAGTGTGAGGTATGTAGAAATATCCATTGGTCAGCTGATTAATCCTGTCTCGCAGGTTTGGATCCTTGCCTCAGACAAAATTGGCTCCTCACATATCTGCAGGCTTGGTGACGACGTATTTCTACGCCTGAGTAGGGAAAAAGCACGTGACACTGCAGATGCGAGTTTAGAATATTGCAGTCTCCAACGCCAGAGCTGATGACAATCGTGGATGGTGTTCTGGATGTACATGTTAATGATGTCAGACATCCGGGAGAGGGTTAGAGGAGGAGCAGCAAAACGTGTGTAGACGTCATCAGATTCGTCCTGCGATTGCTTGACGTCATCCTCATTTCTACAGTGAAAGCGTCAGTCACACGTGACAGTGAAGCTGGTGAACATCCTGGAGGAGATTATAAAGGTCTGAGGTAGGACAAAGAGGAACAAAGTAGATGCACGTGCTGAGAACAGAGAGCTCACCCTCAGAGAGTTGAAGATCATAGGAAATGCAGACAACTTGAGTAAGGGATGGAGTGGAGAATGGAAGGGCAAATGTGGGGGTATGGCGGAGACGGGAAAGTTTGTATTGTTTTGTATTGGATAAGAAGATATGCAGTTGTCAGTTCCGTGTATGGATGGTGGAACATGTCATACAGGAAAGTTGTTGAAGGTGAGACTCCGAAGGTGCAGCAATAGCTGACAACTCTCATGTCAGATAAGAGGCAAGAGTGGCTACCAGTAACAACGTCCATACGTGGAAAAACGCATTTGGTCTCAATGTATATTAAGAGCCGGTTGTCCCATGTATTGAGTGTGCCAGCCGATGGAATGAACTGGGAAGAAAACTCATAGGGAAGAATCATGCAGTGGAGGCACGTGTGAATACAGTGGAGATGGGAGGTGAAGGTGACAAAAGCAAACTCAATGGCGGTCCGATATAGGTCGGGAAGTAATGAGCTAAGGTTGGTCGTGACTGAGAGAATTATTAAGGGAAGGCATGGACAAAAGCGAATGGTGCAAAATGAAAAAAAAAAAAAAATAAAAACTGAATACTTAGTCAGATATAAAGAATTGGTACAAGAATACATAGTAGAAAATACGGATTGGAAAGTCAAGTACATACTAGTACTAACATATGAAGAATGTCTTCATGTCTCGGTCTTCGCGACAAGAGTATGGCGAACATTAAATGAAGACGGCTTATATACATTTCACTTACAGAATGTGCAAAATCTCCACCCAAGGAACAGTGTCATGGGATAAGAATTTTGTCATTGAGTTCATATTAATCGTTAATTTCTTTTATTAATACTATTCACTGATAAAGCTACTTTCACCCGTAACGGAATCAACAGTACTCGTAATGTTCATCGACGATCTCACGAAAATCCACATGGGTACTCGACTATTCCTTCAACGTGCTCATTCTTTCATTATTTGCTGTTTGCTCTTTCAGCGACCAAATTTATCTTGTCTTATTTCATCAACCATCCCCGTTTTACCGTATCACTTGACCTTTTTTTGCAGCCAAGTCGACGTGTTTAATTTATTTAAAAAAAACTGACGGATTAAGATTCTACATTTATCGACATTCTGATTTAATCAATACCCTTTAGTTCCCCTAGGATCATAGGCCTTTTACAAACGCACGCCAAGTTGCCTGGTCACGTGCCAACAGCTCCAGTTTTGTTAATGTTTTCTTCATCATTTTCACTTCAGTCTCCAGTTCTCTTCTCCATGTATTTTTTGTCTACCTCTGCCTCTCTGTCCGTGAAGATTCCAGAACAAGGACTGCCTTGTAATGCTATCAACATATTTTCGCAGTGTGTGTCCTATCCATCGCCAGAGTGTTCTTCTCAGCTCTTATTCCACTGGCACCTGTCTGGTTATTGTCATCAAATCTACATTTGTGAAATTTTCATACCATTTCAATCCTCCTGTTCTATGCAAGCACCTATACGCATTTTTATTATTATTAACCCAGATTTCTGTCGACAAATATAGATAACAGATTGTTTGTTTTATGAACATGGCTGGCAAAATGTTCTTACTATGTGACCAACCAAACTCCAGCTTCTGACTGGTCTGAAGTTTTAGTGGACAGTCAAGAACAAGGGCGCTTAAGAAGGTCAGCGTAACTGCGGAAAAGGCATCGTGCTGGCTGTAGAACAACTGCAACGGGATGTGGAACTCGGGACAGTAAATTGTATTTAACAGAGGGGTTGCTTTCACAGTTGCTTCCAGCTGGCAGAAAATAGGAGTGAATTTAAAATCGGCAAATAAGGTGGAGTGGCTCCAATTCTCTGCAGAAGACATAAGAAGGCTGATACTTGGGAGTCATTACCCAAGTAAATGAGATTAAGGGGCTAAAACACTTGATCGACGGTGAGAGGGGGAGGTAGACTAGTTCTGATGATCAGATTGCCCCTATTGTATCGCTCTGTATAGAGTTTCCTATATTCTTGGTTGTGCTCTGATTTTGCAGCAAACCAAGGAGTGATCTGTATCACAATCTGCACTATGGTATGAGCGCGTGGTGAGCACACATTTTTGTAGTGGTCTTCTGATGAGAAAAAGATCTAATTGATGCCGGTGCTTGTATCATTAGCGTTTCCATGACACCTTGTGCAGGGGTTTTGGCTGAAAGAGGTCATGATGGACGCACAACTCCAAGAACCGTTGTCCTTTTTCATGAAAAGATAAGGTGACAAGATATCACTTTATCTTACACCAGTGGTGGTCCTGATTTCTTGGCTAAATATGCGTAGAAATAATGTGACAGCTTCCTAAATCCGTTTATCACTTGTCCGAACTATTTAATACTGTAGAATCCCACTATCACAAGGTTCTATTTTCACGTTTGTATTAAGCTGCCTACTGAATATACAGTGAATATTACAGGAGTAATGAAAAAGGAGATAATAACAACTTCATTTTATTATTGTCAAAATAATAAACAGAAAAGAATGTATTTTTCTTCATGGCAAAAAAGCTTAATTAAAAAATTCAAATATGCAAAATATGGCAACCACTCTTTTGAAAATAGCGAGACAGATTATTGCAATAAATATAAATGTTACTGTCTTGAGTGTCACTGGGTTAAAAATCAAAAAAACATCTTCCATTGATGTTGAAGGTAGGACAGACAATCTGGCTCCAGACATTACGTGTTCAAAGTGAGAGGAAATTAAAAAAAAAAAAAACTGTATTAAGCTTAAACAATAAATACACGATTTAGCGTTCATAAATAGATGGACGATTGATAATATTGTTATAAGGACATTACTTCAGAGGAATACAATATCTGTTACATCTGAAACACGTTGTAGAATGAGTTTACAAATGTGTTCGAACGTTTGTACACAAGGCGGAAATGTTTGAAATTACCCAACCTAAAATCAATGTTTGAAAATGATGGAGCTTTTGCTTGGCCCGATAGCAAACGAATGGGGGGGGGGGGGGGGGGTGGGGGGGGGGGGAGAGACAGGGAATACAACTTGTCGCTTTTCAATTTTAACTTCACTGTGAGATTCACGATTGCCAAAGACACCCTGACCTTGCCAGAGTGAAGCCTAGAATTAGAATTCTATTTTATCAGACCGGACGTTTTATTGGAGAATTTCGGAAGGACTTACAAAACAGCCTAGGAAATCTATTATTTGAATAAGGACAACCGGGAAATCTGAGGAATTTATAACACACAAAGTCAAAGAGGGAACTTATTAAATTAATGACCCTGAAAGAACACGTGCCTACTCCAGAGCCTTAACTTCATTCTTCCGAGCAAAATGTCTTTGAGCCAGGATTGGCTTATTGTTGGTGGTACCAGGAGGGTACTAATCTCTGAAACAAAGTGAAGGTATAAGTGGAATGACGTAGAAATGTGGGACCAGATTGGCAGTTACTTCTTGATTGTACTTCACACGTGCTGCACTGGTAATCTTGACCAGAGACGTGAGAACTTCAGTACCTGCACAGAATTCAAAAAGCCAGCGGGAGCAGAAACTACTATTGGCAGCTAAGTGCAATCTATAAGCTGCCAAAGTGAACTTTTTTCATAAAACCTACTATCTATCAATGATGAACACATTCTTTTAAACTTTTCAATTATTTTAACCCTTGTTAAAACTAAATGATTATTAAATCTGTTATTTGTTAATATACAAATATAATTTTGATTCCATCATTTTAAAAATATTGCATGTTTGTCTAAGTCGATTTGCTAAACACACTCTAAACAGAGCTATACCAGAATAATAAGAGTTCCACTGAGAAACTAAGACACGGGATTTAACGAGCGAAAATTAATCATTGCTTAATTCTTCACAAAAGCTGTCGGCAGATTCCAGAATTAACGTGCTCAGCCAATGCAGCATTGTTTTCGCTTATCTGAATATTTTGTGGATCCTCCGTGAGATAGATGCGTCATTACCCTTCTATCTACATCTTTGCCAAGGGTAATCTTGTGCGAAGTTAGACACCTTTGAAGCCTATATTAGATACTCTTTAGTTTTGGCCATTGTTGGACCAAAACTGCAAAGCAGGGGAGATAATCCGTGACACTTGTGCGAAACGCTCCGGGATTGATTATCGGACCTGTCTAGTTTTTTTCCCTAGACGTGACTGTCATAAATTTCATATTTACTGAAAAAAATATTATCAGAGTGTATTATAGTAAGACTGAGCATAAATAACAGTAAAAGTAACCGTGTACAGAATAATTGAATAATCAGAAAGAAAAAAAATTTTTAGTAACAAAAGTTAAAGTTAAATAAGAAGTTTACTTGGTGTCATACGTTAGGTAATTTTTTTCATTTGACCCGTCTAAGTAGAGAGTGACAGTTGACTGATACACGAGAAGGTATAGACATTGGGTTCACTGGTGGTAGATTGAGGGAAAGATGTGTCTCTGGAGTGAGTAGATTTCTCTCCTTCAGCTTATCCGTACGACTGTGCTTTGTTTCCAAGATAGTCTTTGCCTCCCTATCTACAATAAGACAAGTTACTCTATACACACAATACTGTGTGACAAGACACATACAAGTGAGAAACTACGGAAAATGGGTATGGGTCTAACCAACACACGAAGTTAAATTCTTTGTTGTTTATTTATCACTAAACTTATTACAACATCAAATACCCAAAGATATCAAGAATCATACATATAGAGGAAAAAAGAAGAAGGGTGCGCCTTTGCTGTATGGAGAAACCCAAAAAAAATAACCCAAAGGTTGAAGGTTGGCACTTGGTTACAGGAATAAACAATCTTGGTGCGGTATAAGACCAAGTAAAAAATAAAAACATCAAACAAACAACTTAATAGATCTTTCCCCAGCAAAACAAAATCATCACACACTCTTTCACTCAGTTAACCCCTCTTACTCTCTTACCTTTTGTCTTTCACCCGTGGGTCTGTGCTATCCCTTGTTTTATAGAATATCCCTCGAAATCCCTTTTGACTGTGATTAGTGTACTAACTCCAGCTATCGAGGGTGCAAATTGGCCCCAGTTCGTCCACAGAAAACACTTATGAGGTGAACGCAGAATTTGCTAAAATCCTCGCTAAATGTATAAATCCTAATGGTTATTGTCACTGTTCTAAACTAGACTATCCACTTTTCCTCCGATTAGGGTCCACAAGGAGGGAATAAATCTAGACACAGGACCCACACCTGGATAACCCCGGTGCGACAACGCTTGCAGCGTATGGGGGCGGGCGGAGGAGAACGGGCTTCAGGTTCCCGCTCAGTCTGGAATTTTATCTGGATACAGGCATCAATACAAACAGGTGACTAGTGTGAAAAATCGTTGATGATTTTGACCATTGAATTGAGGTGATACTCCCAGTATCCTGATAATCTGTTTGCTCCAAATTTTACGGATGATGATGATGGATTTTAACGGCCTACTCTTTGCCAGAGTGCCGGTCCTGCACAGTGTAGACAAGGTACTCCACTTGAATACAACTGTCAGGTGTCGGTAACAAAAAATGAGGACTTCAGGTCTATGCCTCTACGGGCTGTTAAAAATATATCCTATATTTGGTAAGTCCAGTCGTTATAATTTACAGTCACAAAATATCATCAGGCTAGTAACCTTATAGATCCTACACGATTGTTGATAGATAATTTATATGTACCGATGTACAAGTACATACATTATACAATACAGACAACTGGTCGTCCACTTGGGGATCAGGTCTGCGATAAAATACAAGCAAACATTTGTGGAAAATGCTACCGTTCTGTAAAGTAAATACGGACAATCTCTCATCCGCTCTGTCAATCCTGACGAATAGACGAAATGAAAAGATGCACGTTGTTTGCCCTGCGGCAACTATACACACTCGCTGAAGTTTGCTAGCTGCTGATTTTGTTCGGACCGGGTCGATAATGACTTGCCACACAGGTTCGAGGCCAGCGGGTCACTCATACATTGCTTTTTTCCCAATAAGCAACACGTACAACATAAATCACCCATCATTATAGTTAGCTAGTAAATCATCGGTGTCTGTTACCATATTATATTGGCATTTTAACCCTCTATTGGGCCATTTATGAAATAGTTGGAAAAAAAATTCTTGGAGTGGTTTTTGTGGCTGTCCCATGTCTGAAAAGTGGTGTGAAGGTTAATTTTGGGCAAAAAAATGTTTAGTTAGTGTTTTATGGGTATGTTGCCAATTGGCAACAAATCACCATTAAGGTTGGGAACATTTATTGTTGCCATTTGGCAACATATATCTTTTAACTATGTTTTTATGTCTAACAACATCTATTTCACCTTTTTTTACTCCCTACCTACATTTAATATTTAAACAGTAAATAGCAGACAACAAAATTTGTGAAACTTCATGAAGTTAAGTGTAATTTATACAGAAAATGCCACACATACAATGAAACATATAGTTACTGAAAAAAAAAAAAAAATCTTCTGTCTCGTGACTCAATCACAGCTCCACACTCATGTTTCATGAAATACTTTGAAACAGTTTGAATGTTTATTGAGGCACAAGTGTAGGTTACACTTCTCACAGACAGTTCTGGAGTACCCCTTGCATCCAGGAAGTTTGCATCTCCCTTTGTTGGTGACGGAATTGGGGCTGTGGCCAACATTGTCAGTTCTGACATGAAAAGGAGGTACATTTGCTGTTTGCCCTCTCTTCTTTTTAGCCACCAGCTGTGTCTCAGTGCTTCCTGATGGCCTTCCCCTTTTATTATTTTCACTTTTTCCTGCTTTTAGGAGACACAAAGCAATCTGCAACTTGAAATCAACTAATGGTAGTCTGTCCTTTTTTTTTCCATACCATCCTTACACACATCTGAACAATAAGTTAGCCAAGCTTGCACCACAGAAACATCCAGGAAATGAAACAATATTCTGTGGTACCATTTCTTGGATCTAATAGGTATACGATAGAGTGCCAGCAAGGAGTCCAGCAAATCTACCCCTCCCATGAACATGTTATATTCTTTCACAGCTGCAGGGCAAGAAATGTGTATTTCCTTCTTGGCTTTTCTGTCCCATCTTCTGACTACACATTCTGGTTCAACTGCTGCATAGGTGCTTAGCAGTGTGACTGCTTTATTGTCATACCATTTGATAGCTTTCAATGTGGCTCCGTTTGTTGCTGCAGTACAAACAACAGATGACCCTCTTCCTTTCGTTTTCAGTTCCTTATCGGAACACAGATTACACCCTTTCAGCCGGTTTGCGCGGACAGTGCCAAGACATGCAATGCCTTGTTTCCAGAGGCATGCCTGCAATGCTGGCGAATTAAACCAGTTGTCAAAATATACTTTATGCCACACATTTTTAGGGATACGTTGAAGAAGTCTCAGCACGATATTAGCTGATGCTCCTAAATCAGGTTGGCCAGGACACACGTCAATTTTTCCAGTGTAAATTTCAAAATCATGAATCAAACCAGAAATGCTTGAACAAACGAAGACTTTATAGCCCCACTTTTTGGGTTTCTTTGGGTTGTACTGACGCAGAGATGATTGACCTTTGAATGGGATAACTTGCTCATCAATGCTCAGCCTTTCTGCTGGTTTGATTGAATTGAATTTCACTTTCAGAGCGTCAACTAAAGGTCTTAATTTGAACAATTTGTCGCCTTCATTGTCTTGCTGCTTGTTGTTGTCATTGCAGTGAATGTTACTTTTGATTTCTTTAAACCTCTTGTTCGTCATAGTATCAGCAACAAGTCCATAGCGCGTTGTAGAGTCCCAGTACAATTTACAACTGGGCATTCTAACAATACTCATCATAAACGCAATTCCAAAAAACTGTTCCAGTTCTGGCTGGCTCAATCTGAGAGGCTTCATGATGTTTTTCTGGATGCTGTACTTGTTTGATTCAGTGACCATATGTGCCATTGTATCATCATCAATGAATCTGCGGAAGTATTCTATTGGTTCTGAGGTAACTGATACGTGTGCCGAATCACCAGAGAAGGGCGGAGCTTCAGAAGATACATCTGAGGCTTCACGGTGTCTCCATAGCATCCGACGACGATCAAAGGTTACATCTGTGTCCTCCAGCTCTGATGCAGATGATTCTGAAAAAAAAAAAAAGATATTAATTATCTGGCAACATAAACAATCATTTATTGGTATACTGGTGTACATGTTATTATTCTGATAATAGTAATAATGATAAAAATTATTCTAATCCACATTATGGTATAAAGCGTTCCACAAGTAAGTCTCCGTCAGCCGATATTTAGTACCTGATGGACTAGGCTGAAACTGTACATAGGTTGTACACTGATGGACAAGGCTACAACTGCAGTCTGAAATAAAGTGGCCACATTAAAAAAAAAACATCAATTAAATTCAACAAACCTGAATCGGTTGTGTCCGAGGAAGGGCCGGGTTGCCACGTGTTATCCAGGATGTCTTCAGCCTCACTGTCTGACAGCTCACTATCGCTAGAAGCCTCAGGTATTGGTCTATAGATTGTAGTCTTTTGGCTGTAAAACTTTTGAGGATCCATTGTGTTTAACTGTAAAAAAAAAATTAAAAAAAAATGACAACATATACATTTTGTAATTCAAAAGTTTTTCATCACAAAATTGTTTAATCTCATCTGATGATACATTATGTTTTGTGATTACTGGCAATTTTAGTGGTTATCATGTGTAGTTTAGTTCTAAAAGTCAAGTCTAGATGAAGTAAATATGTTTTATTCATTTACAATATTATTAGTAATTTATACTGGTAATTCTACTATTTACATTGACCTTTTTAGGATACATAAAATTGCAAATAACAACTTTTTTTTAAATGATGAAGTTTAATCAATTATAATGAGAATAAAATACTAATGTTGTTGATTACAGAGAAATACAACATTAAATATCATTTATTAGGTAAAAAGCAACTGTTGCCAATTGGCAACATGAAGTGGTTTTTATTCCTTAATCGACTTTTGTTGCCAAATGGCAACATACCTAAAATGTAAAATAAGAGTAACTTATTTTATTTATTTATAACTATTAAAGCATTTGTTACAAAGATAAGTGGTTTAAGTTACTCAACATATTTTTTATACACCGTTTTCATAAGGAATTTAAAAAAATAATGTGAAGTAAACTCACCTCTCAATTCGATCTTGCAAACCAGCTACCATGCATTGACAAAAGAGTGCGTGAAAAAAAAGTATTTCTCCGACAAATGAGTTACCCGGTAATTTAAAATTGGGAATGTTTCTAGAACACAATAAAACAAAAAAATTATTAATTTGAACGCCGGATAGTGAAATAGATGACTTTAAACGGTATGTTGCCAAATGGCAACAAGGCCCAATAGAGGGTTAAAAAATAATAGGCGCTATAATAACAATAATTACAAATGAAATATGAACATGTATTCTTTTCTCCCTCTGTCAGTCGTCTAATGCCTCTAAGTCCGGTCTGGTTAATAGTCGCTTTTATTTCTCTCTCTCCTGGAGATTTGAGTGCCGAGTCAGTCTACGCTGCAAACATAACTACGGTCTCTTGTCTCAGTAATGAAGCAGTCGGGTGGCGTGGTCTTAACATTCTTACTTGGATATCGTTTTATGAAAAAATGCTACGCGTTATTTTTTTTTTACCTTACTAGCAAGAACAATCTAATTGAAGTATAAGGGTTTAACTTTAATCACGGTCACCGTGAGGTACTTCTAATACTTAGAACTGTTTTCCTCTTACCAGAATCCAGAATTAAATCTCTACGAAATAACTTATACACAGTATTCCATAAAAGAAATTGGTTTTAGGACTAAGCGCTAGACTCTTCAAACTCTGACTGATGGCTGGTTTTTTTAAACAGCAGTAAATACATATCATAGCCTTCAGTTTGATCTCAAATGGCGTTATTTCGCACTCCTGTTTAGGACATAAATCAGGAGCTAGAGTTCCCAAGATGAAAGGCTTTGCGTCACGGTCTCTCAGAGTATTTCGTCTGGAGCTTCGACCGAGATCAAAAGTCGTTTGTTCTTCTAGCTGGCTTTCCCCTGGAATGCCCGTGCTCGAGATCAAACGGGGACTAGGGGATTTTCTAGATTTCCCTGAGTGAACTTCAAAGGTTATGTTCGTTACTCTCATGTGCTGTCTAGCTGTCCAGCGTTCAGGTATTATATGAATGACAGCTGAGCTTGCGTGAGTGAAATGAAGTATAGCCATAGCAGGATTATTTTCCTGCTATAACTCACAGGTCAAAGAAGATTGTAGACACCGCGTTTGCCAGTGTTTCAAGAAATGAGGGCGGGGACAAAAGGGTTAGCTGCAGAAAGACAGGGCAGATAGTTTTAAATCATGTTTTAGCTAGCAAATCAGACAGTAGCTATTTGGTTACAATGGGCTGTTTAGATTAATGTAGACTCTTTTTCATTACACGTCACACTTGGTGTGCCTAATTAAGTGTTGTAAACCTGTAATTTTTTAGTTAAATAGCTGTTGTAATCTTGAGTAGTTTTGTAAACAAACTATTTGCTCAGAGTGGAAGAGTCCCAAAACCTCGATGCCTTTTACATTAATCTATGCCGCGAACTAGGTTTTTCAGCCAAAGAACTTTCTGACTTTTTTTCTGACGTCGGTGAGAGAACAGAAAGAAAAGGAAATATAGGAAAAAGACATGATGGAGGCAGAGAAAGCCGCATTCCGCGAAGAGAAAGAGGCTGAAAGGGAAGAAAGAAGGATCACCAGATAGCACAACAAGGCCCAAGCTGAAGAGAAGGAAAAGCAAAGAGCTCACAAACCCACGGAGAAAGAAAAGGAAAGAGCACAGAGAGAAAAGGATAGGGCATTCGCTAAGGAAAAGGAACATTCCGAGAGGACATTCGCAAAACAAAAGGCCGACAGAGTCCACGCCATTAACTTGAAGGAACTGGAGATCGAATGGAGAAGAGTTGATTCTGGTTCTAACAATGGCAGGTCTGGCAGCTCTCAAAGTAGCGATGGGGAAAATATTTCTCTGGCAGCAGCACCTAGTGCTGTATCCTTCCAATTAGATGTCTACTCTCAGGCTTCAGAGGAAATTAATACCGGTATCTACTTCTCTAGGTTTTAGTCCTTATCAGCTACACATGGCTTGGAGATGGAGAGATACAACATGAAGTTATCCGAGACTCAGAGGAGATCAGCTTATGATGTATTTCTCAAGATGCCCGTGGAAGAACAGAACAACTACGACATGTTGAAGAAGGCTCTGCTTCAGCGTTTTATGCTAAATGAAGAGACTTTTCGTAGTACATTCCGTGAAGGTAAGAGACAGACAGATGAATCGTTTAGATAATTTACTGCACGACTAGAAAAGAACTTGGAGAAGTGGGGATCTCTCAGCAACTTCGATGAATATTATGAAGGGCTGAAGGAAATAATTGTTGTGAAGCAGTTCACGGACTCGCTCACCTCTGACATGAGACGGTTCGTGGCGGAGCACGGGGCTGAAAGTCTTGAGTAAGTGGTACTGTTTGCTGATTGGTACCAGAGCGTCCAGTCGGAAGTGAACCCGGCTAAAAGGCAGAACAACGATACTGAACCCAGACAAAAGGATAACCCAGAGAATAACTCCAAACGTACGGACAACACAGTGCACAAGGAAGCTCAACAACATCAACACTGTGGTTGTCACCACAGGCAGAAACAGAGCAATTCAGCCCAGGGAACTGGAAGACGATATTGTCAATCGTGCAAAAATGAAACGCATTTTACATCGGAATGTAAAAGGCCGAAAACATGCAGGTATAATTTATAACATCGCTTGCCTGATCAGGAGGTCGATAGGGAACCATGACCACCAGGTATATGAACAAAATCCCAGACACACTTCTATTACTGAGAAAAAAATCGCTGGTAACCAAATCATACTGTGCTTATATGATTCGGGTCTAGAATAGTTGGCTTTAATTTCTCAATCTTTGGTGAAGGCCCACAAATACACTTGTGAAACTGTAGAAATAAAGGGCCCCGGAAGAGTATAAAACATATGCTTTTTCCGATTGCGGAAAGTGATGTCTCAATCCGATAAGTCCGGGAAAAAATCAATGCCGCAGTTTTAGACGATTTAGTCTGCACTCTCATTTTAGGGAAAAAAATATGTGTTCCTTGGATATCCCTCACGTGGCTCCAGGCCGACACAACCAAGTGAGAACATAGGACACGCCCCAGTGGCCCATCAGCTCTTATCTCTGACCAGTCCGAATATTTCGGAGCTGAAGCAGGCACAAAGGGCCGATAAAACCCTAAAGCTTTGTTTTTCTAAGTTGTATAGCAATTACTTCCATACTTCACAGGGAGCATATTACTGGGAGAAATGTTTGGTGTACAGACGGGTGGGGAACAAGAGACAGTTAGTTGTCCCATTACCCTATCGCATCCGCCTAATGCAGGAAATGCATTTCACCATGCCCCATCCCGTTAAAGAAAAACAGGTCTCCTTGAATCATTTCTGGCAAGGTTTGCGACATGACGTTCGACAGTTTATGCGAGATTGCTCTGTTTGCCATCACCCGGACAACCAGAAGGACGAAACTACCAAGAAAGAGTTTGAGCAGAGTATCCAACACATCGTTGGAAATCTCGTACCTCCACTCGACGTTTCTGTGTACTAAAAAGAATTACTCCAAGCGCAAATGGAAGACATTACCCTAGGGCCGTACTCTGAAAAGAATCAGATCAAGATAACCAATACTTCAGCTGGAACTTTCCACACAGATGATGGGATTATTTATCGACGGCAGAGGCAAGGGAAGCAACTTGTGGTGCCTCTCTCCTTAAGACCCTCCGTTATGAAAGCGGCTCACATATCCACATCGGGAGAACACGTTTCAGTAGGAATCACTATGAATAACCTTAATTAAAGAGGTTAAGTTTTGTCCTAGACGGTGGGCAAATGTCGTGTGTGACCACTCTGTGTGTTTTCACGTTTGTCATTATCTACCGAATGGAAGAACCTGGGTAAAGAAAAGCTATTCGTACAACTAAAAAATTGTGCACCCTGCCACACGTACGTTTGAATTAGCGCCATGGCCGAACTCAGTTAACAATGGCAACATAAATCAACATAGAAACTCAAGTATAATCAAGTAGAAACCAAATTAACCTTCAAACAAGAAATAGTCAACATTAGAGTTACAACACTAAGGCCCGAAAATCAACGAGTTATAAATCAGCCAACCACAACGCCAGCTCGGAACTCAAGGCATAATTTTTTTTTCTTAGCCTACCTGCATTGCTAACAGGAGGTCAGCATAATGTTACGTTACTGGTCAGTGATATAGAAATACAAACTTTGTAATTGTGCTAAGTACAGATGTATCGTATCAAGGAGGATATCTTCTTCTTCTTCGTTCGTCCTGAAAAGGACGGTGATTGCGTTGTGTCTGTTTACCCCTAAGCTGTGATATCAGCACCTTTCGGTCGACACATCCGACTTCAGCACGGCATTTTTTAGGGACCGGGTTTGCCTTCCCATTTCGACCCGCACTCGCTCAACCAGACTGCACTGCTTCAGTCTGTTTCCAGGACCACCAAGTGGAGGTGGAGTGCGGTCTTGACCAGCTCTGGTTCGCTGGTCCTGATGCAAGCAGTACAACTATGGGTCGCTGACTGCATTCACTATTGTTGCATCTTGGGGTCCCTAGGAGGATATGAAGGAGGACCATGTGTAGAACACTATACGCTGTAGTCAAGTGGGTGTAATACCGTTGCGGGATTTAAAAAAAAAAGCAACCGTATTGAAAAAGTCGGACGCAAGAAACAACAGAAAAAGTACTCAAACGTAGACGTCATAGTTAGTTAGATTAATTAGACACTGTAGAGTACTAGTGTTGTATTATTATTATTAATGGCAGTCGTATTATTGCATTATTATTCATAGTGTTAACAAGTTACCATATTGAGTTTGCACACGATCTAATTCTAAATTCTAAAAGTGCTGCTATATGCATGTGAAACATGGACTGTATACAGGCGCCACGTAAAGAAGCTAAACCACTTCCATACAGTCTGTCTCAGGAAGATAATGAACATCAAATGGCAAGACAAGATCCCGGATACCGCCGTTCTTGACAGAGCTGGTATCCCTAGTATTGATACTATTTTGATGCAGTCACAGATTCGCTGGGCAGGTCATGTAGTCCGCATGCCAGACCATCGACTGCCAAAGATACTCTTTTATGGTGAGATGCAGAAGGGTAAACGCTCCCATGGTGGCCAAAAGAAGCGCTTCAAAGACACATTACAGACGTCATTGAAAACCTTTGATATAAATCCAGACACATGGGAAGCTGCTGCGCAAGACCGAACTGCTTGGCGCACATCTCTTCGTAAAGGTGCAGCGGCATGCGAATCATCCAGAAGAGCAGCAGCGGAACAGCGGAGACAAGCTAGAAAAGACCGTGTAATAAAACCTTCACATGAAGCAAACATTCCCTGCCCACACTGTCCAAGATCTTTCCAGGCCCGCATCCGGCTCATCAGTCACCGTCGTACCCATAGACTAACCTAACATATTCCTAAATAATTGGATGAACAGAGTGGTCTTCATCACCCGTGATGGACGAACAACAATTCTAAATAATCACAGTGTTGCATTTTAGCGAAAACAGGTAGGCTACTAATATAAGATTCAGGATCTAGTTAATTAATTTAGGGTTATGTAATTGATTTTTCAATATCCAGAATGGCACAAAACAGCTAGATTAGTGAGAACATGCAGGAAAACCAAACATTGTCGCTCGTAAAACAATAAGCGATAGGTTGACAACAGTAATAAGTTATAGCAACATAAAATTACATTTTAACTTCAGCTAAAGGCTCAAGATTCATATATTTTTTTTTAAATTAATGCAAAAAAAATAACCTGTTCAACCTCTAATGGGTTGTAATTAATATATATATATATATATATATATATATATATATATATATATATATATATATATATATATATATATATATATATATATATATATTGTTTTCAATTCCAAATAATATGAACAACTGCCGATATGAGAAAGTGGCATCACATTTGTCAAATCATTGTACATGTAAATAGGGACAATCACAATTGGGTAAGGAACTATTCCTCAAAAAGTGATCCTTGGACGTATGGTCAGATCACAAGAATTATCGGTTGTATGATGTATACAGTTCGTCTGAGTAACAACATTTTTATTTTATTTTTAATTAATGAAGATAAACAGAAAACCCGTTCAACCTCTGATGGGTTATAATTAGGATATATATTGTTTTCAATTCCAAATAATATGAACAACTGCCGACATGAGAAAGTGGCATCACATTTGAAAATAGGGATACTCACAATTGTGCTTAGGCCTATACGTTAAATAATAAAATAAAAAACAAACAAACAAAATCAAGAAGAAACTATGAACAAGAATAATATTAAAGTGGAGGGGTGTAAAGGCCTGGTGGTTCTAGTTATATAACGGACTTTACCAGATATTTAATTGACTTTCATCTGTTTAAAGTCACATGCATTGTAAGAACAGCATCAGACCTTCACATTCCCAGTCACTATATATTAACATGTGTTCGTGTTAAATATTGTTTGACTATATTATGTAGTTCCCTAGGTATAGAGTAACAACATGAACATTAGAACCAGTTAAGAACAGGAATTATTATGAAGACCAGACAACCCACCGACGATAGCTATGATGACTTTACTCAACAAAGCTATCATGGATCAAGTTACCTAGGCAGCACCTTATCTACAGCTTGACGCACCAGAGCCTATTACAGAAGACAGAAGTGTAGTGGATGTTGCAGTACCTCCACGAAGATCTCAAAGACAACGAAGACCAGTTGTCAGATTCGATCCTAGCTCTTAATTGCTGGGGAGGAACTGTTAAAGTTTAGAACGGAACACCAGCTTCATTCCTGCTATATCGGCTTTGTGCGGTAATGTGCGATGATTGCACGAACCGGATATTGTTGAACAACGCCTTATTTATTATGTTGTGAATGGAATGCACAACACTGGCAACAAGGTACACAACACTGATTGGCTGATATTTAGGCTTTGCTTTTCCAAGAAACAATCTGAATGGGGTAATTTCCTATTACTCGTAGGTTTTTGCTCCGCAGTGAATATGCGTAGTTATGTCTTGTTTCGTAGCAGTTAGGGTTAGGTTTAGGGTTAGGGTTTGGTTTAGGGTTAGTATTAATCCTACCCTATATTATGTTCTGTTAAAAAAAAAAAAATGAAAGAATGGATTCATACTTAAATTAATTCATTTATCACAGTAAACCAGTAGCCTAATTACAAATTGAAATACCGGGCCTCAGTTTACTATTCTTTGTTTCAATCAATCAATACCCTTTAGCTCCCCGAGGAGTATAGGCTACGCCTTCAACAAACACATGCCACGTTTTACTGTCTCGTGCCATCCGCTCAAATTCTTTCCATGTTTTCCTCATCATTTTCACCTCTGTATCCAGTTCTCTTCTCCATGTGTTTTTTGGTCTACCTCTGCCTCTCTGTCCATGGGGATTCCAGAACAAGGACTGCCTTGTAATGCTATCAGCAGGTTTCCTCAATGTGTGTCCTATCAATTGCCAGCGTTTTCTTCTCAGCTCCTGTTCCACTGGCACTTGTCTGGTTCTTGTCATCAGTTCCATGCCCAATTCTCAACCCTTTGAAAATTCCACATTTATGTTTTCATAACCCAATCTATTGCTAGTAAGAAAAAAAATGGAGACAAGCCACGTGTCCATCAGTGGACAGCGAATATTGATTGGATTTCGATGCCTTGCCTTCAGGGAAGTACTTAGGTTTTATTTTTATATTTATTTTAGTTCTTATGTGTCCTATCTAGCCTTCACTTTCTTTCCTTTCCTGACGAAGGCCTTGTGGCCGTAACGTAGACTATTTTCTTTGTCTTTTGTCCTCGTAAGACGAATCACCTTTTTTTGATTTTTGTTCAAACCCATCCATTGACTTTGTCATACCATTTCAATCCTTCTATTCTATGCAAGCACCCGTTTATAAAAGTCTAGCTTTTTAGTTGTTGTTTTTGATGCTTTCAGAGCTATACAATAGGACTGACTTGACATTTGAGTTGAAGATTCTTATTTTCATGTTGGACTTGATTTCTCTTATTCTCCATATGTTTCCCAATGCAATGAAAGCTCCTCTTGCTTTTTGTATTCTTATTTTGATATCATTGTCTGTCTCTCCAACTTTGTCTATATTACTACCAAGATATGTGTATGATTCTACATCCTATGGTGGTGTATTTTCAAGTTCAACCGTGTTATCATTTCTTGCATTTATTCTCATAATCTTTGTCTTTTTCCTGTGTATTTTTAGGCCCTTTTGTTGTGAACTATCATCAAGAATTTTAATTTTCTCTTGCATCTGATTATGGTTATGGGACAGAAGAGCCAAGTCGTCTGCAAAATCCAGATTATCAAGCTGTTTAGTCAGATTCAACTGGATTCCATTTCTGTTGTGTGATGTCGATGTTTTCATAACCCAATCTATTGCTAGTAAGAAAAGAAATAGAGACAAGAGGCATCCCTGTCTCACTCCTGTTCTAATCCTAAACAGTTCTGTAATTCTTTGTTTAAGTGGCATAAAAACTCTTTTATTTGATCCCTGTTATATTTAATTCATTTAGTCTTTAACCATATACTAAATTAATTAACTATGAATTGAATTTGAACAAATGTACACTGCTTATAATATGTATAATAAACCAGGGCCATGAATAGTAAAGATATTATAATTGTATATAATACTATTACTAAACAATAATGATTGAATTTGATAATTGCATTGTGTTAACATGAAATACAATATTACTAAAGTATTACCTACTTACTCAATGAGCATCAGTTCCATTTGTTTCACAATTTTTTTTTTTTTTTATGCTTGAAAAAAGATCCAGTTTTTTTCTTCTTTTTCTAAATTTGTTAAAAAACCGGAAAAATCACATTTTTAAAAAAGCCGGCCGGACACTAAATTTTGCTGTAGACATCCAGACATATCTGGCTCAATCTGGACGTATGGTCACCCTAGCCTAATGCACATAATTGAGGCATTTACATGGTTACCTATGACATGACATGATTTGATAGTAAAAGCGAAGGTATATAGTTGGGACAATTTTTGATGGTATTGTGGTGGGTTGGTACCAGTTAGGGTCTAAGGGCGGCAGCATTAGTGCAGAGCTGGGGGGGGGGGATATTGGGGTTAGGTCTGTGTCTGTATTTTTGTTTCTTGATGGTATTTTTGGGGTGGAGGGTGGGTGTACTAGGGCGGATTGGGGGGGGGGGGGGGAGAGGTGTGGTTGGGTTTAGGTCTAAGTCTGCATTTTCGTTGGAAACAATTTTTGTAATGCAGAGTGTTCTAATGGGTTTTGTCGATAAATTAGCTCATGTGTCTTGGTGTGGTGTATTTGCACTTAACATACATTTCTTGAGAGTTATTTATTATGAAATTAGAAATTTGAGGTGTTATATATCATAATTATAACCTATAAGTTGTTGAAAGAGATATTTTTTATTCATTTTAGTGGAAGTTTGTTTAGCTCAGTTGTGAGTGTGTTACAGTGTGTCAAAGTGATACGGTTACTTGTCCATATAAATATCATTTAGGGAAAAATGACAGATCTTGTTCCACTATTCTTCCCAGCTACCCAACTGACATATGGCAAACAAACAGTCAGGTGACCACAGCTGAAGTTTAAAGATGTGTGCATGAGACACATTAAGGAACTGAACATAAATCCATCAACCTGGGAGATTGAAGTGGGTTAAATGATGCACAGTATGCCATCTTCTTTGATGTCATTCCAGTAAATTGCCAGCGTCTTTGGGGTTAGGTCTAGGGTTTTAGACCCCTTTTTACTGCATCTCTGAATGCTTTTTTGAGACCGCATTGAACAGATGGCCCACTGTACGTCAATTCAAACACATGAAGTTGCCGATCTGACCAAATGGTGATGCTCCCTACAGTGCCATCTCAGATTAGACAGAAAGAAGCTCTCAACAAGCAGAAGAGAAAATTACATGCTGAAAGGAATGCCAAAAACATAAGCAGCTAAGATCTTTCACCTGAGGGGCACGTTCTCATACTCAGTTATGACAGAAGGGGCTGGTACTAAGACTGCTATTTGTAGTGGGTTTGATGGTATTGTATGATGGTGATATTACTAAATGTAATGTATGAGGCCAGCTGTGAAGGCTCCTGAGATAAAATGTAGTTGTGAATTGTCAGAAGGCCTTTCTTGCTACCACTACGACCTCACACTCAATTTTTTTTTCTTAATGAATGTAGCTATGTAAAATGTCTAGGGTAATGATATGTAATGTGGTGTGATAGTTATAGATACACCCACAGATATTTAAGCAGACTAATAATATTTAACAAATATTATAATACACTGAACTAACTCAAGAGTGTAAAATTTTTGATAGAATTATATTACATTTATTTGTTCTGGATCAAGTTTTATGTTGACCAGAACTTTTTTTTTAAAAAAAGGATTTAAAAATTATGAAAGAAATGCATGGAATGTTACATAATAAATGCAAGAGTGTACATATATAAGTACTAGACTAGTTAGTTTTATTAAAATGTTCTAGTAGTCATCTACTTGGGAGGATAGTTAATGCTTGTGCTGTTGGGGTGGCCTCATCACACCTGTCTATATTGATTATACAGTGTCCAGTAAATTGCAGGAATTTTATGGGGTATTAGTAACTAAAAGGCGTTGGTGAACTTCCAGCAGACCAGAGGCTCACTCAACTTGCATATGTAGCTCTGGTGCTGAAATCTGGTGGTCCCACCTCTCCGTGCTGGCGGGCAATAATAGTGGTCTCTGTCACAACGTACTGCACAGATACACTCGAGTAAAATCACCAACTGAATGGACACCGCCTTGTTGACAACTGAAACTCACAGCTCAGATTATGAATAAAGAACACAGAAATGCTAGCAAAACTCAGCTGAGCTGCTGGCTATAGTATGGCGTCCCTGAACTTATTTCACTTTCTTTCATTTGGAAATCACCACACTTTAAAATACTGTGTCTATCATCGAACAACTATTGAGGAATGGCCCCACTTGCGCGTCTGAGCGCCGATAAAATGATTGTCTGTGGCCAATCACTGCCTAGGTTTATTTCAAATTCAAATTTCCTACCCTAAAGTCATTTCAGTCATGCTTCAGTCAAGTATGGATGTTTATCTGTTAGTCTGTCCGTCTCTACTTGTTTTTTTCAAAAAACGTACTTGATTTTTGAACCAACCTTTCTCTCCCCTCCAAAATTTTGTCGTTAAAAGTTATATTTAGACACAGCTCCCACCAATGTCCCTTCGCTTCCCTACTAAGTAGATTTGAACACCTGCGTCTCAAGGTCGTGTTTTTTTGTGCAAATAGCGACACTTTTTATTCCATACAGTCTGTCGCTGATGTGAACAACACTGTCTTTTGTCATTATCTTCAATATTATCTATCCGTCTGTAAAATTAAGAACATATTAGTTCACTGCTCAGAATGGGCCATCCGGCCAGCTAATTTTTATATTCCTAACATTAATATTACGAAAAAAGTTACTTTTTAATTTTTGTAATATTCCAAACATCTGCGTTCTGCCGCTGAATTCAAATCAAAGGCTTGGTATCGCAAAAGCGACCCATTAATGACTGTGGCGTAACATATCCAAGGTCCCTTCTTGCGGGTTCCTTACTTTATGTCAACTTGGGAAACGGGGCTTTTCTCCGTTCCCCCCCCCCCCCTCCCCCCCAATTGCGTCTCCTTAGCCTTTCTAGTCTCACGCAATCTTTCCAGTCATATTTTTTCCTTTTTATCCGCCGTTCCCCTCCTGTCTAGCAAGTCAATTTTTATGGAGGGTGATGACCCGCGGTCTGGGCGATCATGTACTATCAGCAGCCTACGCATTATGTTTTTATCCTTACATGTTATCTTTGGAGGTATTTTACCGTTGTATCTCTGTCAATTTCACTACACATCTCCCCACTTGAAAACATGCCTATGGCAAGTTCCAAAACCAGCGATACACATAGGTAAAATTACTCCTCACGTCTGCCACTACTCTAATTTTGATCACAGGGGTGCCGACTGAGGAAATCTGCACCGACATTCAATTTGCCTGGGATATATTGGATACTGAACTGATAAGGTTGAAGCAATAAAGACCACCTCAGCAATCTTGCGTTTTCATGCTTAGCCTGAGATAAGAATACGAGAGGCTGATGGTCCGTCTCCACCACAAAAGTCCTACCATACAGATAGATTTGAAACTTCTTTATTGCCCAGATTAACGCTAAACATTCTTTTTCGCTTGTGGAGTATCCTTGTTCCGCCTTATTCAATTTACGGCTTGCATAAGCGACTGGTTTCAGTTCCCCATCAGGTGAAGATGATCTTTGCAACAAAGCCCCTCCTAGTCCTACATTACTTGCATCGGTTCTTAAGACAAAGTCCTGTGTCAAATCAGGCAGTTTGAGAATAGGCTTGCTAGTGAGTTTTTCCTTTAACTCTTGGAACGCTAGTTCACATTGTGCAGTCCAAATAATTTTATCTGGAAGTCCCTTGCGAGTCAGATCAGTCAGAGGAGCACAAATAGCGTTAAAATTCTTGATGTATTTCTGATAAAATCCGCATAACGACACAAATGATCGCACGTCCTTTTTTGTTTGCGGCCTAGGTGCTCTCTGCAGTTTTTCCAAGTTCTTAGGATCAGGGGTCATATTACCCTGATATACAGTGTGTCCCAAGAATTCCAACTCTTTGCATCCAATACAACATTTTGTTGGCCTAGCAGTTAAGTTCGCCTCCCGAAGTCTATCAAACAACATCTCCAGAGCTTCAATGTGTTCTTCAAATGTCTCTGTGGCGACGAGAATATCATCCATGAAATTCGTGATACATGGGTTATTCAGGGGATCCAACAATTTGCGCATCATCCTTGAAAACACACTCGGAGCATTTTTCAGTCCGAATGGTAGCATATTGAATTCATAATGTCCATCCGAAGTGCTAGAAGCCAAATAAGGTCTCACTTCAGGCTTCACTGGGATCTGGTAATAGCCTTTACTAAGATCCACCTTTGAAAAGTATTTTGCCTTGTTCAGTCTGGCAAATAACTGTTTTGTGTCTGGTAATGGATCCACTTGTCCTTCTGTGACAGCATTCAGTTTCCTGTAATCTATGCACAGTCTGTGTTCCCCAGACGGTTTTCTCAACAAAACGACACTAGAACTAAAAGATGATTCACTGTGCGAAATAATCCCCTCCTTCAACAAATACTCTATTTCTTCCTTCAATGCCTTCTCCTTCGCGAACGGAATAGAATAGGCTCTCATACAGATTGGGTTTGAGTCTACCAGTTTCATGTCATACTGTAGCAAATTTGTATGGCCTGGTTTATCTGTTAATACATCTGTATGTCCTCCAGAACCTGTTGAACTCTCTCCCTCTGGTTTTTAGTCAGGTGCTTACTGACTTTTACCTGTGCTGCTGTTTCACAAGGATGTAATGGGTTTTCATGTGAGGTGAGTGGTTCTTTTTGCATCTGGGTTGCAATAGCCAAGGTCAATAAGGGGGTGCTTTCCTGGAGTGGTCTGTCCAGATACTTCTTTAACAGGTTTACATGATAAACTTTTTCCTTCCCCTTTTTGTCAATTTTATAGTTTGTTCTAGACACCTTCTCTAGAACCGTATATGGACCTTGCCAACCAATTTGTAATTTATTCTGGCTTCCGGGTAGTAGAAGCAGCACCTTCTCTCCGACTGCCAGTTCCCTGTCCTTTGCCTTCCTATTAAAATATGCTGCATGTTTCTTCCTGGCTTGCTTCAAATTATCATTTGCCAGTTTCCATCCAGCTTTCAAACGAGTGGTCAGTTCGTTCACGTATTGATACGATGAGGTAACAGTCTCTTCCGCCTTCTCATCTGTCCAGGTCCTTAATAGAGCTTCTAATGGACCTTTTATTGGCCTCCCAAATAGCAGAGTTGCGGGAGCCATCCCGGTTGAACTATGTGGTACCTCCCGGTACGCAAACAATGCGGCGGGCAGGAATTGATCCCACAGATCCGGTTTTTCGTGTGCCAGCTTTCTCAGGATAGAAATGAGAGTCCCGTTGAACCTCTCTACCTGGCCGTTCCCTTGTGGATGGTACGGACTACAATGAAAGTGTCTGGCTTGAAATAGCTTAAAAACTTCTTCCGTTAGTTTCCCCTTGAACTGAGAACCATTATCCGTCAAGATTTGATGCGGGAATCCTAATCGGGTAAATATTGTAAGTAGTGCCTCTGCTACATGTTTTGAATCAATTGATGGCAGGGCTACCGCCTCTCCCCACATAGAACAAGTGTCCACCAGAGTAAGGATGTAACTGTTCCTCCTCTTGGTCCGAGTGAGAGGTCCTACAATATCCACTGCAACCCTCTCAAAAGGTGTTCCCACTATGGGCATTTCCCCTAGAGTTGCAGGAGCAGTCCAGTGCTTTGGAGCTACCCTTTGACATTCTGGGCAGGATTTGACATATCTTTTTATATCCTCCGTTATCCCTGGCCAGAAGTAATGACAAGCTATACGCTGTCCTGTGGCGCTGATCCCCATGTGACCACTGAAGGGAATCGCATGCCCGAGTTCCATCACTTTATCTCTATATGAAGTGGGAAGAACCAGCTGGTTGTGACCATTTGTTCCAGTTCCGGCCTTCCTGTATAAGAGTTTGTTCTTCATGAAATATTCCCCCTTGCTCGGAGGTGTGTGGCATTTGGGCAATTTTTTAAAACAGGGCTTGAGTGTCCTATCCTCAGCCTGCGCCTTCCTCATCTCCTCTGGATGAGCATTTATAGGTTCACCTTCTTCCTCCTTCTTCTGTGACCTGGTCTGCACTGTCGCCATGATCACAGGTTTCTCGGGATTCCCCAAGAAGACGTATCTACACCCCAATATCAGAGGGTAGATTGGTTCATCTATCACTGCTGCTCTGATTTCTCCTTCCACATAGCGAGTTTTCACCGTTATCCTTGCGATGGGAAGTGTCATGAGTGGTATGTCCTTAGTCGCCCCTTGTATTTCCACTGTTTCTGTGGTATACTGACTTGGGTCCACTAGGCTAGACTTCACAACTGAATCATAATCCAAACCTGTATCATAAAGGCACCTTATGGTGACCCCATTACAAATAACATCCTCACAAACTGGGGGGTGATAAGGTTCCTGTTGTCCATTAGGATTAACCTTTAATCTTCGCGTCCCCGACTTCATTGCAGCAATGTTTGAAGGTTTCCTTCTACAAAATTCGGTGTTATGGTTATCCTTCTTGCACCATTTACACCATCTTTTTCCTTGGTTCAACGGTTTTCTTTCATTGAACTTTTGGTCATTGAACTGTGAGTTTCTGTCGCGATAGTCATTTCTTGGCCGCTCAAAGTTTGTCCTACCTTTCTATCTTCCCTTTCAATATATTTATCACATTCAGCCGTTACATATTGAATTAAAATTTGACCATCCATTCCCATCTCCTTTGCGGTCAGCACAGCAGCTGATCGGAAGTTTGCTAGCTCCGCCATACTTTTCAGACAATATAATAATATACAAGCTAAATCTCTAACCAGTAAATACACTAAGTACTTCTTATGACTATAGTCTAACTAATTCTAACTAACCAGTTAACTAATTAATTATCACTGGCTGTGAAGATTCACCAACTTTTATCTGCAGGGACACTTTTAATTTTAAAGGGAATTTCACAATTTTTTTCCCCTAATTTTATTTCTCCAACCAGGAGATCCTAATATTACTGTTGGGCTAATTATCCCTGGACAAGACCCCAATGTATGTAGTGGGTTTGATGGTATTGTATGATGGTGATATTACTAAATGTAATGTATGAGGCCAGCTGTGAAGGCTCCTGAGATAAAATGTAGTTGTGAATTGTCAGAAGGCCTTTCTTGCTACCACTACGACCTCACACTCAATTTTTTTTTCTTAATGAATGTAGCTATGTAAAATGTCTAGGGTAATGATATGTAATGTGGTGTGATAGTTATAGATACACCCACAGATATTTAAGCAGACTAATAATATTTAACAAATATTATAATACACTGAACTAACTCAAGAGTGTAAAATTTTTGATAGAATTATATTACATTTATTTGTTCTGGATCAAGTTTTATGTTGACCAGAACTTTTTTTAAAAAAAGGATTTAAAAATTATGAAAGAAATGCATGGAATGTTACATAATAAATGCAAGAGTGTACATATATAAGTACTAGACTAGTTAGTTTTATTAAAATGTTCTAGTAGTCATCTACTTGGGAGGATAGTTAATGCTTGTGCTGTTGGGGTGGCCTCATCACACCTGTCTATATTGATTACACAGTGTCCAGTAAATTGCAGGAATTTTATGTGGTATTAGTAACTAAAAGGCGTTGGTGAACTTCCAGCAGACCAGAGGCTCACTCAACTTGCATATGTAGCTCTGGTGCTGAAATCTGGTGGTCCCACCTCTCCGTGCTGGCGGGCAATAATAGTGGTCTCTGTCACAACGTACTGCACAGATACACTCGAGTAAAATCACCAACTGAATGGACACCGCCTTGTTGACAACTGAAACTCACAGCTCAGATTATGAATAAAGAACACAGAAATGCTAGCAAAACTCAGCTGAGCTGCTGGCTATAGTATGGCGTCCCTGAACTTATTTCACTTTCTTTCATTTGGAAATCACCACACTTTAAAATACTGTGTCTATCATCGAACAACTATTGAGGAATGGCCCCACTTGCGCGTCTGAGCGCCGATAAAATGATTGTCTGTGGCCAATCACTGCCTAGGTTTATTTCAAATTCAAATTTCCTACCCTAAAGTCATTTCAGTCATGCTTCAGTCAAGTATGGATGTTTATCTGTTAGTCTGTCCGTCTCTACTTGTTTTTTTCAAAAACGTACTTGATTTTTGAACCAACCTTTCTCTCCCCTCCAAAATTTTGTCGTTAAAAGTTATATTTAGACACAGCTCCCACCAATGTCCCTTCGCTTCCCTACTAAGTAGATTTGAACACCTGCGTCTCAAGGTCGTGTTTTTTTGTGCAAATAGCGACACTTTTTATTCCATACAGTCTGTCGCTGATGTGAACAACACTGTCTTTTGTCATTATCTTCAATATTATCTATCCATCTGTAAAATTAAGAACATATTAGTTCACTGCTCAGAATGGGCCATCCGGCCAGCTAATTTTTATATTCCTAACATTAATATTACGAAAAAGTTACTTTTTAATTTTTGTAATATTCCAAACATCTGCGTTCTGCCGCTGAATTCAAATCAAAGGCTTGGTATCGCAAAAGCGACCAATAAATGACTGTGGCGTAACATATCCAAGGTCCCTTCTGTCGAGTTCCTTACTTTATGTCAACTTGGGAAACGTGACTTTTCTCCGTTTCCCCCCCAATTGCGTCTCCTTAGCCTTTCTAGTCTCACGCAATCTTTCCAGTCATATTTTTTCCTTTTTATCCGCCGTTCCCCTCCTGTCTAGCAAGTCAATTTTTATGGAGGGTGATGACCCGCGGTCTGGGCGATCATGTACTATCAGCAGCCTACGCATTATGTTTTTATCCTTACATGTTATCTTTGGAGGTATTTTACCGTTGTATCTCTGTCAATTTCACTACACTATTTCTATGAGCTGGTACAATGACTACCATTACTAAGGGCTGGTACTACAACTACTATTACTAGGGACTGGTCTACAAGTACTATTACTAGAGACACCTCTATCTACATTTCATACTGTGTCAAGTGTAATGTTATGATGTATGTATATAAGCATTACCTCGTCATCTACACAAGCACACACATGTTTCAGAAGGCACTCAGTAAAAGCATGTTCAGTTTGTAGCCATGTTTATTTACAGGATATCGTACATGTGAAGATTCGCATATTATTACAATGTGTGGTTCGTATTATTAATGTATTATATTACATCCCCCCTTTTTTGAAAAAAAATGTGTGCAAACATTTCCAACGAAATGTTTCATGTGAGAAAGGATAAGTATGTGTAATGCTCAGTGTGAGTATATATATGTCACTGTCTGTATCGGCTGGGAGGTGTCACTGTACGGCCAGAACGAGTGGTGTAAAGTGCTGGTGGTTCTGCGGAAGTCCCTGGTTTAGCTTGAGTTGGTTGTGATTTTGGCCTTGGCGCTTGTTGGTTTTGTGGGGCACCAAGGTCTGGAGTTACTGCATTGTCTGTTGAAAGCATGGGAATTCTCTGCTCTGTTGTATTCTGTGGGATTTCTCTTATGTCCACTCTGTTTCGCCTCAGGAGGTTGTTGCTGCTGTCTGGTCTTAAGGTATAGCTCCTGGGTTCAGGGTTTCTGGAAATGATTGTTGCTTTTGACCATGTGTCATTGTTGTGGTTGTAGGTAGTCACATGCTGACCAGGATATAATGGTGGTAGGTCTTTAGCACATTTGTCATAGTTGGATTTCTGAACTTGCTGACGATGCTGAAGTTGATCATATGTGCTGTCTCTATGTTGTGGATGGAAGTGGACCTTAGATGGTAGGAGGTCTTTAATTCTTCTATCAAACATAAGTTCTGCTGGACTGTCGATCTTACTGTCTACCGGTGTTGTTTTCCATCTCAAGAGTGCTAGGTGTACATCCTCTGTTCTTGTTTTCTTCATGATTGACTTGATAGTTTGTATCTGTCTCTCAATGAAACCATTAGATTTGGGGTATCTAGGTGATGATGTTGTGTGTTTGATCTTCCAGTCCTTAGTGAAGTTTCTGTATGCTTGACCTGAGAAATGTGGACCGTTGTCTGATCTAATTTCATCTGGGATGCCAAACATGCTGCAATACTTCTTTGTAATGTCTGCAATAACAGCTGATGGTGAGGGTTGTGGAAGTTTCTCAATGATGGGAAATTTGCTGTAGTAATCAGCAATAATAAGATAGTCATTATTGTCGATTGAGAAAATATCAGTTCCTATAATGCTCCAAGGGCTCAATGGTATGTCTGATGGTATGAGAGGTTCTCTGCACTGCCTATTTGCATGTTCTTGGCAAATTGAACAGTTTTTACATAGTGTTTCTATGTCCTTGTTTATCTGTGGCCAGTAAACATCTTTCTTTGCTCTCAGTTGTGTCTTCACAATACCAAGGTGACTATTATGGAGCTGTTTAAGGATGATATCGCGTTGTGTTTCTGGTACAACAATGCGATCTCCTTTAAGGATCAGACCATCTTCGATGCTTAACTCGTCCCTCATCGAGTAGTATGGACGGATGTGTGTTGGAACTTCCCTGATAGAGCTTGGCCATCCATGGTATATCAGTTCTTTGAGAGAGTTAAGGATAGGATCTCTCATTGTGTCTTCTCTGATGTGTTCAAGCCGATTATCGCTAAACTTGACAAAATCAACTTTGATGTTTGGGGTAAGATCTGCTGTCTTGTTGGGGTTTGGTAGTCTGCTGAGAGCATCTGCAAGACCTATATCCTCTCCTGGGATATACTGAATATTAAAATCATAACCTTGTGTTTCCAATAACAGAGCTTGTAGTCGTGGTGGTGCTGAAGCTATTGGTTTTTTATGAATCATCTCAAGTGGCTTGTGATCTGAGAGAATTGTAGATGGGCGGTTGAAAAGAAATGTGTGGAAGCGTCTGATTCCAAAACGTACAGCTAGCATTTCTCTTTCAATGTTTGCAAGTTTCTTTTCGCCAGAACTTAATGATTTGCTTGCGTAAGCTACAGGACGAAGTTCTTTGGCATAGTGTCCTTCAGGATTTTTGTCTGGTTGCAAAAGTGCTGCTCCTAGGCCTTTCAGACTGGAATCAACCATGAGAAAAAGTGGGTGCTTGCATGTCATAGTATTTCAAGCATGCATCAGATGATATGAGGGTCTTCAAGTGGTTGAATATGTGTTGGTAGTCTTCTGACCATTCATACGGAGTTTCATTCTGTAGTAGAGATCGCAAAGGTTCTGCAGCAGCTGACAAATTTGGTATGAATTGTGCTAGGAAATTGACAGCACCTAAGAATTGTTGCAGTTCCTTCTTTGTAGCTGGTGTTGGCATGTCATGAATATCTTCAACCTTTTTAGGGTCTGGTTTTACACCATTCTGGGTGTACAGCAATCCAAAAAATTGTATCTCCGTTGCCTTAATTGTACACTTTTTGCTGTTGAATGTTACCCATTGGCCTGTGCTACATGCATCAAGTTAATCAAGTTACGGTCGTGTTCTTGTTCTGACCTGCCGCAGACTACAATGTCATCCGCAATAGCCACTGTACCAGAACATTGCTCAACAATGTTGTCAATCTTCTGTTGAAAGATGTCTTGTGATACATTCAAACCAAATGGGAGTCTCGTGAAACAATATCTGCCGAATGGTGTTCGAAAAGTTGTAAGGAGTTGACTTTCCTCTGCTATCTCAACACTCCAGTATCCGTGTACAGCATCTAGTTTAGAAAAATATTTGGCATTGTGGAATCTGTGAGTTATCTCTTCCACTGTATGCATTTTGTGTGGACAGCGCTTTAGACTGTTGTTTAAGTGTTTTGGGTCAAGGCAAACCCGAAGAGAACCATCCTGCTTCAGAACGGTTGTGATACTACTACACCAATCAGAATGCTCTTCAACCTTTCTAATAACATCATTCTGCACCATCTTTTCTAGTTCTGTGGCAAGTTTCTGTTTAACATGTATAGGATACTTTCTAGGTGGGTCTATCTTTGGCTCAGCGTTGTCTTTTAAAAAGAATCTTGCCTTTCCTGGAAGTTTGCCTATTCTGTCGAACTGTTCTGGGAATCGCTGTTTAAGGTGATCTACTCCAGTGACGTGTAGAGTAAGATGTTCTTTTTTGTCAGCTTTAATGTTGTTAATAGTTACCACACTCAGCTTTTCGCACATTGGTAAACCCAAAATTGCAGGTCCTTCAACATCTACCAAGTAAAATGTTGACGATGTCCATTCAGAGTCTCTGTATAAACATTCAAGTGTTACTGCTCCGAAACAGTCTATACTTGTTCCATTGTAAGCTCTTAGCTTTGTCCTGCCACTCCTACTTTTTACATCCCTTGTGGGAAATCCTTGCTCATCCACCTTGTCAGGCATGATCTGTCTGAATATTCTTAAGGGTAGAGTGTTACCTTGGGCACCTGTGTCTATCTTGAACCGAATATATCTTTCTTTGTGCCTTTTAATTCCTGGTATTCGGAATTGTACCTTGCAGAAAGCCTGCGTTCTCTTTGGTTCATTACTGAAAGTTAGTATCTTCACAGTATCAAATGTGGAAGGATCACTTTCTTCACTGGAGTCAAGGTCCTCAGTCATCATAAAGTGTGTTTGTTTTGATGACTCTCTGCTGTGAAGGTTGTGTTGAGCACTGTCTTGTTTCCTCTTGAAACATAATTTTATCCAGTGGCCCCTCTTTCTGCAGTAATGACATGTAGAGTCTTTAGCTGGACAATGGTTTTGTATGTGGTTTAGGCCACAACATTTACACATAGCACCTCTGCTTGTGTTGTGTTTTTCTTGTTGCTTCGAACCAGTTACTTTGTTTTGTTTGGGTTTATAGCTTTTTACTGCATCCACCTGGGCTGTTACTGTACCTTGCTGAATTTGTTTAATGTTTAGTGCTTGTGCCTCGTGTTTCCTGCCTTCATCCAGAAGTTGTTGTAAAGTTAGTGTATCACTCTGGCTCAGTATCCATTTCTGGAACTCTGGCATTGGTGTGCTGAGAAGGATCTGTTCGATAATTCGCTCTTTTTCTTCTTCTTTGTTAAATTTGCATACACTTGTTTTCTCCTTGATGCGAGTGAAAAAATCATCTAGACTTTCACCAGGTTTCTGTCGCAGGTGGTGAAGTTCTAATCTTGCCGCTCTAAAGTTCGTGTGCTTTATTATCAGACGTTTTTCAAATTCGTCCAATATGGCTGCGGGGTCTGTCGCCGACTCCACAGGCATGGCGGTAGCAAAACTGTTGTAAATTTTCAAACCTTCATCGTCCAATGCTTCTAGGATATATGGAGTTAGGGTTTGTCCTTCCAGACCAGTGGTCTTGGAATATAGAGCTATGCGTTGGCGCCATAACAAGAAAGCTTCACTCTTATCGTCTTGACCGGCGAATCTCATTTGCGGTGCGTTGCGATATTGTTTCGCCGCCATGGCTGACCTCGATGACGAAAATTAGCCGAATACTGTACTCACGTGTTATCGTGTAGCTGTTTTGCGTCAGTCCGGTATCGACCGCTGCCACCATGTAATGTTATGATGTATGTATATAAGCATTACCTCGTCATCTACACAAGCACACACATGTTTCAGAAGGCACTCAGTAAAAGCATGTTCAGTTTGTAGCCATGTTTATTTACAGGATATCGTACATGTGAAGATTCGCATATTATTACAATGTGTGGTTCGTATTATTAATGTATTATATTACATCAAGGAGCATTTCCAGAAGCTCCAAAGCTAAGCCTCATGAAGTGTACATAGATACAAAGAAGGAGGAAGAAACATCAAAAGAGACAAGAGGAAATATAAGGAGAAGTTAACAAAGGGGAGCAGAGGAGGCTGCAGCCAAAGGAAATACGACCACTTGGTGCAACAATTAAGAATGCTAGTAGGGAAATATAAACATACAAATGGCCTTATCAAAGAAAAAATGGAAAATTGCTTAGCACTGTACAAGAACAAAAGAAGAGATGGACAAAACATTTTTAGGAACTTCTCAATAGATTAGCTCCACCAGATTTCCCCCCTTCCCCTTAAGACACACAGCCAGCATAAGAGGAGCTACAAATTGATTGTGATTGACCAAATAGGGAAGTAATGAAAAAGCCATAAAGCTTCCAAAAGATGGAAAAGCAGCTGGTCCAGATATCATTCCAACAGAGGTTATCAAAGCAGATATTGATACCTACAGAGATACACAAACTACTTGGGAAAGTCTAGAAGAGAGAAGAAGAACAATATGAATATAAGGAAGGTTATCTGGTCAAGTTGGGATAGAGTGTACAAATTCCAGAGGTATAATGTTCTATCAGTGCCTGAAAAATATTAAACGGAACACTGATAACAAACTAAACTACACTTAATTCAGCTATTGCTCATACTAATCACAACATGACAGCCACGCTAAGTGTCTTCACACTGATAACACACTACACTTAACACATTAACTACCACAAGCCGCTGTCAACACATTTGGACCGCGAGCCGTTGGGAACGGCGATCTAAGTTTCATAAGAAAATGAATGAAATATGTACCGAAAACATTCCAATCTGGTTCGAGATTATAAGTTGCCACCAGAAAACAAATTCCCAAAGCATGGTTATTGTAGAATACTGGAAAATTGATACTATGTTCATATTTTTCAATGTTTCGGGTTAGTGACCAAATCATGTAAAACTGTTTACCGTGACAGCTAGTGATAGGACCACACAAAATGCTCGTACATCTCATCTAATGGCTGAACAGGCTAGAAACTTGTTTCAACAATTGACTGATAGATCTAGCAATGAGGACAAGAGTGAAAATGGTGTGCACATTGATTGAAATAGTGATTTTGATAGTGGAAAAAGTTACTGCACAACCAGTTATGATAGTGAAAAAAATTAAGACTTTGTTTGTCTTTCAATCAATTAATATTATTAATAATATTTACTTTACCTGTAAACATAATTTTTTCAGCTTATTATAATAGTACATCCATTTATCTTTAAAATGACATGTAATTCATAAATATCTGTAAACAATTATGAAAACTACAGCTTACTTTGTGCATACACCTGCATGGTGACAATAAGAACAAAATTTAACTATGCCACAGAGTGTTTTTCAACTCGGTAGTTAATGTATTAACTCAGCTATTGCTCACACTAATCACAATACTACAGCCAAGCTAAATGGCTTCACACTGATACTAAACTTAACTCAGCTACTGCTTACACTAACATCAACACTACAGCTGAGCAAACTGGCCTCCTACAAAGCATCTGTAACTGACAGTAACAAGGCCAACACTTTGTGACTTTAAAATTTATTTTATATCACAAAGAAAGCTGAATGATATATCTCATTGTAGCAGTTACTCATTACACCAAGATATTACTGATTGTGTGCAACTTTTTCATATATTACTAATGTTTCTTCGCAGACTGCTGAAGATGGAAAAGAATTTCAGATTCCTGGATCAGAAAATAAAACAGAAAATAAAAGGAGATTTTGAAGTGAGTTATCTGATTAATTTTTTGTTTAAAATCCTAATACAGCAAAAACTGTTTACAGAAATGTAGTGAAACATTTCATATGAAACAATCATTTTGTAGTTGTGCTGTCAAATGCCCTCACCTGTTATATGAATTAAGTCAGTATCAATTTTCATTATTTTGATTAATCAGACAACAAGAAATGTTGAAGCTAACATTTTAGATGTAACTGCTGGAATAAAACAGGAAGTCTACTGTCAGATGGGTGGCTAGTTTTTAAGCAGACACAAAAGTACTTTTAAATCATGTGATTAAATTTTGTTTTGTAGAAGTCAAAGTCTATAGCTAATTTTGGATGTTATTTCACTGTATCATTTTTATTTACATGCTCTGTCACTTCTATTGCAAGATAATAAGAAATGTATAGTAAGGTGAATTAAAATAGGCCATTTCAGTCTGAGTAGGTCAAACATATAGTCATTGTCTGAAACAAATTAATAATACTGTCGAGGAAAAAAAGTGACCCCCTTTTTCTTCTACTTTGTACACTTTCAGACGTCAACTTGAATATGTTCAAAGAAAGTGATCTCCTTCTACTTTGTACACTTTCAGACGTCAAACTTGAATATGTTCAAAGAAAGCAGTAGCCAGCTTGAGGTTGTGGATTACTTAGTTGATTTGCAAACACATAAATTTTAAATGCAAGATATAATTATAGAACACACAGGAACAAAATATCCATTAGTTAATACACAAAGTAGAAACGTTTAATACACATGACATTAAAATGCATTAGTTTAACATAGTTGAATATCGGCATATATGGATGTGCAGTAAGATCATCATAACCCTCCACTCCTCAAGGAGCATAGGCCTTCAACAAACACATGCCAAGTCCTCCTGTCACGTGCCATCATCTCAAGTTCTTTCCACATTCTCCTCATCATTTTCACCTCTGTTTCCAGCTCTCTTCTCCATGTGCTTCTTGGTCTACCTCTGACTCTCTTGCCTTGGGGGTTCCAGAACAAGGACTGCCTTGTATGCTATCAACAGGTTTCCTCAGTGTGTGTCCTATCCATCGCCATCATCTTCTTCTCAACTCTTGTTCAACTGGCACTTGTCTGGTTCTTGTCATCCATTCTATGTTGGTAACCTTGTCATACCATTTTAATCCTTCTATTCTACACAAGCACCCATTTATGAAAGTCTGTAGCTTTTTGGTTGTTGTCTACTTTGTACACTTAGATAATGCTTCAATAATTAAAAAAAAAAATTAGCAAATGTTCCTTGTCATTTTATAAAAGCTGTTCTAGATTTTTTATGTGCACATCAATCATTTATCATTGAAAAATGTAGTTACTTTGCACTATCATGGTTGATGTTTAGGGTAGCGAGGCCATTCAAATGATCTTGTTCTATAGTTGAATGGTGGTAGTGTTTTTATCTCTTTCTGACATTAAAAGTGCATTCAATTGAAGCTGCTGACTTATCAAGATCTTAGGGCAGAAGTTAATGTCATAGGGAAACAGAAAACTCTTAGTTATTTATTAGAAACCTCTGCACACTGGAGAATATTTGCCTTCTCTTCATCTTGTCTTTATCTCAGCTAGATCTTTTCCTTTCTTAACGAGCCAATTTCTAGAGACCTTCTTGACAACATTCCATAAGCTATCCTCATCATACTGTAATGGTACAGCAATTGGTACCCTGCCCAATGTAACTGTATGACACCAACCTACAGAGATGGAAATGTTCATTGATTTTGAGAAGCCAAAATACTGCCATAAGATTATCACTGTCATCATAGAAGTCTCTAGAATAAGAAAGAAAGACTACCAGACCTCACCCCAACTAAAAGACTTTGACCCGGGAGATGACTGATGACAAATGTACACACGTTTATACAGATGGATCTGCAGATGGATATTAACTCTTTGACTCCGCAATTATTTTCCACAGTGTGCCATAATTTTCAATGCTGCTATGTCAATGTTGTTTCTGGCCAGTTCTCTCCCAATCAGGGCAGTTCACCTCTCAGGTCTGTTTGCGTTAAAGTCTTTGTCAAGGAGAGTCCACACATTCCATGCGTCTAGAATGAGGGGGAAAAAAATCTTTCTTTTCTTGTTCTTATGTGTCGCCCGCCAAAGTAGGGTACCCACCAACAGTGGTAAGCTGGTTAGGTAATGGTGGAGCAGGCAATGTTTATGGCACCTTTTCTAGCCACTTCCTCATGCCATGGAGATGAGCAGTGCTTTCCTGAAGAGGGCTGCTCAGTCACTAAGGGGGCTGCCGAATCCCACTGCTGCTCCAATCAGTGGAAGATGACCATATGGCCTGAGCCACCTGCGACCACGACTGCCAGGGTACCCACACCTGCCGCTTCACTGCTCACCTATTGCCATAGGACTTGTTGTGAGTGGGTGCATGAGCAGATGAAAGAGTGATTTGGTTTAAAGTGAGGAAGAGTTGCGCAATTTGTCGACCTCACTCTCTCTCCTAGGTCTTCTGAATCCAGTGGCAAAACAAGACAAGATGACTGGAGTTGAAGTCAGGTGCAGTGGATGACCAGGTTTTTCTATGTGCCCCACCATGCTTCTTACGCTCCACAGCACGTAGCTGGTAATCGTCGTCATGCCCGTTGAACCAACAGGTGGTTTCTTTCATGCAGTCTATCGAATTCAGTCTTCACATTCATGGGTAGGCAGACCCTAACTCACCAAAGGTTTATAACCAGTCAGCTACTCTCACCTAGTTTAGCTGACCAGTCAAAGCCCTTGCCTGGAGGGGTGGCTGCTGTTGCATGCTAACAGCTATGAGGAGCCACAGGTGAGAGCTGGATGTCAGATTTCGACCAAAGGTGGCCGAGCTGCCCTGAAAAGGGCATGTGACAGCTCCTTCACCAGAAGTACTACCAATATCTGACATCCTAAACACCCCACATTTGAAGAAGTGGACATGGGTATAATTATTTTATTATTATTGCTGTGATACTGTTCGAAGCTGTACTTTGGACAAAGTGGGGGATTGGCAGCACATCCTTTGCATACAAAAGAGCTTCTTGATTTTTTGCAATGTATGCATTTCCTTAGGCTGCCAGACCACATGATAAGGGGCTGAGCTCATTGAAGTTTGCCTACAAGATTTGAAATTCTGGGTCTGCCAGGTAACAGCAAAGAAGTTCCTTTTTTGTATATCCCCGGCATCAAAGTAGCCGCTGTTGATGTCAGTTCATTGACAAGTACCATCTTGAAATCTAACATACTATGCTTTGATTTCTCCCATCTTGTCAGACTCTAAAGAACAAAGGTATTACTCTGGCATATCTCCATGAGCCAGTGAAACAGTTTTTTCCATTTGTATGTCTTACGGTTGAAATTGCAGTAATATGTCAAAATCTGGTCAACACAGTCACATCCATTCATTGAATAATTGTAATCATGAACAACTTTAGGTTTTTTTTTTCTGGTCTGGTTTCTTCTGCCACGCACATTAATATCTCCTGTTGAAGCTTTTTATGATGCAAGAACAACAGGTTTTTTTTAGCCTTTTTATCTTTCCATCCAGTGATAAGAATTTAGTTGTTTTCATCCAGTTATGACTCTATTTCTAGGTGTTGAAGCCTCAGTGTCTTCACTGCAGGGGGGAAAGTTTTTTCTGTTAATGTTCAGAGTACCTGTAAAATAAGTTTTCTGACTCAGTAAATAGGAAATAAGCTGATGGGTAGTTAATACCTGTCAGCAAAAACATTTTCCAAGTGGTGCCAGTAATGTCTGAAAAACCTTCACTGCCATGCCTCCATCAAGATCTGCCTCTGGAATATAGGATGTCATCTTTCCAAAATATGTTTGTAAATTGATGACGTAACCAGTTGTTGAATCACACAGACCAAAACTTTAATATGATATTTTCTGGCTTGCTTGAATTGTGCTGCCAACAGCTGGTCCATACAACAACCATTTTGTCAAGTGAAAAATTTTCATACAGATGAAAGGCATCACTAAATCTTTGAAGGAGAAGCTTCATAAAGGGCTCTATTTTAACCTTATTATCTGAATCTCACTTTGAACAAATGCAGCATTGTATGAAAAATGCTTTCAAACTGGTCAGGCTTGAACATTGTGTGATAAAATAAAGTACACAATATTTCTTTTCTCAACCAGTAATGTTTGATGTTTGGACGGATATCAATTCCCATTGCAATGAGAATTGCTAAAAATTGTATAAGCTCATACACAGTAATGGGTGTTTAGTTTGAATAAATAGATCTCCTTTTAAGGGGATTGTTTATCTAGCATTTATATGATGCATATTCATTTATTGACTGACACAAAAGCTGAAGGACATCATCAGTCAATAGAGCCCTGAGACAGTCTAATGGTGTAGAGCTCTGAGACAGTCTAATGGTGTAGAGCTCTCACTTAGGTTAGCATCCACACCTGGTGTCTTGTGTGGCACAAATCTAAAAGAATTATAGGTTGCGCCTTCCTTTGCTTCTCTCCATGTAGATTTAGGTGGTTCAGACTCTATCTTCCTCCTTTTTGTTGCATTACCACTGGGACCTGGTTGGGGAGATGCCCGCGTGTCAGCTGATTGTGAGTCGCTGTCTATGGATTTGTCAGAATTGCTAGAAACCTATGTCTCACTTTTGCTATCCATTACACTTTGCAACAATTCTCTGGCCTGTAAAGCCGTTAGATGCACTGGATGTGTTGATGTCAGTCCATTTCTTTCTTGTGTGTTTTCGGCCATTATGATGATATGACAAAACACGATTAAAAATGAAGATAAATGTGAAAAATTCCTTCCAAACTCAGAGCACATTGAAATCTGTTGAAATTTGCGCAGTTTTTTTGTTTACTTCCATTTGAGATAAATTCCGGTCAGTATAAAGTATCAGAGTGGAAAGAAACAAAGAAATAAATCAGCATCTTTTAAAAGATGTTGCGTACACAGTCGTTAGATCTAGAGTCTTTTAAAAGACATTGCGTACAGAATGAGTTAATAAATTTACAATGTGATTATCAAATTGTGGCTACGTTTAAAATTGAAATGGTTTGTCTTAAACTTGAGTGTAAAATGTTTTGTTTCCAGGTAAACACAGTGAAGAAAGAGAGACAAGATGAGAAGGAAGATGACATTTCTCCAGGGAGGGAGGGTAAGAAGATCAGTTTGACATTTGCTTGTCCTAGTGGGGACAGTTTACTTGGTAATGTTTTACTGTTTATTTTTTTAATAGAAATGCAATCTGTGCTCAAAATGTTGTGACTTGAAACTAAACCGGGACCCAAAGATGCAGCAATTGAGAATGCAGTCAGCGACCCATAGCTTGACTGCTTGCATCAGGGTCAGCGAACCAGAGCTGACCAAGACCCTACTCCACCTCCACATGGTGGTCCTGGAAACAGGCTGCATCACTGCAGTCTGGCTGAGAGAGTAGGGATCGCAGAGGGAAGGCAAACCCGGTCCCAAAAAATGCCGTGCTGAAGTCGGATGTGTCGGCCGAAAGGCGCAGATATCACAGCTCCGGCGTAAACAGACACAACGCTACCAACGTCCTTTTCATGACGAATGAGGAAAAAGAAGAAGAAACTAAACCATGACATACTAAATATTGTTGATACATCTTTAAGGAAACTTCCTACTAACACCACAGTTTTGTGGTTTCCGTCCTGTTTATGTGAGTTTGTGTGTTTTATATTTCTTTGATGTTTCTGTAACCCATCAATGATAGAAAATCTCTCAGTTTTATATTTCTTTGATGTTTTTGTAACCCATCAATGATAAAAAATCTCTCAGTTTTATATTTCTTTAATGTTTCTGTAACCCATCAATGATAGAAAATCTCTCAGTTTTATATTTCTTTAATGTTTCTGTAACCCATCAATGATAGAAAATCTCTCAGTTTTATATTTCTTTAATGTTTTTGTAACCCATCAATGATAAAAAATCTCTCAGTTTTATATTTCTTTAATGTTTCTGTAACCCATCAATGATAGAAAATCTCTCAGTTTTATATTTCTTTAATGTTTCTGTAACCCATCAATGATAGAAAATCTCTCAGTTTTATATTTCTTTAATGTTTCTGTAACCCATCAATGATAGAAAATCTCTCAGTTTTATATTTCTTTGATGTTTCTGTAACCCATCAATGATAGAAAATCTCTCTGTTTTATATTTCTTTGATGTTTCTGTAACCCATCAATGATAGAAAATCTCTCAGTTTTATATTTCTTTGATGTTTCTGTAACCCATCAATGATAGAAAATCTCTCAGTTTTATATTTCTTTGATGTTTCTGTAACCCATCAATGATAGAAAATCTGTCAGTTTTATATTTCTTTAATGTTTCTATAACCCATCAATGATAGAAAATCTCTCAGTTTTATATTTCTTTGATGTTTCTGTAACCCATCAATGATAGAAAATCTCTCAGTTTTATATTTCTTTGATGTTTCTGTAACCCATCAATGACAGAAAATCTCTCAGTTTTATATTTCTTTAATGTTTCTGTAACCCATCAATGATAGAAAATCTCCCAGTTTTATATTTCTTTGATGTTTCTGTAACCCATCAATGATAGAAAATCTCTCAGTTTTATATTTCTTTAATGTTTCTGTAACCCATCAATGATAGAAAATCTCTCAGTTTTATATTTCATTGATGTATCTGTAACCCATCAATGATAGAAAATCTCTCAGTTTTATATTTCTTTGATGTTTCTGTAACCCATCAATGATAGAAAATCTCTCAGTTTTATATTTCTTTGATGTTTCTGTAACCCATCAATGATAGAAAATCTCTCAGTTTTATATTTCTTTAATGTTTCTGTAACCCATCAATGATAGAAAATCTCTCAGTTTTATATTTCTTTAATGTTTCTGTAACCTATCAATGATAGAAAATCTCTCAGTTTTATATTTCTTTGATGTTTCTGTAACCCATCAATGACAGAAAATCTCTCAGTTTTATATTTCTTTAATGTTTCTGTAACCCATCAATGATAGAAAATCTCTCAGTTTTATATTTCTTTGATGTATCTGTAACCCATCAATGATAGAAAATCTCTCAGTTTTATATTTCTTTGATGTTTCTGTAACCCATCAATGATAGAAAATCTCTCAGTTTTATATTTCTTTGATGTATCTGTAACCCATCGATGATAGAAAATCTCTCAGTTTTATATTTCTTTGATGTTTCTGTAACCCATCGATGATAGAAAATCTCTCAGTTTTATATTTCTTTGATGTTTCTGTAACCCATCAGTGATAGAAAATCTCTCAGTTTTATATTTCTTTGATGTTTCTGTAACCCATCAATGATAGAAAATCTCTCAGTTTTATATTTCTTTGATGTTTCTGTAACCCATCAATGATAGAAAATCTCTCAGTTTTATATTTCTTTGATGTTTCTGTAACCCATCAATGATAGAAAATCTCTCAGTTTTATATTTCTTTGATGTTTCTGTAACCCATCAATGATAGAAAATCTCTCAGTTTTATATTTCTTTGATGTTTCTGTAACCCATCAATGATAGAAAATCTCTCAGTTTTATATTTCTTTGATGTTTCTGTAACCCATCAATGATAGAAAATCTCTCAGTTTTATATTTCTTTGATGTTTCTGTAACCCATCAGTGATAGGAAATCTCTCAGTTTTATATTTCTTTGATGTTTCTGTAACCCATCAATGATAGAAAATCTGTCAGTTTTATATTTCTTTGATGTTTCTGTAACCCATCAGTGATAGAAAATCTCTCAGTTTTATATTTCTTTGATGTTTCTGTAACCCATCAATGATAGAAAATCTGTCAGTTTTATATTTCTTTGATGTTTCTGTAACCCATCAGTGATAGGAAATCTGTCAGTTTTATATTTGTTTAATGTATCTGTAACTCATCAGTGATAGAAAATCTCTCAGTTTTATATTTGTTTAATGTATCTGTAACTCATCAGTGATAGAAAATCTCTCATAGACAATTCTTTATCAGATTTCCTTCTGTATCTTCTTTCTTTTTAGATCCTTAGTCACTGGTTGTCAAAGCTGTCAGTGGCCATCACACCTTATAGCTTCCTGCAGGGCAGCAACAAACTCTCCACTTTGATTGGTTGGCTTCTATCTTTTGTGTGGTGTTCCAACTCTGGCTCATGCTTTACATCTGAGTCTCCCGAGTTCTCCACCAAGTTATTTATGGTCAGCCTCACTTTTGCCTTCCTTCTGGGGTATACTTGGGATAAAAATCTAAAAGGGAGAAATGCATGTCTACTGTTCAAAGCTCCAGCAAAAACGTTTCAAGAGTGCAAGGAATATAAGAGTGCAATAAGAAAATACTCAGACTACAGCTAGCTTTTTTAGGATAGGAGAATCTTCCTGTGCAGAATGTCTACAACATAGTAATATAGAACATTTCCTACTAAAATATAACATATAGGATTAGTAGAGAATCCCAGAGTTGGAGTATTTATGGGCATGCAAGGCATCTAAATTGAGAGAGTATTTACAGGCATCCCAGGCTCCTGTAATTGAGAATTAAACTGCTTATATAACTAGAAGAAATATTAACTCTGAAACAACAGTTCTTGTGCCATCTGTCAGTTGTCCATAGAAGATATCATTTGGTATGCGACCATTTTCCGTGCAGCAGACATGGCCAAGCCAGTGTAGTCTGCTCTGTCTAAGCAGTATATATGTCTTTGAAGGCCAGCATGTGACAACACTTAAGATATTTGTCACTTTGTCCTTCTACAAAATACAGAGGATATGGCATAGACACCATAGATGGGGGTTAAGACAGCGGGTATAATGTGTTGGGGTTGTGGGTACTGGGGTTTCCTCCATATGGATCCTACCCCTTACCCACCCTAGGCCTAGTGAAATGTTGTTCATGAAAGGAGCATCCACTGCAATGTCAGTCTCTTGGCCTAGCATAACCTCCACACCCAAAGATCGTTGTGCGTAGTGAAAAGCCACACCTTCCTTGAGGTGGCCCTTGGATGTGAATCCGCAGGCCGAACACAATGGATCTAGAGGAGCAAACCTTGATAATAAACCTGATGTACTAACACCATACATGCCTGTCTATAGTTGGAAGGGAGTCAGAGCTGTACTACAGACATCGGGGATTGGGAACCAGCATGCACTGCTCTCTGATGATTGGAATCCATCGTAAAGGCACACATTCTCAGAACGTGACGATCCTTTTGCCTTGAACTTTTGGTCATATGCCCAGAACCCAAGAGAGCTTGGCATAACCAACAGGTGACTTGGTGGTGGGGATTGAGCAGTGTGAACCTTACCTTGGCTACATATCTCAGAGAGATTAAGAAACACTACTCTTACCCTCCCAAATGCTAAAATAGTGCATATCTGGCTTCTTTCTGGGGTGTGTAGAAAAACCCACAGGCATGCCAGCCAAGGAGATGCATAGGATTTTACCATGCTTTCATGCAAATCTTAGGGTCAGTCTACTTATCTAGTAGCCTAACTATGACCCTAAAGCTGCATCATATTGGCCCAGCATCACAGTTCCCCCTGTCGTGCAGTGTGAGAACCCAGCACTGCATATTAAGCTTGCAGGAATCACCTGAACACCAGACTTAATATTGGCTATTGATTTTTTGTTGTTGTTTAACTAGGGCTGCTGAGCTTCTCACACTTTAACAGCGAATACCAGGTTGAAGACTCCTTGGTATTATCTACACTGTAGATCTAGCAGGGTTCGTAGCAACCTGGAAAAGGCTGAAAAATAAAAACAGAAAGTCCACGCCTTGAAAAGGCTGGAAAAATGGCTAAAAGCCTTGAATTTCCCGCATCGGACCTGGGAAACAAATAGAAATTGAAAGTTGGGTGCTTGGCACCAATTTTTCGGTTATTGGTGGTATTTTTCGTTAAACTTCAGTTACCATAGAATTTTTACTTTCCTGTACGCACTGAATCCATTTCCAGACGTTTTCGGCGGTTTGCATTTTCAGCTGTTTGCATTAATGAATGTGAACGCACAAATTTATTTTTAGCGCTCATTTCTGTTATTCGAATCAGGCATCGCCTTCATCACTTTCAGTATAAATTGCTATAAATGCCAAGTTATAAAACATGGATAGCACCTGGAAAAACTGCAAATTACGCAAATTGCACCATGTGTAGAAATATATGTGACCTGCATGGGAGAAAGTGCAGTAAAGTTGCATGTTACTGGAAAAAAAACACCAAGAACATGTCTCTGCACATTCAAGTTGTTTTAAATCGTTCATTTCAACTGTGGTAAGTAATAAATTGATTTATCTCATTTATAAAACATATTTAAATAAGTCCAGTTTATAGATACGCCTACTGTACACACATCTGTAATTTACAATGTATTTACAGTTTTATTTTTAACCATGGCCAGAATTATAGTATTTGAATGAAATTTCTTGGTTTACAACTGCTTACGGGAATATCTTTGACACAGTTTAAGATGGTCAGGAATAGAAATTGATGGTGATCCTATACCCTGTTATCAGACCCATGTCCCACTGTTGATTTCACCACATTGTTTGGAAATAAACATATTTTGAATGCTTGTTTTTTATTTTTTTTATTTAAGATGAAGAGACATATGTCCCGTTCAACCTCTGAAGTGTTATAATTTAGGCCTACATGTTTTCAGTTCCAGATAACATGAACAACCGCTGATACATGAAAGTGGCATCATGTCTGTCAAATCACTGTAATTAGGATAAATGAAAATTACCAATTTTGTGCATAGGCCTATGTTATTTAAAAAAAATAAAATAAAATCTAAATAAACAGAGACGAGATAAAACAAAATAAAAGCCAACAAAAACACCAAACAAATAGTAAAGATGGGGGGGGGGGGGGGGGGGGTAAAGGCCTGCTGTTTCCATTTAGATATTTAATAGATTTTCACTTATCATAAGTATTATAAGAATATTATCATACCTTCACCCTCCCAATTACTATATATTAAGTTTTGTTCTAGTTAAATATTGTTTGACTATATTATGCATGCATTTAGAACTTTGACTTGGTAAATATACATAGCTGAAGCCTACTCATTCAATAAGTTATTTGTGCGTTCCATTCTTTTTTTTTTTTTTACAGAAAAGAACACAACCACAAGGAGCAGTTTTACCCTCAGAAACGTCAAAACCATCTAACACTACTCCCTCGGACACGTCAAAAATGTCTAACACTACTTCCTCAGACACGTCAAAAACGTCTAACACTACTAGAAGACCTACAGATGTGACATCATTTGTGACCAAGGAAGAAACTCTCAGAGCTGAGATGTTTGGACTCTGTTTACAGTCAAAAGTCACCATAGTTTTAATTCAAATACAAGAATTAATAAAAATTTTCAGAGAATGTTTCCTGATTGTTCTATTGCCAGAAAGTTTGGTCTGTCTGAATGAAAGGAAAACTTTCTACCTGGCCTCTTTTGGACTGGCTTCATATTTCACCCTCACTTCTTGAGAGTCAGCTTAGCAAGAACAGTTACATTGTTCTGTTTGATGAAAGCATGAACAAATAAATGCAGCGAAAGCAAATGGATTTCCATGTTCGTTTCTGGGATGTAAATGTGATAAAAACACATAATCTTACATCAAAGTTTCCTGGACATGCTAGAGCTCTTGATATGCAGACTGCTTTTGATGATGCATGCTCATCGTTAAATTTAGGACATTAGCTCCAACTGTCCATGGATGGACCTAATGTAAATTGGGCTTTTCATGACAAAATTAATGTTCTGCTGAACCAGAACTATGGCATAGAACTACTGAATGTTGGAAGCTGTGGGCTGCACAAAGTTCATGGTGCCTGCAAATCAGCCATGATTGCGGCTGACTGGTTGTTGGATAAAATACTGAAATCAGTTTACAAGCTATTTGAAGACACTCCTGCAAGACGAGAGGACTATTTCAGATCATGTGATTCAAAAGTAGTTCCTTTAAAATTGTGCTGGCGTAGGTGGCTTGAAACATTCCATAGTAGCACAAAGAGCACTAGTGACATTTTGCATTTCAATGTCAGTGAAGCCCAATATCATGTGACCAGCCATAACATTGATGTTGGTTTTGTAGCTGAAACGGCAATAAAGGAATTGAGAAGGGAAAAGAAAGCTAGTGACATCCAGATTTTTGCTTTCAGAAATGATTGCAAGAAAATACTGGTATGGTTTATGGACCAATTGTTAGCAAAATCTCCACTGCATTATTCACTTGTGAAAGACTTGTCTTGTTTGGATCCTTGTACAATAATTACAAATAAAGCCCATTCTATAGTCAAGCTAAAAAGGGTGTTACATATTCTAGTGAAGTCTAGAAAATTTAAAGCCTCTGAGTGTGACTCTGCCTTATCAGAATACTCAGGCTTTATTGATGCAGCTGTCACAAATGGATCATTGTCTGCTTTCACAAGACATGTCGATCGTCTGGACACATTTTTCCATGATCATCTTTCTGGTAAAAAAACAGTTTGAGAATATTTGGAAAGTCATACAGCTATTACTGATTCCATTTCATGGGCAGGCTAGCATTGAAAGAGGTTTTTCTGTTAATAAAGAGATTAAAGATTGCAACATGGCAGAAAGGACCTTGATGTCCAGAAGAATCATTACAGATAACATCAGAAGTATGAGAGGAGTTGAAAATATTGAAATCAGCTCTAATGAGTTAGCTAATGTGAGCAGTTCTCACAGCAGATACTTGATTTTTCTTGACAGCCAGAAGCTCACTGTTGAACAAGAGAAACGTAAAAATAAAGAAATTTTTGATGATGAGTTAGAGCATCTGAAAAGAAGAAAAATTGCTCAAAACCTAGATATCAAGTCCCTGACTGCTGCTGCAGATGACAATGCTTCTTAAGCAGAAAAACTGTGCAAGATATCTCTTATTACTGTATCTAATAGCCTGCGGAAATGAGTAAGAGAAAACATAAGAAGAAAGTAAAGCTGTTGACAAAGAAATTGATGAAAAATTGTTTAAGCTGAAAAGAAGAGACTTCTAAAAGATGACAAAATATTTTTATATAATGTAAATAAACATGTCTATATTGTAGGAGGTCAAAGCAAAGTAGGGGATTGCTGGGCCTGGGTGAAGTATGGTGTGGGTTATCCCACAGGGCCGCTACAGTAACCATGATGGCTGGGCCAGCGTAAAGCCTGATAAGTTGCTAGCCACCAGGATTATAACAAAGACAGGTATCCATTTTAAATCTGAGAAAATTATATGAGGACAATATTAGACTTTCCCATCCTTGAAAATATTGAGTTTGGACCTGGAAAAACCCTGGAAAATGCTTGAAGAAATTTGCCTTGAACCCTGTACTATAGAGAGACAGAATAAATCCAGACAAAAGAGAAAGACCTACTGGAACTACAAAAAGGCTAACTGGACAATATACGCAACACTTTCAGATAGCAGATTCAGCAGCATTGACATATTAGATACAGTAGAGAATACATACAACAACATCTCAAAGACTATACATGAAATAGTGAACATAACAAAAAAAGGCAACCAAAACTTTTCAGCCATTTCTGGAATAGATTGTTAAAGAGCGAAGACAAGCCAGAGGAAAATTGGAAAAAGAACCCACCAAATCCAACAAAATAATTTATAATTAACTCACAGCACAGTCGTCTATGGTTCAATCTCCAGATGAGGTGGGATTTGTTTAGGCCGCAAATGGCTCCTGGGTCGACCCAGCCCCAAATGTGTACCATCAACTCTGGGAAGGTTAAGGTGGCCGGCATGATGCTGACCACATCACCCCCTAGTGTGCCGACGGTCAAGAAAATATGGGCTTAACACCATATTCCCAATATGCCTCAATGGGCGTGTAATGGGACCCTTCCCTTTTATTTTACCTTTACAGGTAAGATATCAGATTAAGAAAGCAAAGAAAGAAGCATGGACAAAAACATGTGAAAGCCTGGACTTAAAGAATGAAGGACACAAAGCATAGAAGCTCCTGCCTTGGTGGAAAAGGAAGAGCAACCCAAAACCACTAAGAACTGGAGGATACATCTTAACAAACAACAAAAAAAAGGCACAAACATTTAACAAATACTACGATAAATGCAGCAAAACAAATCACATAAAATAGTTAGACAAAACAATTAAGAACATAATAAAAACAGAACAGTGATCTGCTAAAGCAAACATTGCACTATTTGAAACTGACTACACCATCCACGAAATGAATAGTGCACTACAAAAATTAAAGATCTTGCAAGCACCGTCTGGGGAGTGGAAAAAGGAAATGTCATACTGCTGTACTTGGGATATGTCTGATCAGTCATGGATAACAATCTATTGTTGCAGTTGGCAATTAGCAAAACCTCTCAAGCAGAGTTGGACAAAGTCCAAAACCGAGCTCTAAGGTTCACATGTAAGGGAACAAGAACCACACCAGCTGCTTGTTAAATTGATGCAAACATAGAACCTATGGACCTATGACATAAACATGCTGTTCTAGAAACAAAAGAATGCTATAGAAGAATGAGAAAAGACCACCCAAACAGACAACTTGTTGAAAACTGGAAGCCCATTAGCAGACGTAAAACAAAACTCACCACTACAAGTAGCAACAACTACAGTAGAACAGCATCACCTGCCACAGACATGAGAAATAATTGAACAATAACCAGACATTTATGCTAGAAACGAGTTAAAACTTCCAATAATAAAAACTCCACTTATGAATAGCACACCAACAAGAGACACAAACCCAACAATACTTAAAACAGCTACTTTAGAGACTATACACAGCTACTCTAGCACCACAATATATGCATACACAGATGGCTCAGCATTCAAGGCCACCATAAATGTTGGATTTGGAGCATTTGTGAGATATAAAAAATGGCAGCATACTAGAAATATATGATCCATGTGGAGAATTCTGTACTAAATACCAAGCAGAGATTATAGCAATAAACGACACCCTCACAGGAATAGACAGCCAATTCAGACAAGAAATGTATATGCTCTCAGGTATCATGATCTTTACTGATTCAAAATCAGTACTTCAGGCTTTAGAAGAATACCCCCAAACTGAAAATAAAGAAATAATTAGCTGGCCAAAACAGTTGACAGCCTGCTGACAAAATATGATGTCAGAGTCCTCTTCAGTGGATACCAGGGCACACAGACATTGATAAAGCAGACAGACTAGCAAAACTAGGAGCAAGCATGGTTTAATCAAACACTCCAGCAAACATGCAGACAGCTAATCAAATACCCCTGAACAACTTCAAAGAAGAATGGCTGAACCGATGGGCAAAAGGTCTACTGGACATGCCTTGCATAAAGAAATGGCTTAAAGTAGTAGTATACCTTGATAGGGTCATCATCATCATCAGTTGCCATCTCCACAACGAAGGTTGGCTGTAATGGATCTCCAACGTCTTCTGTCTCTTGTCTTGGTGGTGCACTCTGATAGACTCTTTCCTGTCCATCTCTTGATGTTATCTTCCCACTTATAGCGTTGTCTTCCCCTTGCACATTTGCCTTCAACTCTCCCTTCTGTTATGGTCTTCTGCAAGGTGTTATGCCTTTTTATGTGGCCAAAGTATTTTAACTGCCGAACTTTGACCTCCCTCATTAGTTCTCTTTTCATACCTAGATTTTCTAGGACCTCCTTATTTGTTTTCATCTCTTTCCATGAGATACACCCCATTTTTCTATATATCCACATTTCAAGAGCCTCAATTCTTTCTTCCAAATGCTTATTCATCGTCCATGTTTCTGCACCATACAGAAATGCAGAATATATATAACACTTTATGATTCTCAGTTTTAATTTGTGAGATAACTGTTTGGATGTCAGTATATGTTTCATGTTGTTGAATGTAGCTTTGGCCATTCCTATTCTCTTCTTGATTTCTGTTTCACATCTGCCATCTTCTGTTATTATATGACCAAGATATACGTAGCTCTTGACTTGTTCCAGGATTTTCCCATTTACGCTTATCTTTAATGTGGGTTTATCGTTTGTTTTGCTAATTATCATAGTTTTTGTTTTCTCAATATTAATGTAGAGTCCATATTCATGACTTATGCTGTTCACTTGCTTCACTAGTTCTTGTAACTCCTGTTCGCTTTCAGCTAACAACACGGTATCATCTGCATATCTAAGGTTGTTTATTGACCTTCCACTGATGTTCAGTCCTGGTATTTCCTGTATCTGTTTGAAAATTTTTTCGGTGTATAAATTAAATAGGCAAGGAGACAGCACACAACCTTGTCTGACACCTCTTTTTATGTCTATGTACGGTGAATAATTCCTTCCAGATCTTACTGTGGCAGTTTGCTCCCAATAAAGGTTACTGAGTATTCTTATATCTTTTCCATCAATACCTATGTCTTTGAGGCATTCAATTATTTTCTCATGATGGACTCTGTCAAAAGCCTTCTTATAGTCAATGAAGCACATATACATACTTTTTGGACCTCTGTATATTTTTCTGCTAATATACTTAGGCAAAATATTGCCTCTCTTGTTCCACTGTTCCGTCTAAAACCAAACTGTTCTTCTTGGATTTCGCTGTCTACTTTACTTTTTATTCTTTCTTGATAGGGTAAAAAACTCAAATTTTCATTTCAGAATCAAACAACCATGGGTATAGTGTTAGTATGGACTTTTTTTTTTTTTTTCTTAACCAGCGGCACTTGGGCTTTTAGCCCTTCGGCCCATTGACATGTCATTGCGAGGCTGGGGAACCTGAGGACTTTCCTTCCAACCTGGTCAAGAGCTTTGCTCCTTCCCATCCACAAAGGGTTTATCTCAGGAGCCGTTCAGATTATTCAGTTAAAATCCCGGTCGTTGACACTCCTTCAAGCGCCGACGCCCGGGCTTGAACCTTAAAAACCCGGTCGCCAGTACAACGTTGTAACCATTACACCAGCGCGGCTCCCTAGTATGGACTTAAAATGTTTGTCCACATAATGACCTCATTAATTATGCAAATTAGCTATCCAATATGGCCGCCGTAGTGAATAAATTATACACCTTTTTTTAAAACATCATAACTATGTTATTTGTAAAAGGATCTGACTGAAACTTGGGAAATTGAATCATTATATATAGCGTGAGGTCATGAACTAAAATGACAGAGATTGACAGAAAGGTTAATTTTTAATGAATTTTCAAATTTTATATTTCTGGAATGTTTGATATTTGTGCCTCATTATATGTGCATGATCACCCGTGTGTTGCCGGGGCCCGAAAGGGGAGCAAAGAATAGTAACACTGCACCCTACCATGCATGTCATAAAAAGCGACTAAGGAGGGTTTGGGCATGGGGCTGTTTACCCCATCTCGTAAAAACTTCGCACAGTGGGCTGATCACCTGCTTGCCAACCAATCTGATTACGGAAACAGCGATAGATTGTTTGGTCTGTTTTTGTTCCACAAAGACGCCACTAGGCGTGGTGGAAACAGCGATAGATTGATCAATTTGTTGTTGCCCTAAGACGCCACTAGGCGTACTGGCCACATACTGCTTTGCCGGTTGGTGGCTAAGGATGGAAGAAGAAGATATATGCATGATGGTCATAAAACTAAAACTTTGAATTCAATTGTATCCATTTTAGGTCAGGATCTGTAAGATTATATGACAACCAACTGTGTTAATTTTCATGTCAATTGAATGTACAGATCCAGAGATATCTTGTTTCAAAGATCACCAATTATGCTAAAAAGACAATTCCGAGAAAACAAAGAAAATCAGAAAAAGAACTCACAAAATGAAGTTTAATGAGCTCCTGTTGAATAAAGGTCTCCTTCTACTGCAGCTGCAGTGTCTATGAATCCCCTTTTCAGTGCTCTCAGGGTCTTTCCATTGCAATGTCCTTACTTGCTGAATAGATCCTGTGCAGCATTCTCCTGTATGCTTTCTTTGCCATGGGTTGACTTGTGTTCATGTATATCGAAAAATTCTGCAATGCACTGTGGCCTTTCCCAATAGAACGCACAAATGCCACCATTCACACATTTACTTCTTTGTGTTTGTGAGTAGCTGAAGATGAAACATCAGAAGTATTGAAATTGGCATTCCATTCGCCACAGTTTGTGCACTTGATACTGATTTCATGACAAAAGCCATTCCGAGTCTCTTCGACGATCTCACAGGTCAGTGAGTACTGATAACATTTGTCACATCTAAAGTTAGCGCATAAAAACCCAAACAGTAGTTTTACATCCATAAGGATAAACCCATTTCCTCTTTTGTCATTTTTAGCTTGTCCTTCACTTTCTTGGACCTTTATTTTCTTTGCTGAGGAGCACAGAGACTTTATAGCGACACTATCAACAATAGGTGTCTCATTTTCAGGCAATGGTTTGTTGGTGTACATGCCTCCCAGTCTTTGTCTTATTTCCCATTGTGAACAAAAGAAGCTCTGCTAACTACTATTATACAGAATCAGTATAAAGCTAGCAATAAATAGAGTTGATGTTGGTGAAAATGCACAATGCATGTAACAAATGTTGAAATTTACGATCTAAGCTTTCTAGACACACACTTTTGAAAAATTCATAAGAAATCATTGAGTGATTTTCCGTGGAAAAATTATAAATATCTTTTTCCTGTTGCCTCAGTATAATTGTAATTTCGCAGTTTTACAATTACGCACCTTCATGTTGGGTCATTATTCACATGGTAACCAACTATAAACATTGGTTGCTACGCAAATCACTCAAGGGGGTGTGTGTAGAAAAACACTGATTCCTATCAAACCAGAGTATCTCTAAGCTTCTATGAATTATTTTTAGTTCAAGAACATGTTGACGATGATTTAAAGCATGAAAATGAAAATTGTTGGATTTTTATTTTTTTAAATCTTTTGTGGGTATACTACTACCTTAACCCAACAAAAATGACATTATTAATAACTTACAGCATGTTGAGCAGAGCACAATGTTCACAACCAAGAACAGAACACACCAGACTTAACAAGCACATAAACAAATTAAACCCCACACATGAGCCTAATTGCTGCAGCTGAACCCATCCGTATGAAACAGTTCAGCATGTGCTGCTCACTTGCCCAGGACTCTTCACAGAAAGACAAAAGCTATTGCCTGGCTCCCCAACAATCACAAACATTGTGTACAGCACCACTCAGTAGCTACAGAACACATACAAATTCTTCATGTTGGTATTGACAGCTAAAGAGTGACAAGCTCAGCAGCCCTAAGTTAATCAACAACAACACCCAAGATAGAAGGTATTGAGCCTTCTGTCTTGCTTAGCATAGGCTGTCCATGTCTTGTTGCCATATAGAAGTGTGCTGGTGATGCAGGTGTTGTCTACTGCAGCTTTGATCTGTGTTGTGAGTTTGGAGTTTCCCCAAACACGTGTTGTGAGGCGGGCAAAAGTGGCTGCAGTTTTGCCTATTCAGTTTTCAGTTTCTGTGTTCCACTAGAGGTTGTTGCAGATGGTAGACCCAAGGTATGTGAAGTTGTGCCCTCAGCTAATTCATAGTTATCAAAGGTGATAACTGATGGAATATCCACATCTTGACCCAGCACATTTGTTTTCTTTAGACTTAATGTGAGCTCAAAGTTTGTCTGTCTAAACTGTCAAAGTGTTTATCTGTCTAAACTGTCAAAGTATTTATCTGTCTAAACTATAAATATTTCACTATCAAAGTGTTCATGTGTCAAAACTGTCAAAGTGTTCATGTATCTAAACTGTCAAAGTGTTCATCTGTCTAAACTGTCAAAGTGTTTATGTGTCTAAACTGTCAAAGTGTTCATGTGTCTAAACTGTCAAAGTGTTCATGTGTCTAAACTGTCATAGTGTTTATGTTTTTAAACTGTCAAAGTGATTATGTGTCTAAACTATCAAGGTTTATCTGTCTAAACTGTCAAAGTCTTCATGTGTCTAAACTGTCAATGTATTTATGTATCAAAGTGTTTATGTGTCTAAACTGTTGATGTTCATCTATCTAAATTGTCATAGTGTTTATGTGTTTAAACTGTCAAAGTGTTCATGTTTTTAAACTGCCAAAGCATTTATCTGTCTAAACCGACAAAGTGTTTATGTGTCTAAACTGTCAAAATGTTTGTGTATCTAACCTGTCAAAGTGTTTATCGGTCAATACTGTCAACATGTTTATCTGTATAAATTGTCAGAGACTTTTCTTAAAGGTGGTTTGTCATGTAAATCAATGCTCAACAGTCAGTGTGCTATGGCATGCTGGTGTATGTCTAGGGTGCTGTTACATTAGACAGGTTACATTATATAGTAGCTTACAAAATTATGTTTTGGTAAAATATGACATTTAACAAAGCCTTAAGTGAGCAATGTAATTTTGGATGGCACTTACGTATACCTTGAAGTAAAACATGATGCATCATAATGGTGTAAATAAGTAAGTACTGAGTGTATATAGACACAACTATTTTTTATTCAAGCAATCTTGTCAATCATAATAGTCCAAACTGATTGTAGAAATACGTTAGAGAATAGGCCAGTATGTATGTCATTTTAAAAATGTATTATGTACTGTAATCAACACCCAGGTTATGAGGAATGTAAACCCGAGTATACTGGAGACTGCCATAAACCTGAACTTGTCACTCCCGATGCTAATATTGAGGTAAAATGCTGAATATCCAGTTTTTGAGATAAACTGTACCAATCATAAACCTGAACTTGTCACCCCTAATGCTAATATTTAGATAAGATGTTGTACATCCAGTTTTTTAGACAAACTATACCAACTATGATAATTAGCAAAACAGACAATAAACCCACATTAAAGATAAGCGTAAATGGGAAAATCCTGGAACAAGTCAAGAGCTACATATATCTTGGTCATATAATAACAGAAGATGGCAGATGTGAAACAGAAATCAAGAAGAGAATAGGAATGGCCAAAGCCACATTCAACAACATGAAACATATACTGACATCCAAACAGTTATCTCACAAATTAAAACTGAGAATCATAAAGTGTTATATATATTCTGCATTTCTGTATGGTGCAGAAACATGGACGATGAATAAGCATTTGGAAGAAAGAATTGAGGCTCTTGAAATGTGGCTATATAGAAGAATGGGGCGTATCTCATGGAAAGAGATGAAAACAAATAAGGAGGTCCTAGAAAATCTAGGTATGAAAAGAGAACTAATGAGGGAGGTCAAAGTTCGGCAGCTAAAATACTTTGGCCACATAAAAAGGCATAACACCTTGCAGAAGACCATAACAGAAGGGAGAGTTGAAGGCAAACGTGCAAGGGGAAGACAGCACTATAAGTGGGAAGATAACATCAAGAGATGGACAGGAAAGAGTCTATCAGAGTGCACCACCAAGACAAGAGACAGAAAACGTTGGAGATCCATTACAGCCAACCTTCGTTGTGGAGATGGCAACTGATGATGATGATACCAATCATAAACCTAAACTAGTCACACCTGATGCTAATATTTAGATAAGAAGTTGTATATCCAGTTGTTGAGACAAACTATACCAATCATAAACCTGAACTAGTCACCCCTGATGCTAATATTTAGATAAGAAGTTGTATATCCAGTTGTTGAGACAAACTATACCAATCATAAACCTGAACTAGTCACCCCTGATGCTAATATTTAGATAAGAAGTTGTATATCCAGTTGTTGAGACAAACTGTACCAATCATAAACCTGAACTAGTCACCCCTGATGCTAATATTTATATAAGAAGTTGTATATCCAGTTGTTGAGACAAACTATATCAGTCTTATCCAGTTGTTGAGACAAACTACATCAGTCTTATTCAGCATGAATGCTTGTTATTTCTAGTTTTGTATTTACTTATTTTTGTTGTTGTTATTTATTTTATTTTTTTATAAATTTGGTGTGCTCATTAGCACGTACAGATTTAAAACCAAACCTTACCCTGGCAGGGTCTCCATTTTATTGAGAAATTGCCTGTGTGCTATGTATGTTTGTGTGTCTATGTGCATACATGTGTACCCATGCAGGTGTTTGTGCTTGTACATGTACATAAATGAAGTTAGTAGTGAGAAAGAGATTACAGAAAAACACAATTCCTTGACATTTTCGTGCAGCATGTGTCATAAATGTCTGATTGATGAAAATTTATGTCAGGCTGATTGTGACAACAGTTGGGTTAAACTTGAGAGTCAGTATACAGACTTCTTGGAAATGACAAATAGTAAACAACATACAGGCTCATTTGGAGATCTGGAAGGTATGGAAAATAACAGTATTATTGTTTTAAATTTATGTTTATTATTATTGTTTTAAATTCTATAAGTTTAAGTGATTTAACTATGTGTACTATATAACATGTAATACCAAGCAGTCATTAGTTCTTTCATAGAGGCTTCAAAGTGTTTTAAAATTTTCAGTAAATATGTGTGATAAATACTTACTTACTTAGTCGTTCCCCTTCTACCGTAAGGTGTAGAGGTGTGGGAGAGAGAGCGCCAGGTTATTCTATCGTCTGTCTTCCGCCTGGCCTGGTTCCATTCTAGTACCAGGCCCTTCAAAGATTGTCTAATGTTGTCCTCCCAGCGGACTCTGGGTTGTCCTGGGGGTCTGGATCCTTGGTTCTTTGTTTCCCATGCTTGTCATTGTAGCTGATCTTCTCCCATTCTGCAGACATGGTCAAACCATCTTAGTTAAGACTGTTCTACTTGGGTCTGCAGGGGGTGGGATTTTAGGCTTTGACGTATCGTCTGGTTGCGGACCATGTCTCTTCTTGTTACTTCAACCACCTTCCTCAGATACCTCATTTCTGAGGTTTGGATCCGGCTTTTGTGGGTTGTAGTCATTGCCTATGACTCACATCCATATGTCAAGACTGAGACATAGGTGGAGCAGTATACAGCCATCTTTGTTTTCTTACCAACCTCTCTCTTGCTGAGGAATCCTCGATTTATGCCTGAAAAAGTCTCCCAGCTGCTGCTTTTTGAGTGGCCAACTCTTTTTTGGTGCCTCCCTTTCGGTCTATAATAGCTCCAAGGTATTTAAAGTGGTCGACCTGCTCCAGGACCTGTTCTCCCAGCTTAATCTGATGTCTTCTTTCTTCTCGTGATATCACCATGGATTTTGTTTTTGAGCTGCTTATGACCATACCTCTCTTTTCTAGCTCTTCCTTCCAGACTTGCAGGTTGGATTGGAGATGTGCCTCTGATTCAGCAATCAGGGCAACATCATCAGCAAATGCCAGCTCTGAAATACAGACCTGTGTTGCGCAAGAATGTCATAACGTATTCTGTGTACTTTATATTTTTCTTATGCAAGGGAAATAACCCGTGTAATTGTATGTCACTTTTACTTACAACAGTTTTGGTTTCTTGTTGGCGTTCGGTTGCCGATACATTTGTTTGAGCGATCTTAAGTCATGTCCATGTATGGAGCGATCTTAAGTCATGTCCATGTATGGAGCGCTCAGGCCCACTTTTCTTGGAAGCATTTGGCAACTTGCAATGTTTCGGATTCCTATTCTTTTAAGGCTCAAATTTTTAGGGTGTTATCTGAACTGTATTCGAATCGCGCGTTTCTGCGCATGTCTAAGTTTTGGTTGTTGGCTGAACGGGTTTCCGCTTCGCAGAGTGTGGCAGATTCGTTTGAGAGCAAGACGCCTTTTTGCCAGCGTCTGTGCTTATTCTATCAGGAAATGGAGTCTTCTATATATTGTTTGTTCCTTTGAGATGATATCTCTTTTGTGATTTGAAGCGCCTGGAGGCGTGTGAGTTATGTGGTTTATTTCCTGAAGAAAAGGTAATGACATTTTGAATAACATTATCGCCATCTTTCAAGATTGACGTTTTTGTAGCCTGCTTATTGAAGAGTCTACGTTATGAGAAGTTTTCTCAGCTCACGAATCACGTACGTTGTTATGCATCGGGTTGATGCATGTCCTAAGGACTATTTACTTGTTGAACTCTGCTGCTCGATCTAGGTTTGATACCTTTGTTGACTAAAGGAACTTTGAGGACATTGTTATGTACTTCAGAAGATATGCCTGTCTTGCTGGGGTCAGATAAAGGAGAGGGGATTTGATCTCCTATTGATATCTTCCGGCTATTATGGAAAGGGATGGAGGTTTCCTCCTGACTACATGTACAGCTGGTTATGATGTACTGATAGTCATATGATTCACCATTATTATGATGCTGTCTGCTATCCAGTGTTGTGCTGACTATGTCATTGTAATGATGACTGTTCTACCGTACATGTAATGTATCTGCATATTAATGTCTATGCACCTCGTCATTGTGGCGTCCACAATACATGATAGAAACGTCACTTGCTGTTTGAAGATTCCTTGACTTTCTACGTTATAAGTTGATGTGACGTCCTTGTTTGGAACTGTAGCTGTTTAACTCCACACTTACATCATACATACAAACCAGACTAAAGACACCATATTATTTCGCCTTTATCATCCCTGGTGTCTGAGGGTGATACACCACTCTTCAAGTGCCAGTATTACCTTACCTTTGGCAAGTAGAAGAAATATGACACCCTCAACATTGTGTAGCAAATAAAAACATCATCCACGGAACATTTATCCACGCAACGTTTGCTTACGCAACAACCTGTCTCATCTGCCAGTACCCCACTGAATACTTTCTTGTTCTCTCCTTACATGACTTGATAACATCGTCCATGAGGAGTATGAAAAGATAAGGTGCCAGGATATCACCTTGTCTTACACCAGTGGTGGTCCTGAACTCTTCTGACTTATGGTTTGCTGTCCTCACATAATTTCTGCAAGACTTGTAGAAGCTCTGTATAGCATGAATCAGAGGTGCTGGAATGTTCTTCCGTGCCAAACAGTCCCAAAGTTTGCTCCAGGGGACCCTGTCAAATGCCTTTTCCAGATCTATGAAACAAAGATGGATCTCACTCTTATACTCAAGAGCCTTTTTGCTCAGCTGTCTGAGTGTGAAGATTAGGTCTTGAGTACTTCAGTTTGCTCGGAATCCACACTGGACCTCATCCAATTGTGGCTCAGCTAGGCATCGGAGTCTCTGCTCTAAGATTTTAGAGTAGATTTTACCAGGGACACTGAGAAGGGATATGCCTCTATGGTTTCCACATCGTTGGTTGTCACTCTTTTTGAAAATTGGTGTTATGATGGCAATCTCCCAATGCTTTGGAATGGTCTTGTTGCACCACACTGCCTGTAGGACCCTTAAGAGTAATAGGTCGCCTGATGCTCCCATGTACTTAACCATTTCTGGTATTATACCATCATGCCCTGCTGCTTTGCCCATCTTGATTTTCTCCAGTGCTGCCTTCAGTTCTTCCATCTTTATGTCATCTTCACCATCATTGATTTTCTCTTCTGTGCTAGTGGTTATCATTTCTGATGCTTCACCATGCTCACCATCCAGGAGTTCTGAGAAATATTCTTTCCATCGTTCCATTACTTCCTTCGGGGCAGTAAGCAATTTGCCTTGCTTGTCCTTTATAAATTTGAGAGTGCATTGTTTTTCCTTCCTCATGTTCTTTAGGGTATTATAGAACAATTTCTGGTTTTCTTGCGCATCTTTTTCTAGCTTTTCTCCAAATTCTTCCCAGGATTTCTGTTTTGCTTCTAGCACCTTGTTCTTTGCTTCTGTTCTGACTGTCACATATTCTCTATATTTCTCCATTTGTCCTGTTGTGTTTTTAGCTCCTAAGTATTGTTTCCATGCCATTTTCTTCTCTCTTATTTACTCTTTGACTTCCTCTGTCCCCCAAGGTGTCCTCTTTCTCTTGTTCCCAAGTTGTACTTCACCACATGCTTCTGCAGCAGCTGTCTTTATGATGTCCTTGAATTTAAGCCAGAGGGTTTCCAAGTCATCAGGTGGTTCTTCTGTGCTGCTCACCGCTGCAGCAATAAGCCCCTGATATCTGGTCTTAATTTCTGGCTCTCTCGGCTTGTAGGTCTTAATGCTCATTTCTCCCGTTCGTTTACTTAGTTTCTTGTGTGATGTTGGGCAGTTACTAGGCTGAGCAACTCTTTCAGTTGTTCTTTTGATTGTAAGCAGGTAGTGATCACTTCCAATCTCTGGCCCCCTCCAGACTCTAGCATCCCAGACATATTTGAATGAGCTCCTCTTAACAATGGCATAGTCGATCACTGACTTCTCATTCTTCGTTGGTTCACATCTAGTGTATGCATGTATGCGCTTATGGGGGAACTTTGTGTTTGTAATGATCAGATTCTGCTCACAGCAGAATCTAAGGAGTCGCTTTCAATTGTCATTGAGAGTATCTTCCCCATATCTTCCGATAACTCCACCCCATCTAGCATGGTCATTTCCAACTCTGGCATTGAAATCTCCGAGCATGATAATTTCATCAAGGCAGTCATCCACTGTCCTTTGAAGCAGATCGAAGAATTCCTCCTTGACCTCTGCTCTCTCATCCTCATTTGGCCCATACACTGTGACCAGGTTGACTATGGTTTCTCCTTCTTTTAGTTTTACAACCATAATGTGCTCCAAGACAAAGTTCCATCCCTTGTGTGATAAATACATATTAAATAATTACCTTGACATTGGGGATAATTAATGTTATTACATTTTGCTTACATATAGAACATACATTTCATAATTTATCTGTGCTCATTGTTTTCAACATTTCAAACATATATTCCTGTCCCCTGTGCAACACTGGTTTCCACCAATTTGATATCTTGGATGAGCATATGAAAACAGTACACAACACTGGGCTCTGGGAGTTTGATAATAAACATGATGATCTTCAGGATGTGTTACCACAGGGCAGTGGAAATAAAATGAATGAAACATTGAGTAAAATAGAAGATGATACTTCTGCTGATGCAGTAAGAGAAGATAACCTCAAAGTGAGACTCAAAGTCAATGAACCATTTCTGAACTTGATCTATAGTCAGGAAAAGCCAGCTAAAATTTGTGACAACCTAAATACATCAGCTTTAAAAACTGAAGACTGTAACATAAATTGTAGTCAAATAGTTTCTGTCAGTGAGATAAATGTTCAGCTTTGTGTGAGTGACAGAACTGTTGATACATGCAGTGATTTAAGTATTTGTGTGAGTGACAGAGCTGTTGATACATGCAGTGATTTAAGTATTTGTGTGAGTGACAGAGCTGTTGATACATGCAGTGATTTAAGTATTTGTGTGAGTGACAGAGCTGTTGAGACATGCAGTGATTTAAGCACTCAGTCTCACATGAAAATAGAGGAAGATACATTCTACAAGTGTGATGTTTGTGGTGTATTATTTACTGTGAAAGATAACCTACAGCAGCATAGCAGAAAACATACAAGAGAGAAATCTTTCAGTTGTGATGTTTGTGGTTTAGCATTTGCTAGGAGAGGTCAACTACGAGTACATCAAAGAACACATACAAGGTCAAAACCTTACAAGTGTGATGTTAGTGGTGCAGCATTTACTGAAAGAAGTAACCTAAAAAAACATGAAAGAATACATACAGGAGAGAAGCCTTACAAGTGTGATTTTTGTGGTGCTGCATTTACTGTGAGTGGTAGCCTACAAAATCATAAAAGAAAACATACAGGAGAGAAGCCTTACAAGTGTGATGTTTGTGGTGCAGCATTTACTCAGGCAGGTACCCTACAAACACATAAAAGAATACATACAGGAGAGAAGCCTTACAAGTGTGGTTTTTGTGGTGCTGCATTTACTGTGAGTGGTAGCCTACAAAATCATAAAAGAAAACATACAGGAGAGAAGCCTTACAAGTGTGATGTTTGTGGTGCTGCATTTACTCAGGCAGGTACCCTACAAATACATAAAAGAATACATACAGGAGAGAAGCCTTACAAGTGTGATGTTTGTGGTGCTGCATTTATTGTGAGTGGTAGCCTACAAAATCATAAAAGAAAACATACAGGAGAGAAGCCTTACAAGTGTGATGTTTGTGGTGCTGCATTTCCTTTAAAACATAACTTACACAGACATAAAAGAATACATACAGGAGAGAAGCCATATATGTGTGATGTTTGTGGTGCTGCATTTCCTTTAAAACATAACTTACAAGGACATCAGAGAATACATACAGGAGAGAAGCCTTACAAGTGTGAAATTTGTAGTGCAGTATTTACTCAGATAGGTAGCCTACAAGTACATAAAATAACACATGCAGGAGAGAAGCCTTTCAAGTGTGTTGTTTGTTTTATGTCATTTACTATGAAAAGTAGCTTACAAGGACATTCAAGAATACATACAGGAGAGAAATCTTTCAGTTGTGATGTTTGTGATTTAGTATTTGCTGGGAGAGGTCAACTACGAGTACATCAGAGAACACATACAAGGTCAAAACCTTACAAGTGTGATGTTTGTGGAGCAGCATTTACTCAAAGAAGTAACCTAAAAAATCATGAAAGAGTACATACAGGAGAGAAGCCTTTCAAATGTGATGTTTGTGGTTTATCATTTACTATGAAACATAGCTTACAAGGACATACAAGAATACATACAGGAGAGAAGCCTTACAAGTGTGATGTTTGTAGTGTAGCATTTACTCAGACATGTAGCCTAGAAGTACACAAAAGAATACATACAGGAGAGAAGCCCTACAAATGTGATGTTTGTAGTGCAGCATTTACTCAGAAAGGTAACCTACAACGACATAAAATAATACATACAGCAGAGAAGCCTTAAAAATGTGATGTTTGTAGTGCAGCATTTACTCAGAAAAGAAGCCTAGAAGTACACAAATGAATACATACAGGAGAGAAGCCTTACAAATGTGATGTTTGTAGTGCTGCATTTACTCAAAGCAGTAATCTAAAACAACATGAAAGAAAGCATAAAAGCCGAGACAACTTTACTAGTATGATGTTTGTGTTGCAGCATGTACTCGTAATGGTACCCTACAAGGATATAAATGAAAACATACATGAGAGAAGCTTTACCAGTGTGATGAGTGTGGTATAGCATTTACTCAGACAGGTAACCTACAAGTACATGAAGGAATATAAGTTTATAAACTAATAAAACGGTATTGAATCAGTTTTACAAATAACAGTTCACATGAGACAAGGGACGTTTCGGGTTTTACCCTTCGTCAGCCACAAACAGGTGACAAAGACAAAAATTACATATAGGTACTACAAAACTATACGATGATGAGAAACATGCAACAAATGGGCGATACAAGCAGATGGAAAAAGTAAACAATAACAATCCAAGAAAACCGTAAAATCTAAAAGAAATACTGAAACAAGAAAGTAAATAATCCAACGAAACGAAAAAAAGAAGAATAAACAAAACTGTGGAACTAGTTAAAGTTAGCTTAGCTCGATATAAAGAATCCGTGGAAGAAAGCGGTAGTCTCTTGTCACAGAATTCACAAGGAAGTGACGTACGATAGCGACAAAACAAGAGATATAAAAAGATACGAAACGAACCAAAGCAAAAACACAAGAAGATAGATCATAAAGACAACGAATAAAGAATGAAAAAGAGAAAAGCTACCAGAATTTATGCAAAATGATGTATATTTATACCACCGGGAGCTAGAATGCCCATTTTAAAAATAAGGCGGTTCTCCAACAAAAAGCAAGTCTTGTCATTACCGGCACATGAACGCAGGGCAGTGACATGTATATCGGAATTACCTGAATGGTCAGGTCTATTGAAATGAAGGGCCACCGGTAAATGTTTGATGAAGGGCTGCATACATGAGAGAAGCTTACATTTGTGATATTAGTGGTGCGGCATTTACTCACAAAAGTAATCAAAGAGTACATAAAGGAGAGAATCATTACAAGTGTGATGTTTGTTTTTCATCATGTGCACAAAGAACATGAAAGAACACATGCAGGACAGAAATCACACAAGTGTGGTGTTATTGTTGTGTATTTATTCACACAGATAGCCTGCAAAACGATACCAGAATACATGTGAGCTTACAAAACGATACCAGAATACATGTGAGCTTACAAAACGATACCAGAATATATATGGGAGATAATCCATACAAATGTTGTTTTTTTTTTCTTTTCTTTTGTGTGTTGCAATTACTTAGACAGTCTAGTCTACAGAAAACATTCTCACTAACCTCACTGTTGTCTCTCTTTTAAATTGTCTCACTAACCTCACTGTTGTCTCTCTTTTTTAAACTGTCTCACTAACCTCACAGTTGTCTCTCTTTTAAATTGTCTCACTAACCTCACTGTTGTCTCTCTTTTTTAAACTGTCTCACTAACCTCACAGTTGTCTCTCTTTTAAACTGTCTCACTAACCTCACAGTTAACTCTCTTTTTTAAACTGTCTCACTAACCTCACTGTTGTTTCTCTTTTTTAAACTGTCTCACTAACCTCACAGTTGTCTCTTTTTTTAAACTGTCTCACTAACCTCACTGTTGTCTCTTTTTTAAACTGTCTCACTAACCTCACAGTTGTCTCTTTTTTAAACTGTCTCACTAACCTCACTGTTGTCTCTCTTTTAAACTGTCTCACTAACCTCACAGTTGTATCTCATTTAAAATGTCACACTAACCTCACAGCTGTCTCTTTTTTTAAACTGTCTCACTAACCTCACAGTTTTCTCTCTTTTAAACTGTCTCACTAAACAATTTGCCAGAAGTATGTATAAAGATTTTTCCGAGGTTAGTAACCTACGAATAAATATAAACAATTGTTGATAAGAATTAGTGAAATTGAGATGTGTGAAAGAAACACAGAACTAGTGGTTCAAGTATTATAAAAAAAACATTATAGAATCAGAAACGTTATGTAGAGGTGATATTTGAGGGATCCATGGTGTATTATTGAAATTGGACAGAGCAATGTGTAAATACATGTGAGTCTTGTATGTTAATAAAATAAAAGTTGTTAAATATCAATAGTCGTGGACACATCTATGAGAGGTTCAAATTCTTTATTGATTCCATTCAATTGCAAGTTTCATAGTTTTGGTGTTGGAAATGATTACATACTCCAATTTCATGAAGGATTTCATCAACACAGTAAACCAGATTTACTGTTGGTGACAAAGTCAATGACAAATATGTCAAAACTTATTGACAGATTCTAAAGAAATAACCTTTTCTGAATGACCACACAACTAAAATATGAAATTAAACACAGACCTAAATAACCAACAGAGGAGTACAAAAAATACACTTAACAAATAGGAATATTTGTTTAGAATTATTCACAACTTTTAATGAGGTCATTAGAATGAGGTTGTGAGCACAACAGGTGATTTATGTCCTCAAAACACTGCCAGTTATCCCTGTCTTGTAAGACAACTATCCTCAAAACACTGCCAGTTATTCTTGTTTTGTAAGACAAATATCCTCAAAACATAGCCTGTTCTCCATGTTTTGTAAGAACTATCCTCCACCCTCTGGCATTTATTCCTGTCTTTAAGAACTATCTTCCCCACACTGTCAGTTATCCCTGTCTTGTAAAACAACTAAAACAAAATGCTGCCATTAAGCCTGTCTTGGGAGACAACTATCCACAAAACACTGCATTTTATTGCTGTCTTGGGAGACAGATATAACCCTGAACGATAACAATTATCCTGCCATTTTAGACAGCTACTTGCTCAAAATTCTGCCAGTTATTCCTGATCTGTGAGAAAGTTATAATCTTGTTACAATGAGCTACTCCTGTCATGCAAGATAATAAGCGCCCCCTAATGATGAATACAGTACAGCTCAAGCATAAAATTAAGATTATATTAGAGCTGTGTGCTTTCTGTACTTCTCTATGGTGTGGAATGCTGGCCAGTTACAGAGAAAGAAATGTTGAAATTGTCCTCTTTTCACATAACATGCCTAAGAAAAATTCTCTGAATATTTTGGCCAAATACCATCACCAACCAAGATCTGCTTACTCGGAGCAAGCAAGAGGACATGCACACCATCATAGCTGGCAGACGCTGGAGCTGGATCGGCCATGTCCCCAGAAGAGATCTCGATGCCATCACAAGAACAGCTATGCTATGGACCCCTGAAGGAAAACGAAAGAGAGGCCGACCAAAAACAACTTGGCGGAGGACTGTGGAGGCTGAGATGCAAAGAATGAACCAGAGTTGGGGCACCGTACAAAGGATGGCCACCGACCGAGCAAAGTGGAATCAATTTGTTGCCCTACAAGACACCACTAGGCATGATGGCCACTGACTGCTTTGACGGTCGGTGGCTAAGGATCAAAGAAGAAGAAGTGATGAATATATTCTAAAATGCTTATAATTATCCTCCACATTCTTGCACTGAGAATCGTATCTCAAACGCTGGCAGTCAAGCTTTTCTCAGAGACATGGTATCTTTATAACAATCAACAGTTATTTCTGCCACCCACATAACCTTTAAGGATGCTGATGATGTATAGGACACACGCTGAGGAACACTGTTGATAGCATTACAAGGTGGTCCTTGTTATGGGATCCCCAGGGAAAGAGGTGGAGGTAGACCAAAAAAAACATGAAGATGAAAACTAATGACAAGAAAGAAAATAACGAGGAAGACATGGAAAGAATTTTAGCTGATGGTCACATGACGAGAGGATCCGGCATGTATTTGTTGTTGGCCTGTGCTCCTTGGGGAGCTAAAGAGATTGAGTATATAACATTGACCAGTTATTTATGTCTAGTGAGACAGTTACATCCTCAAATATAGATGTCCTGATCTAGTGAAACAGTTACATCCTGTAATACTGATGTCCTGATCTAGTGAGACAGTTACATCTTCAAATACTGATGTCCTGATCAAGTTAAGCAACTGTAAAATGATAATCATTTCCATCTAGTGAAAGAATTAACCCAAACCTCTACACCTCACGGTAGAAGGGGAACGACTAAGTAAGTAAGTAAGTAAGAAAGAATTAACTTTATATGTTGATGGATAAATCCTACCTAGTGAGACAACTATATTCTTAAAACATTGACAGGTCAGTTCTATCTAGTGAGACAACTCTGTCCTTAAAACATTGAGAGACCAGTTCTATCTAGTGAGACAACTCTATGCTTAAAACTTTGACAGATCATTTCTATCTAGTGAGACAACTATATCCTTAAAACATTGACATATCAGTTCTATTTAGTGAGACTATTGTATTCTTAAAATATTAACAGATCAGTTCTATCTAGGGAGACAACTGTATTCTTAAAAACAATTCTCTACTTCTACACTTACGTCGGATATGTCACGATGAAGATGGTGCCCGTGAACGAGCTCAAGAAATGCTCGAGTTTTTTCGTCGACGACACTATCCTGAAAGATATTAATCACATCAGTCACGTTACTTGTCAGATGGCACTTACTGCCAAACCTACTACTATATCTGACAGACTCAAACTTTTCTTAACTTTCTACCCCCACTGTTTGGCAGTGAAAAAAAAATATGTTTCGTCATCTGCCTATTCTCCACTCTGATCCTGATATTAGAGAGTAGTTTCGTGATTCCCCTTTGATGGCATATCGTAGGGATAAGAATTGTAGGGATATTCTTGTACACAGTCGCTTGAGACAAACTAGCCCTTCACACTTTGGTACTAAACTGTGCCAACACCGTATTTGTAAGAGATGTCCGTTTGTACTCCAAATTCAGACAGTTACCTTTCCGAAAGGACAATTTGTCATTAGAGAGTCTTTCAAGTGCGAATCCAGAAACCTGATTTATGCTATCATCTGCAAGAGGTGTGGCATTACCTATATTGCCAAAACTGGCAGACGTTCGGCAGACAGGTTTCGTGAGCACTTAAATGACATTTATCAAGACAAACCTTCACCAGTGGCTCTTCATTTTAATAGGCCTGACCATTGAGGTAATTCAGATATAAATTTACTGCCCTCCTTTATTGTGTTGATGATGACCAAACTCGCTTTTCCTTGGAGAACGCCCCACTTTTTTTAGATGGGCTGTTTATCTCCTAAGGGCCTTAATTACCTGCATCATTTTGCATAAATTCTGGTGGCTTTTCTCTTTTTTGCAAACTTCTTTGTTTCTTCCATCGATTTTCTGATCTATCTTCTTATTTTTTTGCTTTGGTTCGTTTCGTATCATTTTATATCTTTTTAATTGTTACTATCTTATATGTCACTTCCTTAGACACTTCCTTGGACAAGCCATCCTCAGTGTTGTATTGCAAGACTCTCTAGCTAAGTGACTTTCTACTTGTTTTAGTAGTTTTGTTCATTCTTTTTTTTTCATTTCATTGATTATTTACTTTCTTGTTTCGATATTTCTGTCTGGTTTTTCGATTTTCTTGCATTATTATTGTTCATTTTTCACTCATCGCCGTTGTTGTTTACTTGTTTGATCTGCTTGTATCGCTCATTTGGTGCATGTTTCTCATCATCGTATGCTTTTGTAGTACCTATATGTAATTCTTGTCCTTGTCACCTGTTTGTAACTGTGGCTGATGAAGAGTAAAACCCGAAGTGTCCTTTGTTTCCTGTGTACCGTTAACTTGTGAAACTGATTTCATACCATTTTATTTTTTAATTTATATATATTTATTCTAAAACATTGACAGATCAGATCTATCTAGGGAGATAACTATATCTTTAAAACACTGACAGATAAGTTCTACCTAGTGAGACAACTATATCCCCAAAACACTGACAGATACAGCCTACCTAGTGAGACAACTATATTCTTAAAACATTGACAGATACGTCCTATCTAGTTAAACAACTGTATCCTCATAACATTGACAGATAAGTCATATCTACTGAGACAACTATATCCTTAAAAACATTTGACAGATAAGCCCTTAGTAGTCAGACAACTATATCCCCCAAAACATTTGTTATGATTGCAATGCATAATGATTATGTTTAGTAATCTTGGCAGGGCTCCATTTCTGGAGCTGTTAAAAGCATTTTGTCCGTGAGTAGACATTGGCAATGGTTCCAAAACCATTGTCCACACTTTGAGTGTTAAATTGCCTACCCTATGGCAAAAATTCTGGGTGCTATTCTAGTTCTTATTTACAGTGAAATTTGATGTTACCATATTTCCCATTAACGGGGAAAAACTACAGAAAGTTGAAAGTTTCAATTATTTAGGCAGTAAAATGACTCAGGATGGTGACACAACGAGAGAAATTCACACTAGAATTGCTTTGGCAGCTAGCGCCTTCAATAGATTATCTAACATTTGGAAATTACGATCACTGAATATACATACCAAGCTTCGTCTGTTTAATTCAAATGTTATCTCAATGTTAACATACGGCTGTAAAAGTTGGAAAATAACAAAATCATTGGAGAACAAGCTGAATACATTCGAGAACAAATGTCTTAGAAAACTCATGAACATCATCATCATCATCATCATGTGATGTATTCTTTCCAGAACGTTGTCTCCATTACAGCTGCTCTGAACGCATCACGATTCTGGGCAAGTCGACCTGCATCAGCCAAAGACAAGTTCAGACTCTTTGTGATGTTCTGGGTCCACCGTCGTCTAGGTCGACCCCTTCCCCTTTTTCCAGGGACCATGCCTTCCATCACTGTTTTTTCCAGACTATTATGTCTTTTTATATGACCGAAAAATTTCAGCTTCCTTATTGCGATGGTATTTAGGAGCCAATGTTCCTGTACGTTTAGTGAGTGCAGTACTTCTGTGTTGGTCTTTTTTTCTGTCCAGGGTATTCTCAACATCCTTCTGTAGCATTTCATTTCGAATGATGTAATCTTTTTTGCAACTGTTATATTGAGTATCCAAGTCTCGCAGCCGTATGTTGCTACTGGGAATATACATGCTCTGATCAGTTGTAACTTTGTTTCTTTGCTTGTGCCTTGCCATAGGTTTTTCATCTGTATTAGTTTATGTGAAGCAATTGCAAGTCTTCTTTTAATTTCTACTGCACAGTCGTCAGAGCTGTTGATGATTGATCCTAAGTATTCGAATTCATTAACACTTTCCAGTTCTTCGTTACATGAACATCAGTTGGAAAGAATTCAAGACTAATCGACAAATAAGAGAAGACTCTAAGCAGAAATATGTCTCTGACTATATAAGTAAAAGACGATGGTCATATATCGGTCATGTCCTACGAATGCAAAACAGAATACCACTACAGGCACTCACTTGGGTTCCTGAGGGTAAGAGGAAAAAAGGAAGACCAAAAGAAACACTTAAAAGAACAATAATAAGAGAAGGAAGAACGTTGGGACTAAATAATGTGCAAGAGTTAAGAGGAGTGGCGTCACAACGAACAACCTGGAGAGCACTGATTTCTGCCTTATGCGTCGTGTTTGGTGCTTAAAGAATTTATTATTATTATTATTATTATTATATTTCACTTTGGTGATGTTACACTCATACCACGGAAATAATGAAAACTTTGATGTTATGGTTAAAATTCATTATGATTATGTATGTATTATAGTAAGCTCGACTGAGCTCCATTTCTGATAATTTTATATGAAATTACTCACTAATAAAGGAAGTGACAACACACAGATATGGTGTGCGAGCAGACCAACGGGCTGATCACCCGTTTGCCAGTCACTTTGATTACGGAAACAACAACAAACGGATTGATTTGTCGTTGCCCTAAAGACGCCATTAGGCGTGATGGGAACAACGGCTAAGAAAATCTATTCGTTGTTGCCCTTAAGACGCCACTAGGCGTTGTCGCAGATATAGTTGATGGTGCACTCCAATTGACGTTGAATGAGAATCCAATTGTCGCATAAAGAGTTTTGTATAGTAAGGAAGATGTGTAGAAAGCACATAGACCTTTAGACACTAGTTTTCACAGATGTGAGCTAGTGTTGAGGGAAAGAGTTAACAGAAGGGCACAGGTTGGTGTCAGTGATTCTCTCACCTTTAGACTGCCAACTCTTGTATTTTTCTGGCGACGACTAACTCTTTTCTTACTCAAATCTTTTTGAAGATGAACTAGCAGTAACAAGTAATACAAAGAGGGTTGAGAATGTTTTTCTGAACAGAACATACAATCTACTAAGTCAAACTCAGAATGGTGGTGAGTTACAGAATATACATAATTACTTTAATTACAGTAGAAAATAAAATCAATGTTGTCATATACTTTGAAAAAAAATAAATACTAGGAAATTAAGAACTGTCAGTGTCTTTGGTTCAGATAAGAAGTAAGAGGCTATTTTCCTCACTGACGAAAGTTTATTCCTATGGCTATTTCTTGGAAAAGTGAATTCTGATTTTGGTCTGGGTTTTACTGGACTTATCTGCTTGGACTTCTCCTGGGCGTCACAGTAGGTAGGGATTACCAACTGGAGAATTTGATTCAGTTGAGCTACAGTCCAAGAGATGACTAGGCTGTTCGTTCACCTGGTTGTGACGTTGCGGTATGATGTTCAGGTGCTGACGAGGTGTTGAATGCTTAAAGCTGTAGACTGCTCAGGGTTGCTGACTTGTGAACACCGCTAGGTTCTGAGACGTAAGCACTAGTTCTCTCTGTAGCATAGAGCAACTAGGCGGTTTAATCACAACAATTTACAGCAATCAAAATCCAGAAACTGGCTAGGATTCTGCAACTGGGCTGTGGAAGACAATACAGGCAATCAATCTTCTGTTTTATACAGATATATTTCCTACAGCCATTCTGGACGTTTCGTCTCAGAATGGTGCCTAATAATATATTTACCTGAAACCGTAACAGTCAGTCTTCCTTAAAGGCGACTGTCCATTTGTTTACAAATTCCTGTCTAGCAGTAGTCTCACACTGGTCAGGTCAGTCAGGTCAACCTTTGTTACTAGCAGACGCCTGGCCGTGTGCGTCCATGCGTGACTGCATTGGAAGAATGCTATTTCATTCACTCGTTCCTTGAACAACATGGTTCTTCTCTCGTTCACAACAGCTTTCTCAAAATCATTAGAATGTAGTACTTTCAGATATCAGCCAGTACTTACATCATTATAATGCATCAATAACATTCATAATACATAAATGCAAAATAGCTATCAATATAATGTAAAGAAATAAAACCACAATATTAAGTATTTCACACTTTACATCCATTAACTAATCCCTTGATATTAGAGTTAGCTAATTAAGCGAATACTGAGAGTTTGCTTACCGCTCAGGACTTTTCCACAGCTTAAGAAATAGAACTTTAGTAGCTTTTACTCTCAATCACATATACTGTAAATATGAGGTAATTTGAGGCTTCTCTTCTTTAAGCGTGCTTTCTCTCCCAACGGTTAATCAGCAAGTGATCTTAAAAAACTCAGCATTCGTTTGCATGAAGTTAAAATATTTCTGATTCCCACGCCAAGAGTTAATTATGTCCCGTCTCATGCTAAGACACGTAAAAGATTTATCGTGCCGGTCTCCAGTTGACCACTGCACACTGAAATAAGATACTCTGGGAACCACTGCGAAATCGACCAAGCTAATAAATCGTATAAGACATCCCTAAAGAAATCTCTTTAAGTGCCTTTGTAGAAGATAGTATTTGGATAGTATGACAGGACTATTTATTTGAAAACTTGAAAAACAGCTAAAGAAACGATCGCAGGTGCAAATATTTCCGTAGAGAAAACAGACTAAATATGTGAAGGAATAGAAAAGTAAGGAATTTTAAAATAATCCAGACGAAACCTTCGAGCACTCTGTGACAGATACTCCCCAATTTAAAATAGTTGCAAACTATTCAACGAGAGAAGGTCTTTGTCTAAATTATAAATTCCTTCTGTCACCCAACTTTTCAATTCTCTCGACCTCTGTCCGCTTGCTAACGCTCCACTTGGCCATGGCTCTACATTTTGAGAATCCCTGAAGTTCGGAGTTCTCAAAGAGCTAACCTTCGTAATTTCTACTAAGATAGTTTTTCCGGTCAAAATGCTGTACTCATTCACCTCTTTAAACAAAAGACGTGTAGTATGAACCACTTCAGCCCGTCCACTATCTGTTGTGAGTTCACTGCGCTTTGTCTGCCATTGTTCCGTGGCCCGTTTGAATGGGCGTGCAAAACATCCTTTGTCATGGTAACAATAAAATCCGCGCTTGTGTCTCTTCCATGAGACATAGGGCATCGTGTATCTTCTTAACTTTGCTCCTTCGTTTGACCTGCCTAGGTCGTTAATGTTCCAATTCTTTCTTTCTGGATTGAAAGATTCCCATGGGCTACGTGGGTTCAATCTAACAAGAGTTAAGTTTCCTAAACCTCCTAAGTTGTCAGATAACTTGTTCATTGATAAATCACACCAAGATTGAGGGTAACTGGCGTTCAGGTATGAACGAGGCAGTTTTTGGTGGGTAAAAATCAACTTTATAGCGGTGAGCACAAGTGGTTTACTGTGAGATTCATTCACATTATCTTTTCCCTTCTCAATCACAGGCGTATCTTGTATCTCAGCCTGGGCTTTTCCTATCACTGTTGTGATTTTCTCAAGCAAAATGTGGGTTGGATCTTTCAATGACCCTGGCGTATCTCCTCTAATTTGAAAATATGCATCTCCTTCTGTAAACCTAATCGTCTCCTTGGGAATAGGGAAGCTGTTATAGAATGGCTTCTCAGCAGAAGTATGAACTCTCTCATTTTCATCCGTGTTTTTATGTTCCCGTGGTGCATTGTTTGGTAGGGGTGCTAAAATTTCCGTTTGCTTGATGTTTTCACAGAAGGGTTGTCCACCTGGCGCCTGTGAACTACGTTCGCTGGGTGTCATATTCACTTCTCTCTCACAGAGAAGGGGTGGGGTTTTTGGTGCTGGGTTAAACCCAGTGATATGGCAAAATTCTGCCGGTTTATACTTTTCCAACATTCCAGTGGATAAAGTCACAGGTAAAAAAGTTTCCTCTTGAACCTGGTCTGCGACCATTGTGTCTCTATGAGTCACATGTTTTATCAGACCTTTGCGAGGTTCCGCGTGTACCTTCAAAGGCTGTTTTAGTTCTCCTAGAACCATGCAACTTCCCTTGTCGTTCACTCCATTAGTGTCAACAATGAGAGGTTCCTCTGGGCTACTATTAAGCTCTCTGTCCTTTTGTTGCCCAGGTGACATTAATCGCGGGATGGGGCCGTTACTGAAGTTATCTGTCTTCTTAGACGCTTCTTTACAGTCTCCATCCCTTCGGTTTTTCCTTTCTTGAAGGGTTACCGTATTTATATTGTTTTGGTAGTCCTGAGCGCTTTTGTTGTGGTTATGAAATCGGTCATTGTGTGCTTTCTGAGATTGAGCGAAGGCATGTTGTTGCCCCTTAGAGATGTTCGGGGTGTCTGGGAAATTCCTTTTCTGACGTGTTCCTGACGAGAGTGTACTTTTCCTCATACTACCAGCATTTATGTGCGTAGGTACCTTCACAAAGGTGTCATGACTTATCGAGTTCGATGTCCGCCTCTCTACTTTGCCTAAACATGGGCTCTGAGTACTAAGTTGCGCTTCCTGTGGAGCAGAGGGTGCTTCCTTCTGAAGTAATGGTTCATCTGACCTGGGAGTGGGGCTGTGGGATTCCGTGGCCTCATGACTAACCATGGGTTTCAAATCTATTGGTGAGTTTTGAGTTTCCAGTGGCGGCGTCTTCAACTTAAGGTAGGGTTGAGGTTCCAGCTGTTCCCTATCATATGCTGCTTCACTGCTTATGGCCTCTTCTTTCCACTTGGCTTCCTTCTCGTTCCAGTCGCGAGTCCATTTTTCATCACTCTCTATCATTTCCATCTCTGTTCTCGTGAAAAGTTCTGCCTGTTCTAAGACATGTTTTGCAATTAACTTTCTCGAGTAACCGCTTTCCTCGCCTTCCAAATAAGAGTCACTTATCCATGTATCTAGACATCTTATAATTTTTGTGAAATCGTTCACTTGGTGATCTAGCAAATATTGGAAAAAATGAGCTCTAAGTTCCGCTACTGCGTTCATTTTAGATCGCTGGGTAGGTAGTTCAATCTCTCAGTATACGCTGCACTAGTTTCCAGTTATTACTAATAATTCTATGAAGTATTGTAATAATAAACCACTGATCAATTTACAGAAGCTCGAGGTAATACTATTAAGTCTACTGACGTAATGAATCCCTTTACAGATGCTAGTATAATTGATATTTTAATAATACTTATTTCTGCTGAATTAAGGTATTATTAATTTTAGACAGACGCTACACTTGCTTCCGATTATTACTAATAATTATATGAAGTATTGTAATAATAACCACTAATCAATTTACTGAAGCTCGAGGTAATACTATTAAGTCTACTGACGTAATGTATCCCTTTTCAGGAGACTAGTATAATTGATAGTTTAATAATATACTTATTTCTACTGAATTAAGATATTATTAACTTGAGCCAGACTCAAGTATAATTTATTTATTTTTAACCCTGTGTATACTCTTATTTCTTCTGAAGTAAGGTATTACAATTGCAGCCAGTCTTTCACACACAATCATCAACTTGTACACTTAGTTATCTTAAGCCACCAATTACCTTAATGAGCTTAATTAATCTAAGTAACTTAATTAATTAATTAATTAATTCCAGGACCATTCAGATTTCACTTTCCTTATTCCACTGTGTAATTCCACAATTCTGTTCAGAAAATATAAGAAGTTTCGTTATCTAGGGATATACAACAGATTCTACTCCAAAGTATTGATAGACTACTAGTTAAAGATTCAACAATTATTCTGCAGATAGGTCACCAAAGGTAAGATTCCGGACTGAGACCCCAGTTTGTCGCAGATATAGTTGATGGTGCACTCCAATTGACGTTGAATGAGAATCCAATTGTCGCATAAAGAGTTTTGTATAGTAAGGAAGATGTGTAGAAAGCACATAGACCTTTAGACACTAGTTTTCACAGATGTGAGCTAGTGTTGAGGGAAAGAGTTAACAGAAGGGCACAGGTTGGTGTCAGTGATTCTCTCACCTTTAGACTGCCAACTCTTGTATTTTTCTGGCGATGACTAACTCTTTTCTTACTCAAATCTTTTTGAAGATGAACTAGCAGTAACAAGTAATACAAAGAGGGTTGAGAATGTTTTTCTGAACAGAACATACAATCTACTAAGTCAAACTCAGAATGATGGTGAGTTACAGAATGTACATAATTACTTTAATTACAGTAGAAAATAAAATCAATGTTGTCATATACTTTGAAAAAAAATAAATACTAGGAAATTTAGAACTGTCAGTGTCTTTGGTTCAGATAAGAAGTAAGAGGCTATTTTCCTCACTGACGAAAGTTTATTCCTAGGGCTATTTCTTGGAAAAGTGAATTCTGATTTTGGTCTGGGTTTTACTGGACTTATCTGCTTGGACTTCTCCTGGGCGTCACAGTAGGTAGGGATTACCAATTGGAGAATTTGATTCAGTTGAGCTACAGTCCAAGAGATGACTATGCTGTTCGTTCACCTGGTTGTGACGTTGCGGTATGATGTTCAGGTGCTGACGAGGTGTTGAATGCTTAAAGCTGTAGACTGCTCAGGGTTGCTGACTTGTGAACACCGCTAGGTTCTGAGACGTAAGCACTAGTTCTCTCTGTAGCATAGAGCAACTAGGCGGTTTAATCGCAACAATTTACAGCAATCAAAATCCAGAAACTGGCTAGGATTCTGCAACTGGGCTGTGGAAGACAATACAGGCAATCAATCTTCTGTTTTATACAGATATATTTCCTACAGCCATTCTGGACGTTTCGTCTCAGAATGGTGCCTAATAATATATTTACCTGAAACCGTAACAGTCAGTCTTCCTTAAAGGCGACTGTCCATTTGTTTACAAATTCCTGTCTAGCAGTATTCTCACACTGGTCAGGTCAGTCAGGTCAACCTTTGTTACTAGCAGACGCCTGGCCGTGTGCGTCCATGCGTGACTGCATTGGAAGAATGCTATTTCATTCACTCGTTCCTTGAACAACATGGTTCTTCTCTCGTTCACAACAGCTTTCTCAAAATCATTAGAATGTAGTACTTTCAGATATCAGCCAGTACTTACATCATTATAATGCATCAATAACATTCATAATACATAAATGCAAAATAGCTATCAATATAATGTAAAGAAATAAAACCACAATATTAAGTATTTCACACTTTACATCCATTAACTAATCCCTTGATATTAGAGTTAGCTAATTAAGCGAATACTGAGAGTTTGCTTACCGCTCAGGACTTTTCCACAGCTTAAGAAATAGAACTTTAGTAGCTTTTACTCTCAATCACATATACTGTAAATATGAGGTAAGTTGAGGCTTCTCTTCTTTAAGCGTGCTTTCTCTCCCAACGGTTAATCAGCAAGTGATCTTAAAAAACTCAGCATTCGTTTGCATGAAGTTAAAATATTTCTGATTCCCACGCCAAGAGTTAATTATGTCCCGTCTCATGCTAAGACACGTAAAAGATTTATCGTGCCGGTCTCCAGTTGACCACTGCACACTGAAATAAGATACTCTGGGAACCACTGCGAAATCGACCAAGCTAATAAATCGTATAAGACATTCCTAAAGAAATCTCTTTAAGTGCCTTTGTAGAAGATAGTATTTGGATAGTATGACAGGACTATTTATTTGAAAACTTGAAAAACAGCTAAAGAAACGATCGCAGGTGCAAATATTTCCGTAGAGAAAACAGACTAAATATGTGAAGGAATAGAAAAGTAAGGAATTTTAAAATAATCCAGACGAAACCTTCGAGCACTCTGTGACAGGCGTAATGGCCACTGACTGCTTTGACGGTCGCTGGCTAAGGACGGAAGAAGAAGAAGAAGCAGACGTGAATTTGAAGCAGAAGTTTGTGTAGATCATCTGCTTGAAATAGATGCAGCATGTGTTTTAATGTGAGCGGACGCATGTGTGTGAGCTCCTGCAGTCTACTGTGTTTTTCCTGCGTTGTACCATCACTAGGGCATCAAGATACTATGTTGAGGTGTTCCTAGTCAGGAAGTATATTATGACGATGATGTCTATTGTATGAATATATTCAAAATTGTGAGAATGCCAGGACAGCGTCTCAATAGGTAACGGACTGCCTGATGACTTTTTGAAGACTGCATATTACATTACTTCATTTGTCTTTGGGCTAGAATAGACTTCATGGAGCTGTTTAACCAATGTCATTAAATTGTGTATCGTCAACTGTTCAAGAGGTGTTGGTAAAGTAATTGAATTTATATTGATCCGTGTCTGTTGAGTAGGCCTGTGACGATATTCAAAATACAATATCTAAATTAGAATATAACATTAAAGTGCATAAAGTCTAAAATAGGATAGAACTAAAAAGTTGGGAGAGATTGGCGTCTTCACCCACGCCAGCGCATTAGTTTGATAACGCCCTATGGCCGAATAAAATGTACCCAATGCTTCTAAGTAACCTTGAAATAAATGTAACACTTTTCCAAGTTCAAACAAATATTTGCCTAGGAGACAGAAGTATATAGGAAAACGGGGGAAGAGAAGGAAAGATGGCCCAATGCTAATTCGTTTCGCGTTGATTTCAAACTAAAAGCCAACAGCAAAGCAGTGGCAAGACTTGCCTAAGGCGGTCTTCACAATACGAGGTAAAAGTTAGAACATGTAGACCATTGGGTCACGAAAACAGGCTTAGCTCTTATTGCGAATGACGTAATTCTAACGTGTTACGAGAGACTCTCGTATTTAGTTTGAAAGTACATGGAAAAGAAGTGAACAGGTGGTAGTCTAGAAATAAACAACTAACATAGGAAAAAATATGGAATTTTGAACCAAGCCACCTAGTCCCATAAAAGTTATATATTCCCATGCCTTGGGACTTTCTGAGCAAGAATATGTATCAGTTACACAAATAGTCCATTAAATGACCAAATTATAGCCATAATACTATAGAGGATCCGACAGACTGTCAGGAAAAGTCATGCCTGCTTATTTTTTTATGGCATATTTTGAAAACAACTTTGGGGAAAGAAGGTACGGGGAATTGGATTGGATAGTATTTAAAGCAAGGCGAAATATTATTGGTTGACCTAAAAATATAAATCTAGTTGGTAGTAGTAACGCATAGTGGTTTGAGATATTTTTTTTAAAAGTTCATTCAAAAATAAGAGATGCTTGGTCCCATTGGCCAAAGCTTTTTACATTATAGGAAAAGTAGGCTGCTCGCTGCCACTTTTTATAAATATTCTGAGGAGCAAGCAGCGATGAACAGACTTGTGCTGTTTTATTAATACTAATAATTGAAAGCAGTCTGGACAGGGGCAGTGCTGAAAGGGTGCCATATTCTATTGCCTATTCATCGTTACTTGTTTATATTTCCTTGAATATGTGGTAAGATTGGTTTTATTAACTTTTTAATTAAACAAGGGTTGAGTGTAAGAAAAGGCCATGTAAAAAGATTGTAATTAAATGGTTCCATGACAGACTTAGGCATGGCCTAGATGTTGATCCATCATATAATGGATTATCTAAGAAGTTTAGAACTACAGGACTATATATATGATGGTCATACAGGAACATTACACCTATCTTATTGCATGGAAAAGATTACTGCTGGAATGACAGAGGCGTAGCAACCATTAGGGAAAAGAAAAGAAAACTGGTACAATTTGTTCCATCAAACTAGATTGGAGGAGCTAGGTTGGTCAGAGAGAGCTGACCAAGTTCTTTATGTTGAATTTATTATTACATGTAACTTTGGAGGAATTAGTTTGATATTAAGACAGAAACATAACTTGCATTTACAGGGGTTTCTGCTGGCACTTGTCTGGTGCTGGTGGTTGCTGATTGAGAAATTCTGCACGATTTCTGGGCGTCTCTGGTACCTGCTTATAGCAAAGAAATTCAAGACCAGAGGAGACTGAGGTGTTTGGCCAAACCAATTACAACTGCTGTGATTCCAGGACCCAGATAAGTCTTAGTATCTTGCCTGGGACAACTTATCAGTGACTAGGAAAAATCTAAACGTTCCTCCCAAAGAATAAAATAAACAATCATAGGAAACAAAAGTACTTTGGATGATGAAAATCCCCAACCTGCCTCCAAGTACCAGTTAGTTAAAATAACATCAAATTGAAAATTTGTAACAATGTACTATGGACATATTGTCTTTTGTATTTAAATATATATATATATATATATATATATATATATATATATATATATATATATATATATATATATATATATATATATATATATATATATATCTAACTTGATTCTCATTGAGAGGTAGTCCTGACCAAAACAACTTTAGGCTCAGGACCAATAAAGTTTAACAAAAGAAATTCTAAATATAAAATTTAACTACTGGAGTTGGTTGCGTTTATCATAGTACTTAGTATATGTATGTGTATGTTTTTGTATTGAGGTTCTTTAACATCACTCTTACATTATCCTAGACACTAATTATAGCTCTCAATCATACTAGGCCAAAATATAACTTAGAGTGAGATCGTAGGTGGTATCAGCAAGGTACTCTGAAACACAGCTACTAATTGTCTACATCAGAGACCTTCACAGATTGACCTCACTCAAGTACAACTTTACCATACACCAACCTTCTTAACATCAAAACCCACCACATATATTGGGGTCTCTAGGTCCGGGATTTTAATTTGGCATAGTTAGATGAACGTTTGAAATAGGAATCTCATACAGCATATATTAACTAACTCCAGGAATAAAAATTAGTAGTAGTATATAAATTCAAGATTGTATTACTATTGTTATTAGAGGTTAGAAACACCCCCCTAAGAAAGATAATAATAATTTAAGTGGAGATTTACAGTTGATAAGTTGTCACAGCCAGTAATAATTAGTTAATTATAGTTAGTATTTATTTTAGTTAAGTTTAAGATTGTCTTAGAACCTTATTGGACCTGCTTGAGTTAGAATGGCTGATCTAGCCAAGTTTAGATCTGCCGCTGTGCAGACTGCTAAAGAGATGGGCATGGATGGACCAGAACTGGTCCAATATGTAACTTCAGAATGCGACAAGCATATTAAAGGGAGGATAGGAAGTTAACAGAAGAAAGAAAATTACAGTTGCAAATTGAGGCTGACAACGAACTTAAGAGGCTGCAGATTGAGGCTGACAAGGAGGCTAGGACATTGGAGGCAGATAGGGAGGCAGAGATTAAAAGGCTCTAGTATGAAGAGAAGAAGTTGGAGGCCGAAGAAAAGAGACTGGCTACAGAAAGAGAAGAAAAAAGACAGGCTGCTGAAAGGGAAGACAAGCGATTGGCTGCCGAGAGTTAATCAGAAAAGGAGAAGAGGTTACAAAGGGAACACAAGCTACGACTAAGGGAGTTGGAATTTCAAGGCCATGCTCCTGAAAATGGTGCCAGCCCCTTTGCCTCAGATGCCACTGCTAGTCAGGGAGCCTCAACCTCGGCTATGGGTTTTCATTTAGACCATTTTGTTGAGAAAGACGATGACATAGAAAGGTATTTAAGTAGGTTTGAACTTTTAGTTACTACATATGGGTTAGAGAGAGAGAGGTGGAGCCTCAAGTTATCCCAGGGTCTTAGGGGAACAGCTTATGAAGTTTTTGCCAAGATGAGCAGGGATGACCAAGAAAATTACGACATGTTAAAGCAGGCTCTTTTGTTGAGTATGAAAAGAATGGAGAATTTTATAGAAAAAAATTTAGAAATGCCAAACTACTGTCGGGTGAGACCTATCACCAGTTCTCCGCACGGTTAGAGACTTACTTGGAGAAATGAACTACTCTGGGGAAAACCCAAGATCTTAAGGAAATGATCCTTATTGAGCAACTAAGAGAGTCCATGGCTCCTGACTTGAGAAAGTTTCTCATGGAACAAGGTGCAGAGAGGCTGGGTGAGTTACTCAATGTCGCTGAGAGGTATCAGGCAGCCCAAGCAGAAGTAGCTGGCACTAAAAAGAAACAGGTGGACAATTTTAAGGCACCACAAAATAGGTTTGACAATAGAGAACAGAACAAAGGTAAGCAACAGTTTGATAGGCCATGCCATGATTATAAAAATAAAACCCCACAATTCAATGAAAGGAAATATGATGACAGAAAACCTTTTCATAAAGGTAGATTATATTGTCGGTATTGTAGGATAGACAACCATAACACCGAAGTGTGTAACAGGAAACCTGTGGTAATGGCCACGCTTCAGGTCAGGTCGACCCCTAGAAAGGAGGAGGATAATCCGATAAGTACCCATCCAGATGAGATGAGGAAGGTACAGGCGGAGGACAGAACACTCAAGCCGTGTTTTAAGAAATTGCCCAAATGTCATACACCTCCAGGCAAGGGAGATTTCTATATGAAAAACAAATTGATTTATAGGAAGGCTGGAACTGGATCCAATTGTCACGGACAGCTGGTCTTTCCAAAGGCATATAGGGCAGATCACCCGTGTGTTACCGGGGCCCGAAAGGGGAGCAAAGAATAGTAACACTGCACCCTACCACGCATGTCGTAAAAAGCGACTAAGGAGGGTATGGGCATGGGGCTGTTTACCCCATCCCGTAAAAACTTCGCACAGTGGGGTGATCACCTGCTTGCCAACCAATCTGATTACGGAAACAATGATAGATTGTTTGGTCTGTTTTTGTTCCACAAAGACGCCACTAGGCGTGGTGGAAACAGCGATAGATTGATCAATTTGTTGTTGCCCTAAGACGCCACTAGGCGTACTGGCCACATACTGCTTTGCCGGTTGATGGCTAAGAATGGAAGAAGAAGAATAGGGCAGATATAATAAGGAGATTACATGTTGGAAAAGATGGGGACCACGAGAAAATAGGTACCATCTGCCAAAAAGTTTCTCAAAAATACTATTGGCCCGACGTAAATGTCAACATTGAAAATTTTGTAGAAGCATGTAGCATATTGCATGAGGGAACACCCATAAGTGGGAAAAATAATAATCAGGACCCAGAAACGCCACGGGGCAAACTTAGGCCTGAAAAGAAAAATAATTATAATAATGTAGACAAAGGGGAATGGGAGCCCCCTTTTCACACACAGTCTTCACTTGAATGTTTTAAAATGGCCACTATGCGGCGAGTACAAAGAGTAGTTCTACCCCAGAATAAGCCGACAATCCCTCGGTCGGACTTATGTGAACTGGGTGAAGATAAAAAAGAGAGAAGACCTCTCACAAGGATTTTAAAGTAGAGAGATAACCCCAGGAAAAGAATTGGTAGTGAAAGGTTCTTATGTGATGACAAAAGGAAGAAAAGTCACCACCACCACACTTCCAATTAGATGAAAATTGCCGGTGCCATGAAACATATGTAGGCAACCCTGTTGTTTGGGAGGCCAATAAAAGGTCCATTGGAAGCATTGTTAAGGACGTGGACCGATGAAAAATCAGAAGAAAATATTACCTCATCATATCAATATGTGAACGAGCTGACCACTCGTCTTAAAACTGGCTGGAAACTTGCCAATGAAAATTTGAGACAAGCCAGGAAAAAGCATGCTGCCTATTTTAATAAGAAAGCTAAGGACAGAGAATTAGCTGTGGGAGAGAAGGTACTTCTTCTTCTACCCGGCAGCCAAAACAAGTTGCAAATTGGATGGCAAGGTTCATATACAGTTCTAGAGAAGGTGTCTAGAACAAATTATAAGATAGATAAGAAGGGGAAAGAGAAAATCTATCATGTGAATCTCCTGAAAAAATATCTGGACAGAGAAAACCAGGAAGAGACACACTTACTGACCTTGTCTGTTGCAATGGAAATGAAAAAGGAACCACTCAATTCTCATGAATATCCTCTACATCCCCGTGAGACAGCTGCACAGGTAAAAGTCAATACACACTTGACGAGAAATCAGAGGGAGAGAGTTCAACAGGTTCTGAATAATCATACAGATGTGTTAACGGACAAACCGGGGCATACAAATTTGTTGGAATATGATATGAAGCTTATAGACCCAACATCAATCTGTATGAAAGCCTATTCGATTCCTTTCGCTAAGGAAAAAGCTTTGAAGGAAGAGATAGAGTATTTGTTGAAAGAAGGAATTATTTCACACAGTGAATCTTCGTATAGTTCTAGTGTGGTTTTGTTGAGAAAACCCTCTGGGGAACACAGACTGTGTATAGATTACAGAAAATTGAATGCTGTCACAGAAAGTCAGGTGGATCTATTACCTGATACAAATCAGATGTTTGCCATGCTGAACAAAGCAAAATATTTCTCTAAAGTGGATCTGAGCAAAAGCTATTATCAGATTCCAGTAAAGCCTGAGATTAGACCTTATTTAGCCTTTAGCACCTCGGATGGACATTATGAATTCAACATGTTGCCTTTTGGGTTGAAAAATGTTCCGAGCGCGTTTTCGAGGATGATGCGAAAATTGTTAGATCCCCTAAATAATCCATGTATCACGAATTTCATGGATGATATTCTCATAGCAACAGAAACATTTGAGGAACACATTAACTCTCTGAATATGTTGTTTGATAGACTCAGGGAGGCTAACTTGATTGCTCGACCGACCAAATGTTCTATTGGATGTAAAGAGTTGGAATTCTTGGGACACACAGTCTATCAGGGAAACATGACCCCTGATCCCAAGAACTTGGAGAAATTGAAGAGAGCACCGAGGCCACAGACAAAGAAAGACGTGCGATCTTTTGTCTCATTATGTGGGTTTTACCAGAAGTATATCAGAAATTTTAACTCTATATGTGCACCACTGACTGATTTAATGCGCAAAGGAAATCCTGATAAAATTACTTGGTCAGCGCAGTGTGAGTCGGCATACCAAGAGTTAAAAGAAAAGCTCACAAGCAAGCCTGTATTGAAGTTGCCTGACTTAAGTCAAGAGTTTGTTGTGAGAACGGACGCTAGTAACGTCGGATTAGGAGCAGCTCTATTGCAAAGGTCCAATTCACTTGATGGGGAATTAACCCCAGTTGCTTATGCTAGCCGTAAGTTGAACACAGCGGAACAAAAATATTCAACAAGTGAAAAGGAATGTCTGGCTTTGATATGGGTGATAAAAAAGTTCCAAATCTATCTCTATGGTAGATCATTTAAGATCCAAACAGATCATAAACCTCTAGTATTTCTGTCATAGGCAAGGCATGAAAATGCTAGATTATTACGTTGGTCGTTGCTCCTACAGCCATACCAGTTTATCATATAATATATCCCCGGCTCGAAAAATGTAGGTGCAGACTTTTTAAGCAGACACCCGTACGATGAAAATCAAAGTAGTCACCTAACATAATGATTTAAATTTATTTATGTGTATTTTGAAATTGGAACTGACATAGGATAGTCTGTTCTAAAGTGGGGAAATGTGTGACGATAGTCAAAATACAATATCTAACTTAGAATATAACATTAAAGTGCATAAAGTCTAAAATAGGATAGAACTAAAAAGTTGGGAGAGATTGGAGTCTTCACCCACGCCAGCGCATTAGTTTGATAACGCCTTATGGCCGAATAAAATGTACCCAATGCTTCAAAGTAACCTTGAAATAAATGTAACAATTTTCCACGTTCAAACAAATATTTGCCTAGGAGACAGAAGTATATAATAAAACGGGGGAAGAGAAGGATAGATGGCCCAATGCTAATTCGTTTCGCGTTGATTTCAAACTAAAAGCCAACAGCAACGCAGTGGCAAGACTTGCCTAAGGCGGTCTTCACAATACGAGGTAAAAGTTAGAACATGTAGACCACTGGGTCATGACAACAGGCTTAGCTCTTATTGCGAATGACGTAATTCTAACGTGTTACGAGAGACTCTCGTATTTAGTTTGAAAGTACATGGAAAAGAAGTGAACAGGTGGTAGTCTAGAAATAAACAACTAACATAGGAAAAAATATGGAATTTTGAACCAAGCCACCTAGTCCCATAAAAGTTATATATTCCTGTGCCTTGGGACTTTCTGAGCAAGAATATGTATCAGTTACACATATAGTCCATTAAATTACCAAATTATAGCCATAATACTATAGAGGATCCGACAGACTGTCAGGAAAAGTCATGCCTGCTTATTTTTTTATGGCATATTTTGAAAACAACTTTGGGGAAAGAAGGTACGGGGAATTGGATTGGATAGTATTTAAAGCAAGGCGAAATATTATTGGTTGACCTAAAAATATAAATCTAGTTGGTAGTAGTAACGCATAGTGGTTTGAGATATTTTTTTTAAAAGTTCATTCAAAAATAAGAGATGCTTGGTCCCATTGGCCAAAGCTTTTTACATTATAGGAAAAGTAGGCTGCTCGCTGCCACTTTTTATAAATATTCTGAGGAGCAAGCAGCGATGAGCAGACTTGTGCTGTTTTATTAATACTAATAATTGAAAGCAGTCTGGACAGGGGCAGTGCTGAAAGTGTACCATATTCTATTGCCTATTCATCGTTACTTGTTTATATTTCCTTGAATATGTGGTAAGATTGGTTTTATTAACTTTTTAATTAAACAAGGGTTGAGTGTAAGAAAAGGCCATGTAAAAAGATTGTAATTAAATGGTTCCATGACAGACTTAGGCATGGCCTAGATGTTGATCCATCATATAATGGATTATCTAAGAAGTTTAGAACTACAGGACTATATATATGATGGTCATACAGGAACATTACACTTATCTTATTGCATGGAAAAGATTGCTGCTGGAATGACAGAGGCGTAGCAGCCATTAGGGAAAAGAAAAGAAAACTGGTACAATTTGTTCCATCAAACTAGATTGGAGGAGCTAGGTTGGTCAGAGAGAGCTGACTAAGTTCTTTATGTTGAATTTATTATTACATGTAACTTTGGAGGAATTAGTTTGATATTAAGACAGAAACATAACTTGCATTTACAGGGGTTTCTGCTGGCACTTGTCTGGTGCTGGTGGTTGCTGATTGAGAAATTCTGCACGATTTCTGGGCGTCTCTGGTACCTGCTTATGGCAAAGAAATTCAAGACCAGAGGAGACTGAGGTGTTTGGCCAAACCAATTACAACTGCTGTGATTCCAGGACCCAGATAAGTCTTAGTATCTGGCCTGGGACAACTTATCAGTGACTAGGAAAAATCTCCTGTGTATACATAAACGTTCCTCCCAAAGAATAAAATAAACAATCATAGGAAACAAAATAACTTTGGATGATGAAAATCCCCAACCTGCCTCCAAGTACCAGTTAGTTAAAATAGAGTAATTAACATCAAATTGAAAATTTGTAACAATGTACTATGGACATATTGTCTTTTGTATGTAAATATCTCTCTCTATATATATATGTAAATATATCTATCTATCTAACTTGATTCTCATTGAGAGGTAGTCCTGACCACAACAACTTTAGGCTCAGGACCAATAAAGTTTAACAAAAGAAATTCTAAATATAAAATTTAACTACTGGAATTGGTTGCGTTTATCATAGTACTTAGTATATGTATGTGTATGTTTTTGTATTGAGGTTCTTTAACATCACTCTTACATTACCCTAGACACTAAACATAGCTCTCAATCATACTAGGCCAAAATATAACTTGGAGTGAGATCGTAGGTGGTATCAGCAAGGTACTCTGAAACACAGCTACCAATTGTCTACATCAGAGACCTTCACAGATTGACCTCACTCAAGTACAACTTTACCCTACACCAACCTTCTTAACATCAAAACCCACCACAAGGCCATACTCCTATGTTTCACTTTGGCCACAGATACTTCTCGGAACAATATAGTTTATGGACAGCACGTATTAACACTGATTGAGATGGCCTACCTAGTGAGATAACTAAATTAAACATTGACAGATAAGCCCTGAGTAGTGAGACAACTATATCCTCTAAACACTGACAGCCCAGCTGGCACTACCCAGTGAAAATTATTTCATCAAAACACTGACAGCCAAATTCTCCCCAGTGAGATAACTATATTTTAAAACATTGACAGGTAAACCTTAAGCAGTAAGAACACTATCCTTAAAACACTGTCAGCCAACTCATTAACAGTGAGACAACTGTGTTATTAAAACATCTGACAGATGAGCCAAGACATTTGACAGTGAGATAAGCATATCTTTGAAACAGTTTCAGCCAAGTTATAAACAGTGGGACAACTGTGCCCTTGTCACATACTTTTTGGGTCGCTCTCTTGTCTACTACGGCTGTATTCTGGTGACATATGTTGTACCGACTCATTACGTCCTTTTCAGTGGTTGGCACCCTTTTATTTCTATGCTATGTAGCAGATATTTGGTACTTTTAAACATTCTTAAATTTCTCTCAGTGATAAGTAGTCATGTCTGTTTAGTTATCCATTCCAACCTACTGGGAAAGGAACGGATGAGATAATATTAACCGACAATCATGTTGACTAATCTCGGGTGTGGCCAACATCAGACTACAGATTAACACTAAAATCGCCCCAGCGACTTTGGTTAAGCATTGATAAGACGAACGTGTCACGTTTGCATAGATGATAAAGAGACGACTTTTGTTTGCTCAAGCCATGTCAGGTGATAAAATTACTCGCCCGCAGATGGTAGCATACATGCACTCGTCGGAAACGGATGACATATTCGTTTCCTGTCCGACTATTATGAACAGACTACTTTAGATTAAAGTAAGATGTTGTATTTGTAGGCATTGCAGAGAAGGAAATCGATTGTTTTATATACACTCAGTACTTACTTATTTACATCATTATGTTGCATCATGTTAGAGTCCGGAGGGGGCCAGAGATTGGAAGTAATCACTACCTGCTTACGATCAAAAGAACAACTGAAAGAGTTGCTCAGCCTAGGAACTGCCCAACATCATGCAAGAAACAAAGTAAACGAAAGGGAGAAATGAGGATAAAGACCTACAAGCTGAGAGAGCCAGACATTAAGACCAGATATCAGGGGCTTATTGCTGCAGCAGTGAGACACACAGAAGAACAACCTGATGACTTGGAAACCCTCTGGCTTAAATTCAAGGACATTATAAAGACAGCTGCTGCAGAAGCATGTAGTAGAGTCTGACTTGGTAACAAGAGAAAGAGGACACCTTGGTGGACAGACGAAGTCAAAAAGAAAATAAGAGAGAAGAAAATGGCATGGAAACAATACTTAGGAGCTAAAAGCACAGCAGGATAGATAGAGAAATATAGAGAATATGTGACACGCAGAACAGAAGCAAAGAACAAGGTGCTAGCATCAAAACAAAAATCTTGGGAAGAATTTGGAGAAAAACTAGAAAAAGATGCACAAGAAAACCAGAAATTGTTCTATAAGACCCTAAAGAACATGAGGAAGGAAAAACAATGCCCTCTCAAATTTATAAAGGACAAGCAAGGCAAATTGCTTACTGCCCCGAAGGAAGTAATGGAAAGATGGAAAGAATATTTCTCAGAACTCCTTGATGGTGAGCAAGGTTAAGCATCAGAAATGTTAACCACTAGCACAGAAGAGAAACCCAATGGTGGTGAAGATGACATAAAGATGGAAGAACTGAAGGCAGCACTGGAGAAAATCAAGATGGGCAAAGCAGCAGGGCATGATGGTATAACACCAGAAATGGTTAAGTACATGGGAGCATCAGGCGACCTATTACTCTTAAGGGTCCTACAGGCAGTGTGGTGCAACAAGACCATACCAAAGGATTGGGAGATTGCCATTATAACACCGATGTTCAAAAAGAATGACAATCGACAATGTGGAAACCACAGAGGCATATCCCTTCTCAGTGTCCGTGGTAAAATCTACTTTAGAATCCTAGAGCAGAGACTCCGATGCCTAGCTGAGCCACAATTGGATGAAGTCCAGTGCGGATTCCGAGCAAACCGAAGTACTCAAGACCTAATCTTCACAATGAGACAGCTGAGTGAAAAGGCCCTTGGGTATAAGAGTGAGATCCATCTTTGTTTCATAGATCTGGAAAAGGAGTTTGACAGGGTCCACTGGATCAAACTTTGGGACTGTTTGGCAAGGAATAACATTTCAGCACCTCTGATTTATGCTATACAGAGCTTCTACAAGTCTTGCAGAAATTATGTGAGGACAGCAAACTATGAGTCAGAAGAGTTCAGGACCACAACTGGTGTAAAAAAAGGTGATATCCTGTCACCTTATCTTATCATAATCCTCATGGACGATGTCATTGTAATGATTAAAGTTCATAACATGTATGTCGATATCAATTCAGTTCGACATAGAGTTTATTTGTTTAAGCACGTTGACCCTGGTTACAGAGAAAGAAAGAGAGAAGATTGTGAGATAAGTTAGAGAGAGAGAGAGAGAGAGAGAGAGAGAGAGAGAGAGAGAGAGAGAGGACTGTGAGATTGCCGTCTGCTGAGCTAAGCGTTCCTTGGCTGGAATTCGCTGTGTGTCTTTTAAAGGTGTTGGACGTATGTGTTCTATGCTCCTGAGTGTTTGAAGATGTATTGGTCATATTCCTATGTATACCATCTCTGGATCATCCATACACCTCCGTGCGATGATGCCAGTATTTATGTAAGAGGAATGATCTATGACTGGATGAACGTGAGTTGAATTATAATAAAAATTGTATGGAAATGTCCTTGACATTGTTCCAGTTACAAGACTGTACAGCGACGCTAGAGACTGTCTAGTTGATGCCATAACTTAATCTGCATATCACTCAAGATTTATTTGGAGCTACGAGATGTATTATAAATATTTATGTGAATCGTCCAACCTGGCCTTGGAGTATCATTCCTGTTGAAGAATACGGTTTTGGGCGGGTACTGAATGGTCATAACTCTATCGGCACTTGATCTGTTTCAGTGTCCGATTCATTGTGTAATAATCAAATAATATATATATAAGAAGGACCTCGAGCCCAACGTCAAGAAAGATAGAAGAGTAACCGTATCAATGGAGCCAAGCTAAATGATCTTTGACCTACAGCTATAAAGGAAGAAATATTTCAAGTCGTCGCATTTGATTTCATGCACTCATGAAAATTTCTCAAGATGGCGACAGTTATCGTCTGCTAACCTGTGTGAAGGGTTGAATGAACTTTTTTCCACGTAATAGTGTCGATTGTACTTCAAAGCTGAAGTTATCAGTTAGGAAAAGACTTTCCCGTACAAAATACGAGTTCCAGTTTCACGTTTGATGCCCGAAGATGGCGAATTTTTATGAAGATGATGGACCAAAGCGATATCGTGTTCAAGTCAGAAGTTCGTGACTTCTAGGCCTAACCTGGTTAACATACAAGACTCACATGTATTTACACATTGCTCTGTCCAATTTCAATAATACACCATGGATCCCTCAAATATCGCCTCTACATAACGTTTCTGATTCTATAATGTTTTTTTTATAATACTTGAACCACTAGTTCTGTGTTTCTTTCACACATCTCAATTTCACTAATTCTTATCAACAATTGTTTATATTTATTCGTAGGTTACTAACCTCGGAAAAATCTTTATACATACTTCTGGCAAATTGTTTAGTGAGACAGTTTAAAAGAGAGAAAACTGTGAGGTTAGTGAGACAGTTTAAAAAAAGAGACAGCTGTGAGGTTAGTGAGACATTTTAAATGAGATACAACTGTGAGGTTAGTGAGACAGTTTAAAAGAGAGACAACAGTGAGGTTAGTGAGACAGTTTAAAAAAGAGACAACTGTGAGGTTAGTGAGACAGTTTAAAAAAGAGACAACAGTGAGGTTAGTGAGACAGTTTAAAAAAAGAGACAACTGTGAGGTTAGTGAGACAGTTTAAAAAAGAGAGACAACAGTGAGGTTAGTGAGACAGTTTAAAAAAGAGAGACAACTGTGAGGTTAGTGAGACAGTTTAAAAGAGAGACAACTGTGAGGTTAGTGAGACAGTTTAAAAAAGAGAGACAACAGTGAGGTTAGTGAGACAATTTAAAAGAGAGACAACAGTGAGGTTAGTGAGACAATTTAAAAGAGAGACAACTGTGAGGTTAGTGAGAATGTTTTCTGTAGACTAGACTGTCTAAGTAATTGCAACACACAAAAGAAAAGAAAAAAAAACAACATTTGTATGGATTATCTCCCATATATATTCTGGTATCGTTTTGTAAGCTCACATGTATTCTGGTATCGTTTTGTAAGCTCACATGTATTCTGGTATCGTTTTGCAGGCTATCTGTGTGAATAAATACACAACAATAACACCACACTTGTGTGATTTCTGTCCTGCATGTGTTCTTTCATGTTCTTTGTGCACATGATGAAAAACAAACATCACACTTGTAATGATTCTCTCCTTTATGTACTCTTTGATTACTTTTGTGAGTAAATGCCGCACCACTAATATCACAAATGTAAGCTTCTCTCATGTATGCAGCCCTTCATCAAACATTTACCGGTGGCCCTTCATTTCAATAGACCTGACCATTCAGGTAATTCCGATATACATGTCACTGCCCTGCGTTCATGTGCCGGTAATGACAAGACTTGCTTTTTGTTGGAGAACCGCCTTATTTTTAAAATGGGCATTCTAGCTCCCGGTGGTATAAATATACAACATCATTTTGCATAAATTCTGGTAGCTTTTCTCTTTTTCATTCTTTATTCGTTGTCTTTATGATCTATCTTCTTGTGTTTTTGCTTTGGTTCGTTTCGTATCTTTTTATATCTCTTGTTTTGTCGCTATCGTACGTCACTTCCTTGTGAATTCTGTGACAAGAGACTACCGCTTTCTTCCATGGATTCTTTATATCGAGCTAAGCTAACTTTAACTAGTTCCACAGTTTTGTTTATTCTTCTTTTTTTCGTTTCGTTGGATTATTTACTTTCTTGTTTCAGTATTTCTTTTAGATTTTACGGTTTTCTTGGATTGTTATTGTTTACTTTTTCCATCTGCTTGTATCGCCCATTTGTTGCATGTTTCTCATCATCGTATAGTTTTGTAGTACCTATATGTAATTTTTGTCTTTGTCACCTGTTTGTGGCTGACGAAGGGTAAAACCCGAAACGTCCCTTGTCTCATGTGAACTGTTATTTGTAAAACTGATTCAATACCGTTTTATTAGTTTATAAACTTATATTCCTTCATGTACTTGTAGGTTACCTGTCTGAGTAAATGCTATACCACACTCATCACACTGGTAAAGCTTCTCTCATGTATGTTTTCATTTATATCCTTGTAGGGTACCATTACGAGTACATGCTGCAACACAAACATCATACTAGTAAAGTTGTCTCGGCTTTTATGCTTTCTTTCATGTTGTTTTAGATTACTGCTTTGAGTAAATGCAGCACTACAAACATCACATTTGTAAGGCTTCTCTCCTGTATGTATTCATTTGTGTACTTCTAGGCTTCTTTTCTGAGTAAATGCTGCACTACAAACATCACATTTTTAAGGCTTCTCTGCTGTATGTATTATTTTATGTCGTTGTAGGTTACCTTTCTGAGTAAATGCTGCACTACAAACATCACATTTGTAGGGCTTCTCTCCTGTATGTATTCTTTTGTGTACTTCTAGGCTACATGTCTGAGTAAATGCTACACTACAAACATCACACTTGTAAGGCTTCTCTCCTGTATGTATTCTTGTATGTCCTTGTAAGCTATGTTTCATAGTAAATGATAAACCACAAACATCACATTTGAAAGGCTTCTCTCCTGTATGTACTCTTTCATGATTTTTTAGGTTACTTCTTTGAGTAAATGCTGCACCACAAACATCACACTTGTAAGGTTTTGACCTTGTATGTGTTCTCTGATGTACTCGTAGTTGACCTCTCCCAGCAAATACTAAATCACAAACATCACAACTGAAAGATTTCTCTCCTGTATGTATTCTTGAATGTCCTTGTAAGCTACTTTTCATAGTAAATGACATAAAACAAACAACACACTTGAAAGGCTTCTCTCCTGCATGTGTTATTTTATGTACTTGTAGGCTACCTATCTGAGTAAATACTGCACTACAAATTTCACACTTATAAGGCTTCTCTCCTGTATGTATTCTCTGATGTCCTTGTAAGTTATGTTTTAAAGGAAATGCAGCACCACAAACATCACACATATATGGCTTCTCTCCTGTATGTATTCTTTTATGTCTGTGTAAGTTATGTTTTAAAGGAAATGCAGCACCACAAACATCACACTTGTAAGGCTTCTCTCCTGTATGTTTTCTTTTATGATTTTGTAGGCTACCACTCACAGTAAATGCAGCACCACAAACATCACACTTGTAAGGCTTCTCTCCTGTATGTATTCTTTTATGTATTTGTAGGGTACCTGCCTGAGTAAATGCAGCACCACAAACATCACACTTGTAAGGCTTCTCTCCTGTATGTTTTCTTTTATGATTTTGTAGGCTACCACTCACAGTAAATGCAGCACCACAAAAACCACACTTGTAAGGCTTCTCTCCTGTATGTATTCTTTTATGTGTTTGTAGGGTACCTGCCTGAGTAAATGCTGCACCACAAACATCACACTTGTAAGGCTTCTCTCCTGTATGTTTTCTTTTATGATTTTGTAGGCTACCACTCACAGTAAATGCAGCACCACAAAAATCACACTTGTAAGGCTTCTCTCCTGTATGTATTCTTTCATGTTTTTTTAGGTTACTTCTTTCAGTAAATGCTGCACCACTAACATCACACTTGTAAGGTTTTGACTTTGAATGTGTTCTTTGATGTACTCGTAGTTGACCTCTCCTAGCAAATGCTAAATCACAAACATCACAACTGAAAGATTTCTCTCCTGTATGTTTTCTGCTATGCTGCTGTAGGTTATCTTTCACAGTAAATAATACATCACAAATATCACACTTGTAGGACTTATCTTCCTCTATTTTCATGTGAGACTGAATGATTAAATCACTGCATGTATCAACAGTTCTGTCACTCACACACAGCTGAACATTTATCTCACTGACAGAAAATATTTGACTACAATTTATGTTACAGTCTTCAGTTTTTAAAGCTGATGTATTTAGGTTGTCACAAATTTTAGCTGGCTTTTCCTGACTATAGATCAAGTTCAGTAATGGTTCATTGACTTTGAGTCTCACTTTGAGGTTATCTTCTCTTACTGCATCAGCAGAAGTATCATCTTCTATTTTACTTAATGTTTCATTCATTTTATTTCCACTGCCCTGTGGTAACACATCCTGAAGATCATCATGTTTATTATCAAACTCCCAGAGCCCAGTGTTGTGTACTGTTTTCATATGCTCATCCAAGATATCAAATTGGTGGAAACCAGTGTTGCACAGGGGACAGGAATATATGTCTGAAATGTTGAAAACAATGAGCACAGATAAATTATGAAATGTATGTTCTATATGTAAGCAAAATGTAATAACATTAATTATCCCCAATGTCAAGGTAATTATTTAATATGTATTTATCACACAAGGGATGGAACTTTGTCTTGGAGCACATTATGGTTGTAAAACTAAAAGAAGGAGAAACCATAGTCAACCTGGTCACAGTGTATGGGCCAAATGAGGATGAGAGAGCAGAGGTCAAGGAGGAATTCTTCGATCTGCTTCAAAGGACAGTGGATGACTGCCTTGATGAAATTATCATGCTCGGAGATTTCAATGCCAGAGTTGGAAATGACCATGCTAGATGGGGTGGAGTTATCGGAAGATATGGGAAGATACTCTCAATGACAATGGAAAGCGACTCCTTAGATTCTGCAGTGAGCAGAATCTGATCATTACAAACACAAAGTTCCCCCATAAGCGCATACATGCATACACTAAATGTGAACCAACGAAGAATGAGAAGTCAGTGATCGACTATGCCATTGTTAAGAGGAGCTCATTCAAATATGTCTGGGATGCTAGAGTCTGGAGGGGGCCAGAGATTGGAAGTGATCACTACCTGCTTACAATCAAAAGAACAACTGAAAGAGTTGCTCAGCCTAGTAACTGCCCAACATCACACAAGAAACTAAGTAAACGAACGGGAGAAATGAGCATTAAGACCTACAATCCGAGAGAGCCAGAAATTAAGACCAGATATCAGGGGCTTATTGCTGCAGCGGTGAGCAGCACAGAAGAACCACCTGATGACTTGGAAACCCTCTGGCTTAAATTCAAGGACATCATAAAGACAGCTGCTGCAGAAGCATGTGGTGAAGTACAACTTGGGAACAAGAGAAAGAGGACACCTTGGGGGACAGAGGAAGTCAAAGAGTAAATAAGAGAGAAGAAAATGGCATGGAAACAATACTTAGGAGCTAAAAACACAACAGGACAAATAGAGAAATATAGAGAATATGTGACACTCAGAACAGAAGTAAAGAACAAGGTGCTAGAAGCAAAGCAAAAGTCCTGGGAAGAATTTGGAGAAAAGCTAGAAAAAGATGCGCAAGAAAACCAGAAATTGTTCTATAAGACCCTAAAGAACATGAGGAAGGAAAAACAATGCACTCTCAAATTTATAAAGGACAAGCAAGGCAAATTGCTTACTGCCCCGAAGGAAGTAATGGAACGATGGAAAGAATATTTCTCAGAACTCCTGGATGGTGAGCATGGTGAAGCATCAGAAATGATAACCACTAGCACAGAAGAGAAAATCAATGATGGTGAAGATGACATAAAGATGGAAGAACTGAAGGCAGCACTAGAGAAAATCAAGATGGGCAAAGCAGCAGGGCATGATGGTATAATACCAGAAATGGTTAAGTACATGGGAGCATCAGGCGACCTATTACTCTTAAGGGTCCTACAGGCAGTGTGGTGCAACAAGACCATTCCAAAGCATTGGGAGATTGCCATCATAACACCAATTTTCAAAAAGAGTGACAACCAACAATGTGGAAACCATAGAGGCATATCTGTTACGCACGGATCATTATTATTTTTCGTTTGTATAAACATTTTTCATATGTATGATCATTTTTTTGACTGAAGTGTGTATTATGTTTTCTATGGTCAAAGGGACATAATCCGAGTTATCGAAACTACAATTTTTTAGGAGTTGCCTTCTCTTGTATAGAGACACGTTCGGTCTATAATTTCTTGAACGAAGCGTGACCACATCTCCTTATTTGGTAGTACCAGTCAACTATGGTAGATGTCTGAAACCTTTCTTAACGCTTCTTTTCATGACCATAAAAGGCGCGACTGTGTAAGACTTTTATCTCGAATGTTCTTAGAATCGTCTTATTGTGAACGGCAACTCAGAGATTGTCGTTCTGCGCATGTCAAAAGCTGGGAGTTCGTTCTGTGTGTTCCGCCCAGTTCGGGAGTTGAGAAATGGTTTAAGAAGCGAGCAGACGCAACTGCGTCTTGTGATTTTCTGAGGGAAATACAGTGTCTTTGTGAGTTAGTTAGCTAACTAGACTATTTCCCAGTATTATTCACGCCTGCCTGGAGGCATATGTTCATGGTTGATTTTCCGAAATAAGGTAATTCCTCTTGTATCGAACTTTATGCTATCATCTAGAGGTTCGTCATTTTGTCGCCTATTTGCTCGCCTGTGTGATGCAAAATGGAGAGGTACTTTGACTAGGATTAAGTCACCGGTATCTGTATACCTGAACTAGTTAAATATATATGGGTCGCTCTAGACCAACAAGACTATTGTCTGTGTTCCAGGATTCGTTATATCAGAGATCACGTCCAAGTCAGATGGTTAGACTTAGGAACATTATAAAGGTCGAGCTGACCTGTAGCCCATGTATGCTATTCACGTGCAGACAGTGAACGGACTTATTGTATACAACTGATCTGCTAGCATCAGAATGGGAGCATTTATTATTGTTTATGAACATTGAAGATCTGTAGCTGACACTGTTGCAGAAGTTATAGAAATTATTATTATTTATACAGCTTCACGAACTAGAACTCTATGATTTATGAATTTCTGAATCTATTGAACTGTGATGTCTTATGACGCATATATACAACAGCTGTCATTGCTGACTACAGAAATTGTTTTCAATGTGCCATATCATCTTGCTGAACTCGTTAACTATGTTGATGTCATAAGTATCATGACTGTTTTGTGGCGTGCAATAAATGAAAGAAACTTATACAACGAAGTTACCCTTTCTATGACTCTACACGTCATGTTGCCTGTGTGATAACCCTGTGAACTGTTCCACTACCACATACACAGCAACATCCTAAATCAGAGAAGACACCTACATCTTACACTTTAATACCAGGTGTCGATAAGGGTGGCAAGTTACCACTTCAGCACAAATCCACCCTTATCATTTTTGGTGGCCAGAGCTGGTTCTATCATCTGATATTTTGGCGCACCATATCATTTTTGGTGGCCATAGGTTGGTTCACTCTGATTCCAGCTATCAAGGGGGTCAGCAAACCCAGACATCATCATCATACTAGATACAACTACAGCATCAACTACCACCTTACAAGAAATTTTATTGAAAGTATCCGGATTTTCTGACAGTTGCTGATTTTGAAACTACCCGGCGCTGCTCGGCAATATTGAAGTTTATGTAAAATTAGAAGGACAAGTACCGAGCGAATGGATTTCCTGATCTGGTGAAAAGAAGGACAAGTGCCGTAACAACTGTTCCGGTCTCAGGGGTACTGTTGCGGGTTCAGAAGGTCAAGTGCCGGTTAAATCAATTTAGAAGATTCAGAAGGTCAAGTGCCGTAACAACTGTTGCAGTATTAGAAGCTCATTTCCTTCGTCATGGCTGTTTATGGGAGCAGAAGTTAATCAACGTTGGATCATTATCCTCAGAATGCTGATTACATCCTGTTCTGCACCGTGCTGACGCTGGATTTATAGAAGTTAAGTGGCCTGTTTTGTTTGTGAACTGTGCCCTTATGTTCTAACTGAGCCTTCTGTACTTTCACACTTTCTCCTATTGTTTTCATGATACATGTTTATATGTTATATGTTATTTGTTATTTGTATATTTATATGTTTATATTTCAGCGGGTTTTCTCGGTTGGGCGGAGTCTTGCAGTAGAAGATACCACGTCACAGAGGTTCTACTGTTAGCGTTTTCGTTAGGGACTGTGCGAATTTCCTACAGTGAAATTTGCTAGCGACAATCGTTGCTATATCTGTTTAGTTGTGACGAGTTGTGCTTTATTTTTGTTTCTTGTATATATATATTTTTTTTCTTTTTTCTTTTCTCTCTTTCTTTGTGTTTTTTAGTTTCGATTTCGATTGTTTGTATTTGTAGGTCTCCCCTTTGCTATTATTCAGTTCTTTACGTATATTTTTGTGTATACACTGTAGCGTCATTTGTTAGTCATATCTTCGCATATTTCTTTTTAGTTTTGCTGTTTGTGTATTTGACTTATGCGAATGTTTTCGTATTGTTTGATCTTTGTTGTTGTTTACATTGACTTTGATCTTTGTTGATTGTTTACATTGACTCTGATCTTTGTTGTTGTTTACATTGACTTTGATCTTTGTTATTGTTTACATTGTTGGTGACCTTTGTTATTGTTTACATTGTCTTGTTATTGTTTACATAGTTCTTGCATAGTTAGCTTTCACTATTGTTAATATATGCTCATGCACTATTGGTCTATAGTGCACTTATCATAACTAACTGGTGTTTTTTGCTTATGCACTATTGTAGTGCAGTTATGATAAATAACTGATGGTTATGCACTGATTTGGGTAGTGCACTGATGATTAAGAGGTGACTTGTGATATTATTATACATTTGATAATACAAGTTGGTGTCAACTCCTGTTTCCCACAGAGATTGGGTTCAACATAGAGATTATACAAGCACTTTATTAAGTCTTGTTGCTATTTAACATTGAAATAAGATAATTAATTATTTCAGGTTCTGTACTCACATTTTAGACATCATGTCTACATTTGAGTACTTTATTGAGCAGGGTAAAGCCCTTGGGAAGACAGGTGATAAATTAGAAGAATTTGCGACTGTTCAATATGCCAAGGCATTGAAGTCGGAAGAAAAGAAAATGAAAGAACAAACTGAACAAAAGAGAATAGAGGCTGAAATAGAACAAAAGAAACTGCAGATGCAGGTGGAGGAAAAAAGATTTCAAATGGAAATGGAAAAACAAAAAAGAGAAGCAGAATCTCAGGAGAAGAGGCTTCAGGCTGAAGCTGAAAATAAGAGACTTGAAAAAGAAGCTGAAAATAAGAGACTTGAAAAAGAAGCTGAAAATAAGAGACTTGAAAAAGAAGCTGAAAATAAGAGACTTGAAAAAGAAGCTGAAAATAAGAGACTTGAAATACAGGCTGAAGAAAGAAAGTTACAGGCTGAGGCTGAAGAAAGAAGGTTACAAAGAGAGGCTGATGAGAGAAAAGCAAAAATGGAACATGATGAAAAAGTCTTAGCTTTAGAGTTAGAGAAGTTAAAGTTATTGAACACTGGTAATGCTAATGATGCAAATAAGGTGTCAAATAAGACTAATGCTAAGGATTTCAAGCTTAATCTACCAGCATTTAATCCCTCAATCGATGATATAACATTTTATCTAGATAGATTTGAAAGTGCATGTAATGTGCATAATATAGATAAAACATTATATGTGTATCATCTGTCCAAGATACTTAGAGGTGATGCTTTGACTTTGTTGAGTATGGTAGATGTGCCTGACAAAAACAACTATGAGGTTGTCAGGGCGGCATTGTTAAAGAAGTACCAACTTAACGAGGACGGATATCGTCTTAAATTTAAAACCATGTTACCAGAAACTGGAGTTGAATTCTCTGAATTCATCTCAGGCATCCGTCTTACTTTTTTACGATGGGTTGAGTTGTCTAAGACAGAAAATACATTTGAAGCTCTTATGGATTTACTACTTAGAGATAAGGTTATGTCTTCTGTTAATGAAGCTTTTCTATCTTTTCTTCATGAGCGTAAGCCTAAAAACATAAAAGAAATGGAAGAATACTGTAGCCAGTATGTTACTGCGCATCCGCACATAACCATTAGTAACTCTAAGGTGAAAGAAGGTCTGCCAGTTGCTTCGGCAGCACCTTATGGCCCAAATTTTATGCGTAAATTTCAGGGTAGCCAGAAAAATTTCAATAAAAAGAGTAATCGTAATTATGCCCAGAACCATAGTGATCAATTCCAGGGTGATTCTTCTTCCCAGAACTGGAGACAACCTAATACTACACGTTATTCTACTCCGGTTAACTTTAGAAATTTTCACAAAGGTAATCGGTATAGAGGGAAATATTTTATGCAGAGACCTCAATACCAAGATAATAGAGGTTCTCAACAGCATAGAGATAGTAATGACAGTTATGGAAACTGGAACTCAAACCAGGATAAAAATTACAGTAGGGACTTTAATGATAATTGCAGAGGCAATAATGGTCGCGGTAGATCGCAACATAAGAGAAAAAGATATCAACAGACAAACTCTGTTCAACAAGAATCTCAGGGAGCAGATAAACAGGTTAATAATGATAAAGACCATAATGCTATCGGATGCTCATCTTTTGATTTTGGTAGGGCAAATAAATGTATCCAATGCAGTACTTTATTTGATCCGAAAACCGTTAGTACTCTAAGCTGTGGTCATCCTTTGCCCGCTCTTCCTGCTAATGTTGCTCATGATGGGAGAGGTTCTCTTATATTACATAAGGGGCTAGTAAATAGTAATCCAGTCTCAGTGTTGTTTGATTCTGGATGTACTACTGTCGGCGTTAGGCAATCTCTTGTAGATCCATCCTGTGCTACAGGAAAAGTCATCAAATGTGTCACATTTGGTGGCACGTTAGAAAAGTATCCTACTGCTATAATACACATTGCTACTCCTTTCTTCACGGGAGAGGTCCACGCGTGTCTACTTCCAAACCCTATTGCGGACCTTATTATTGGTCGTATTCACGGAGTTAGGGAATGTACCCCACAGCAGATTGCTGTTTGGGAAGAGCAAAACATTGAAGCTACCAATGCGGTGGTCACAAGAGCACATGCTCTGGATCCACCTCAAACTTCATTAACTAATAATGATGAAGTAAATGACCAAGATAGTCACTTGACTATTACACGTGACTCATTTATCAAATTGCAAGAAGAAGATCCTTCTTTACAAAAATTCTTCATTCTAGCAAAAAAAGGTGATCCTAATCAGAACACTAATAGGAAATCTTGGATTTCTATGAAGAACGGCGTACTTGTACGTATGGTACAAGACTCGACTACGTCCACTCATTCACAAATTCTTGTGCCTAAGAGCATGAGATTGCAAATATTGCAACATGCTCATGACTCGCAATGTGCTGGACATATGGGTTTTTCCCGTACAAAGTCGAGGGTTCTTGCGGCTTTCTTTTGGCCATTTGTGAGCAAGGACATACGAATGTACTGTCGCTCTTGCAAAGTATGTCAGGAGGTCAAATCTAAAGGACCACGACATGCTGCGCCTATCCAGGCTGCTGACATTCCTATTCGCCCTTTTCAAAAAATGGCAATAGATATTATCGGTCCTTTTAGAATTAAGTCGGCTAGAGGACATCAATTTATCCTTACATGTGTCGATATGTGCACACGTTGGCCAGAGGCAATACCTCTCAAGAGCATCTCAACTGCTGATATCGCAGACGCTCTTTGGCTGATATTTTCTCGCTTGGGTTTTCCCGGAGAAATATTGTCAGACCATGGCACTCAACTTATATCAGACACTATGTCACAGGTAATGTCTATGCTACACATTAAAAGGTCTCTCAGCAGTATCTATCACCCAATGTCTAATGGGTTGGTCGAACGTTTAAATAGGACTCTGAAAACTTTACTTGGTAAAATAACTGAGGATCATCCTCAGGATTGGGACAGGGTCTTACCCGCGGCTCTCTTTGCGTATAGAGAGGTCCCCAATGAACATACGGGGTTTTCCCCTTTTGAACTTGTCTTTGGCGCGCAACCGCGCGGCCCTATGTCTTTACTTCACGATCTAATCACTGCCGATAATATTAGCGATGAGACTCAATCTTCTTATGAGTACGTCATTGCTCTTAGGCAAAAGATCATCGAGGCATGCAAACTAGCAACTTCGTCTTCAGAATTTGCTAAAGAAAAGGCAAGGCAGTTTGCAAATAAGAATAGATGTCTACGACAACTTTGTCCAGGTGACAAAGCTCTCGTTCTACTTCCTTCAAGGGAGAACAGACTTCTAATTGCATGGAAAGGTCCATATGCAATAGTCTCCAAAATTTCTGATGTCGACTATGTTGTCGATATTGATGGAAAGCATAAAACTTTCCACATAAATATGCTCACAGAATTTTATGAAAGACCTGACTATTTGCAGCCTATTTTCCAGGCTACGGACAATTCACAAGCAACTCATGGTCAGTACTCATCTCTGTCAGTTATACAGGATGAGGAAACTACTTTTTCTGATGTCAATCTTCCTCTTTCTATGGTCCCACTTTATTCTACGGAATCTTGGAAAAACGTGACCGTTTCTCCAAATCTTTCCGCTGAGGAACATCGACAAGTTTCTTCGATGTTGCAAACATTTCAGGATGTTCTTACAGACATCCCGGGACACACACATGTCATAGAACATGACATTGTGCTAACTGATCACAATCCTATCAGAGTCAGACCATATCCAATACCTATCCATTTCCAGTCTCAAGTCGAAAAAGAGTTGGATGAAATGATACGTTTGGAAATCATTGAACCATCCACTTCAGCATACTCTTCGTCTATGGTTATTGTTCGAAAGAAGGATAATAACATTCGCATTTGCGTAGATTATCGCAAATTGAACCAAGTTACGAAGTTCGATGCTGAACCTATGCCTTCATTAGAAGAGCTACTCAATAAACTTTCTAATTCTAGATTCTTTACCAAACTAGATTTGTCTAAAGGTTATTGGCAAGTCCCGCTAACTGAACGTGCCAAACCTTTTACAGCTTTTTCTACACCTAGGGGTTTATTCCAATGGAATTTCATGCCTTTTGGTCTTATGAACGCCCCTGCTACATTCGTACGCATGATGCGGCGAATTCTCGCATATCGTACAGATGTCATAGCATACCTAGATGATATCTGTCTATTCAGTGATTCTTGGGAAGATCATTATTTGGGTTTATACGAATTACTGTCTACTCTTCGCGAGTATAACTTGACTGCAAAACCCTCTAAAGCCTTTATAGGATTTAGCGAGATTTCTTTCCTAGGTCATCGGGTTGGTCATGGTCTTTTAAAGACAGAGGACCACAATGTTTCAAAAATACTTAACATTTCGGTCCCTAAGACGAAGAAACAAGTAAGGAGTCTATTAGGTTTGATTCAATTCTACGGACGATTCATTCCGAATCTGTCCTCCATTATGGCACCGCTTTCTACTTTATTGAAGAAAGGGTCGCCTAATCTGATCCGCTGGTCTAAAGAATGTCAATCCTCATTGGACCAGGTTAAAGCCCTATTTTCATCTCCACCTATTCTTAAGTTACCTACTATTGAGAAGACTTTTGTTCTTCGAAGTGACGCCTCGTCAACAGGGATTGGGGCAGCACTAATGCAGGAGTATTCTGATACTTTGCATCCGGTGATGTATATCTCTAGGAAATTAAACGCTGCAGAAAAGAATTACTCGGTTTTAGACCGTGAGTTATTGGCTATGGTATGGTCTATTCTGAAGTTACAAAGATTTCTTCTAGGCGCACATTTCATTGTGGAAACCGACCAGAAAGCGCTTACTGCTATTCAGAGCAAAAACTTGAAGAGCTCGAGGTCCACTCGTTATGCCATAGCTCTTCAACCATTTCATTTCTCGGTTCGAGCTATCCGTGGTTCGGATAATGTAATGGCAGACATTCTGTCCAGATGTCCACACGATTCCACATGATTCTTCTGTCATATATATATATTTCCTGATATACAGTCCAATGTTATAATGACATGTTAGTAGATTTTGTCTCACTTTTTTTTTTTTGAGGGAAATTTATAACATTGTACCATGTAATTATCTAAGAAGGCTTAGTTAGTGATATACGGGCCAAAAGATCACTCGGCCACATTTAAATAAATTATTTTCAGGATTGTATTAAGAAATTTACCAGTTGTCTTTAAGATTTGTGTTATTGATATTTTCGCAGCACATCATTGAAGTCTGCGAGTTTATGTCCATTGTGGAACTTTGAGGATATCAAGTCCTGTCCTACATTGGGAGCGGATGATGTCCACATCTTCTTCTATTGAATGTTTTATGTCACCGAAGATCAACACATGTATTACTTATTAATTACTGTTACTTTATATAATGTAATAATATAGTGCGGTATATTAGTAAATTACACCGCTATTTGCAACACATTGTATGATAACACATAATATATTTAATTTCATATATTGGTATGAGAATAATTTGATTGTCATTATGTTGTTGCCATCATTGTGGCGTGTGTTGGTGGCACCTTCCTGGAATATATCAGCGTATACTTAGATAAATTTTTTCTCTAAGGATCTGAGATATGATCTCAGTGTCGCTCCATGCGTTGAGCTAATTTGTTAGGTATATATCCACGCATCATACGTGCGTTAGGAGCCTAGATTTTTTCCGGCTCCAGGATTTAAAAAAAAAAATGTTTCATTTTTTTTTTCCAGGGAGGGTGCGGTAATGTTACGCACGGATCATTATTATTTTTCGTTTGTATAAACATTTTTCATATGTATGATCATTTTTTTGACTGAAGTGTGTATTATGTTTTCTATGGTCAAAGGGACATAATCCGAGTTATCGAGACTACAATTTTTTAGGAGTTGCCTTCTCTTGTATAGAGACACGTTCGGTCTATAATTTCTTGAACGAAGCGTGACCACATCTCCTTATTTGGTAGTATCAGTCAACTATGGTAGATGTCTGAAACCTTTCTTAACGCTTCTTTTCATGACCATAAAAGGCGCGACTGTGTAAGACTTTTATCTCGAATGTTCTTAGAATCGTCTTATTGTGAACGGCAACTCAGAGATTGTCGTTCTGCGCATGTCAAAAGCTGGGAGTTCGTTCTGTGTGTTCCGCCCAGTTCGGGAGTTTAGAAATGGTTTAAGAAGCGAGCAGACGCAACTGCGTCTTGTGATTTTCTGAGGGAAATACAGTGTCTTTGTGAGTTAGTTAGCTAACTAGACTATTTCCCAGTATTATTCAGCCTGCCTGGAGGCATATGTTCATGGTTGATTTTCCGAAATAAGGTAATTCCTCTTGTATCGAACTTTATGCTATCATCTAGAGGTTCGTCATTTTGTCGCCTATTTGCTCGCCTGTGTGATGCAAAATGGAGAGGTACTTTGACTAGGATTAAGTCACCGGTATCTGTATACCTGAACTAGTTAAATATATATGGGTCGCTCTAGACCAACAAGACTATTGTCTGTGTTCCAGGATTCGTTATATCAGAGATCACGTCCAAGTCAGATGGTTAGACTTAGGAACATTATAAAGGTCGAGCTGACCTGTAGCCCATGTATGCTATTCACGTGCAGACAGTGAACGGACTTATTGTATACAACTGATCTGCTAGCATCAGAATGGGAGCATTTATTATTGTTTATGAACATTGAAGATCTGTAGCTGACACTGTTGCAGAAGTTATAGAAATTATTATTATTTATACAGCTTCACGAACTAGAACTCTATGATTTATGAATTTCTGAATCTATTGAACTGTGATGTCTTATGACGCATATATACAACAGCTGTCATTGCTGACTACAGAAATTGTTTTCAATGTGCCATATCATCTTGCTGAACTCGTTAACTATGTTGATGTCATAAGTATCATGACTGTTTTGTGGCGTGCAATAAATGAAAGAAACTTATACAACGAAGTTACCCTTTCTATGACTCTACACGTCATGTTGCCTGTGTGATAACCCTGTGAACTGTTCCACTACCACATACACAGCAACATCCTAAATCAGAGAAGACACCTACATCTTGCACTTTAATACCAGGTGTCGATAAGGGTGGCAAGTTACCACTTCAGCACAAATCCACCCTTATCAATATCCCTTCTCAGTGTCCCTGGTAAAATCTACTCTAAAATCTTAGAGCAGAGACTCCGATGCCTAGCTGAGCCACAATTGGATGAGGTCCAGTGTGGATTCCGAGCAAACTGAAGTACTCAAGACCTAATCTTCACACTCAGACAGCTGAGCAAAAAGGCTCTTGAGTATAAGAGTGAGATCCATCTTTGTTTCATAGATCTGGAAAAGGCATTTGACAGGGTCCCCTGGAGCAAACTTTGGGACTGTTTGGCACGGAAGAACATTCCAGCACCTCTGATTCATGCTATACAGAGCTTCTACAAGTCTTGCAGAAATTATGTGAGGACAGCAAACCATAAGTCAGAAGAGTTCAGGACCACCACTGGTGTAAGACAAGGTGATATCCTGGCACCTTATCTTTTCATACTCCTCATGGACGATGTTATCAAGTCATGTAAGGAGAGAACAAGAAAGTATTCAGTGGGGTACTGGCAGATGAGACAGGTTGTTGCGTAAGCAAACGTTGCGTGGATAAATGTTCCGTGGATGATGTTTTTATTTGCTACACAATGTTGAGGGTGTCATATTTCTTCTACTTGCCAAAGGTAAGGTAATACTGGCACTTGAAGAGTGGTGTATCACCCTCAGACACCAGGGATGATAAAGGCGAAATAATATGGTGTCTTTAGTCTGGTTTGTATGTATGATGTAAGTGTGGAGTTAAACAGCTACAGTTCCAAACAAGGACGTCACATCAACTTATAACGTAGAAAGTCAAGGAATCTTCAAACAGCAAGTGACGTTTCTATCATGTATTGTGGACGCCACAATGACGAGGTGCATAGACATTAATATGCAGATACATTACATGTACGGTAGAACAGTCATCATTACAATGACATAGTCAGCACAACACTGGATAGCAGACAGCATCATAATAATGGTGAATCATATGACTATCAGTACATCATAACCAGCTGTACATGTAGTCAGGAGGAAACCTCCATCCCTTTCCATAATAGCCGGAAGATATCAATAGGAGATCAAATCCCCTCTCCTTTATCTGACCCCAGCAAGACAGGCATATCTTCTGAAGTACATAACAATGTCCTCAAAGTTCCTTTAGTCAACAAAGGTATCAAACCTAGATCGAGCAGCAGAGTTCAACAAGTAAATAGTCCTTAGGACATGCATCAACCCGATGCATAACAACGTACGTGATTCGTGAGCTGAGAAAACTTCTCATAACGTAGACTCTTCAATAAGCAGGCTACAAAAACGTCAATCTCGAAAGATGGCGATAATGTTATTCAAAATGTCATTACCTTTTCTTCAGGAAATAAACCACATAACTCACACGCCTCCAGGCGCTTCAAATCACAAAAGAGATATCATCTCAAAGGAACAAACAATATATAGAAGACTCCATTTCCTGATAGAATAAGCACAGACGCTGGCAAAAAGGCGTCTTGCTCTCAAACGAATCTGCCACACTCTGCGAAGCGGAAACCCGTTCAGCCAACAACCAAAACTTAGACATGCGCAGAAACGCGCGATTCGAATACAGTTCAGATAACACCCTAAAAATTTGAGCCTTAAAAGGATAGGAATCCGAAACATTGCAAGTTGCCAAATGCTTCCAAGAAAAGTGGGCCTGAGCGCTCCATACATGGACATGACTTAAGATCGCTCCATACATGGACATGACTTAAGATCGCTCAAACAAATGTATCGGCAACTGAACGCCAACAAGAAACCAAAACTGTTGTAAGTAAAAGTGACATACAATTACACGGGTTATTTCCCTTGCATAAGAAAAATATAAAGTACACAGAATACGTTATGACATTCTTGCGCAACACAGGTCTGTATTTCAGAGCTGGCATTTGCTGATGATGTTGCCCTGATTGCTGAATCAGAGGCACATCTCCAATCCAACCTGCAAGTCTGGAAGGAAGAGCTGGAAAAGAGAGGTATGGTCATAAGCAGCTCAAAAACAAAATCCATGGTGATATCACGAGAAGAAAGAAGACATCAGATTAAGCTGGGAGAACAGGTCCTGGAGCAGGTCGACCACTTTAAATACCTTGGAGCTATTATAGACCGAAAGGGTGGCACCAAAAAAGAGTTGGCCACTCAAAAAGCAGCAGCTGGGAGACTTTTTCAGGCATAAATCGAGGATTCCTCAGCAAGAGAGAGGTTGGTAAGAAAACAAAGATGGCTGTATACTGCTCCACCTATGTCTCAGTCTTGACATATGGATGTGAGTCATAGGCAATGACTACAACCCACAAAAGCCGGATCCAAACCTCAGAAATGAGGTATCTGAGGAAGTTGGTTGAAGTAACAAGAAGAGACATGGTCCGCAACCAGACGATACGTCAAAGCCTAAAATCCCACCCCCTGCAGACCCAAGTAGAACAGTCTTAACTAAGATGGTTTGACCATGTCTGCAGAATGGGAGAAGATCAGCTACAATGACAAGCATGGGAAACAAAGAACCAGGGATGCAGACCCCCAGGACAACCCAGAGTCCGCTGGGAGGACAACATTAGACAATCTTTGAAGGGCCTGGGACTAGAATGGAACCAGGCCAGGCGGAAGACAGACGATAGGATAACCTGGCGCTCTCTCTCCCACACCTCTACACCTTACGGTAGAAGGGGAACGACTAAGTAAGTAAGTATTTATCACACATATTTACTGAAAATTTTAAAACACTTTGAAGCCTCTATGAAAGAACTAATGACTGCTTGGTATTACATGTTATATAGTACACATAGTTAAATCACTTAAACTTATAGAATTTAAAACAATAATAATAAACATAAATTTAAAACAATAATACTGTTATTTTCCATACCTTCCAGATCTCCAAATGAGCCTGTATGTTGTTTACTTTTTGTCATTTCCAAGAAGTCTGTATACTGACTCTCAAGTTTAACCCAACTGTTGTCACAATCAGCCTGACATAAATTTTCATCAATCAGACATTTATGACACATGCTGCACGAAAATGTCAAGGAATTGTGTTTTTCTGTAATCTCTTTCTCACTACTAACTTCATTTATGTACATGTACAAGCACAAACACCTGCATGGGTACACATGTATGCACATAGACACACAAACATACATAGCACACAGGCAATTTCTCAATAAAATGGAGACCCTGCCAGGGTAAGGTTTGGTTTTAAATCTGTACGTGCTAATGAGCACACCAAATTTATAAAAAAATAAAATAAATAACAACAACAAAAATAAGTAAATACAAAACTAGAAATAACAAGCATTCATGCTGAATAAGACTGATATAGTTTGTCTCAACAACTGGATATACAACTTCTTATATAAATATTAGCATCAGGGGTGACTAGTTCAGGTTTATGATTGGTACAGTTTGTCTCAACAACTGGATATACAACTTCTTATCTAAATATTAGCATCAGGGGTGACTAGTTCAGGTTTATGATTGGTATAGTTTGTCTCAACAACTGGATATACAACTTCTTATCTAAATATTAGCATCAGGGGTGACTAGTTCAGGTTTATGATTGGTATAGTTTGTCTCAACAACTGGATATACAACTTCTTATCTAAATATTAGCATCAGGTGTGACTAGTTTAGGTTTATGATTGGTATCATCATCATCAGTTGCCATCTCCACAACGAAGGTTGGCTGTAATGGATCTCCAACGTTTTCTGTCTCTTGTCTTGGCGGTGCACTCTGATAGACTCTTTCCTGTCCATCTCTTGATGTTATCTTCCCACTTATAGTGCTGTCTTCCCCTTGCACGTTTGCCTTCAACTCTCCCTTCTGTTATGGTCTTCTGCAAGGTGTTATGCCTTTTTATGTGGCCAAAGTATTTTAGCTGCCGAACTTTGACCTCCCTCATTAGTTCTCTTTTCATACCTAGATTTTCTAGGACCTCCTTATTTGTTTTCATCTCTTTCCATGAGATACGCCCCATTCTTCTATATAGCCACATTTCAAGAGCCTCAATTCTTTCTTCCAAATGCTTATTCATCGTCCATGTTTCTGCACCATACAGAAATGCAGAATATATATAACACTTTATGATTCTCAGTTTTAATTTGTGAGATAACTGTTTGGATGTCAGTATATGTTTCATGTTGTTGAATGTGGCTTTGGCCATTCCTATTCTCTTCTTGATTTCTGTTTCACATCTGCCATCTTCTGTTATTATATGACCAAGATATATGTAGCTCTTGACTTGTTCCAGGATTTTCCCATTTACGCTTATCTTTAATGTGGGTTTATTGTCTGTTTTGCTAATTATCATAGTTGGTATAGTTTGTCTAAAAAACTGGATGTACAACATCTTATCTAAATATTAGCATTAGGGGTGACAAGTTCAGGTTTATGGTTGGTACAGTTTATCTCAAAAACTGGATATTCAACATTTTACCTCAATATTAGCATCGGGAGTGACAAGTTCAGGTTTATGGCAGTCTCCAGTATACTCGGGTTTACATTCCTCATAACCTGGGTGTTGATTACAGTACATAATACATTTTTAAAATGACATACATACTGGCCTATTCTCTAACGTATTTCTACAATCAGTTTGGACTATTATGATTGACAAGATTGCTTGAATAAAAAATAGTTGTGTCTATATACACTCAGTACTTACTTATTTACACCATTATGATGCATCATGTTTTACTTTAAGGTATACGTAAGTGCCATCCAAAATTACATTGCTCACTTAAGGCTTTGTTAAATGTCATATTTTACCAAAACATAATTTTGTAAGCTACTATATAATGTAACCTGTCTAATGTAACAGCACCCTAGACATACACCAGCATGCCATAGCACACTGACTGTTGAGCATTGATTTACATGACAAACCACCTTTAAGAAAAGTCTCTGACAATTTATACAGATAAACATGTTGACAGTATTGACCGATAAACACTTTGACAGGTTAGATACACAAACATTTTGACAGTTTAGACACATAAACACTTTGTCGGTTTAGACAGATAAATGCTTTGGCAGTTTAAAAACATGAACACTTTGACAGTTTAAACACATAAACACTATGACAATTTAGATAGATGAACATCAACAGTTTAGACACATAAACACTTTGATACATAAATACATTGACAGTTTAGACACATGAAGACTTTGACAGTTTAGACAGATAAACCTTGATAGTTTAGACACATAATCACTTTGACAGTTTAAAAACATAAACACTATGACAGTTTAGACACATGAACACTTTGACAGTTTAGACACATGAACACTTTGACAGTTTAGACACATGAACACTTTGACAGTTTAGACAGATGAACACTTTATGATTGGTATCATAAAAGGCGCGACTGTGTAAGACTTTTATCTCGAATGTTCTTAGAATCGTCTTATTGTGAACAGCGACTCAGAGATTGTCACTCTGCGCATGTCTCGACTTGGTTGTCGTTTGTTGTTCCGCCCAGGTCGGGCAGTTGAGAAATGGACTGATTAGCGAGCGGACGCGACTGCGTCTTGTGATTCTCTGAGGGAAATACATTGTCTTTGTGAGTTAGTTAGCTAACTAGACTATTTCCCCGTATTATTCAAGCCTGCCTGGAGGCATATGTTCATGGTTGATTTTCCGAAATAAGGTAATTCCTCTTGTATCGAACTTTAGGCTATCATCTAGAGGTTCGTCATTTTGTCGCCTTTTTGCTCGCCTGTGTGATTCAAAATGGAGAGGTACTCTGACTAGGATTAAGTCATCGGTATCTTTATACCTGAACTAGTTATATATCTATGGGTCGCTCTAGACCAACAAGACTATTGTCTGTGTTCCAGGATTAGTTATATCAGAGATCACGTCCAAGTCAGATGGTTAGACTTAGGAAGGTTATAAAGGTTGAGCTGACCTGTAATCCATGTATGCTACTCACGTGCAGACAGTAAACGGACGTATTGTATACATCTGATCTGCTAGCATCAGGAAGGAATAAGTATTATTGTCTATGAACATTAAGGATCTGCAGCAGACCACGGTTGCAGAAGTTATATGTATTATTTATCAAGCTTCGCTATGATATTTGTTTTCCATACAACTATTGAGTATTGACTCCTACATGACTGTCAGTTAACATGAGTTTGAATGCTGCATTCGTTATACTATGCTGATGATAACATAAGTATCATGACTGTTTTGTGGCGTGCAATAAATGGTATAAACCTAAAGCGAAGTTACCATTTTTATGACTCTACACGTCATGTTGCCTGTGGTCTACCCTGAACTGTTCTACTGCAACACACACACCGCAACAATCTAAACCAGATAAGACACCCACATCTTGCATTGTAATACCTGGTGTCGATAGAGGTGGTAATTTGACGGCATCCTAATTCCACCCTTATCACCATACTAACACTATACCCATGGTTGTTTGATTCTGAAAGGAAAATTTGAGTTTTTTACCCTATCAAGAAAGAATAAAAAGTAAAGTAGACCGCGAAATCCAAGAAGAACAGTTTGGTTTTAGACGGAACAGTGGAACAAGAGAGGCAATATTTTGCCTAAGTATATTAGCAGAAAAATATACAGAGGTCCAAAAAGTATGTATATGTGCTTCATTGACTATAAGAAGGCTTTTGACAGAGTCCATCATGAGAAAATAATTGAATGCCTCAAAGACATAGGTATTGATGGAAAAGATATAAGAATACTCAGTAACCTTTATTGGGAGCAAACTGCCACAGTAAGATCTGGAAGGAATTATTCACCGTACATAGACATAAAAAGAGGTGTCAGACAAGGTTGTGTGCTGTCTCCTTGCCTATTTAATTTATACACCGAAAAAATTTTCAAACAGATACAGGAAATACCAGGACTGAACATCAGTGGAAGGTCAATAAACAACCTTAGATATGCAGATGATACCGTGTTGTTAGCTGAAAGCGAACAGGAGTTACAAGAACTAGTGAAGCAAGTGAACAGCATAAGTCATGAATATGGACTCTACATTAATATTGAGAAAACAAAAACTATGATAATTAGCAAAACAAACGATAAACCCACATTAAAGATAAGCGTAAATGGGAAAATCCTGGAACAAGTCAAGAGCTACGTATATCTTGGTCATATAATAACAGAAGATGGCAGATGTGAAACAGAAATCAAGAAGAGAATAGGAATGGCCAAAGCTACATTCAACAACATGAAACATATACTGACATCCAAACAGTTATCTCACAAATTAAAACTGAGAATCATAAAGTATTATATATATTCTGCATTTCTGTATGGTGCAGAAACATGGACGATGAATAAGCATTTGGAAGAAAGAATTGAGGCTCTTGAAATGTGGATATATAGAAAAATGGGGTGTATCTCATGGAAAGAGATGAAAACAAATAAGGAGGTCCTAGAAAATCTAGGTATGAAAAGAGAACTAATGAGGGAGGTCAAAGTTCGGCAGTTAAAATACTTTGGCCACATAAAAAGGCATAACACCTTGCAGAAGACCATAACAGAAGGGAGAGTTGAAGGCAAATGTGCAAGGGGAAGACAACGCTATAAGTGGGAAGATAACATCAAGAGATGGACAGGAAAGAGTCTATCAGAGTGCACCACCAAGACAAGAGACAGAAGACGTTGGAGATCCATTACAGCCAACCTTCGTTGTGGAGATGGCAACTGATGATGATGATGACCCTATCAAGGTATACTACTACCTTAAGCCATTTCTTTATGCAAGGCATGTCCAGTAGACCTTTTTGCCCATCGGTTCAGCCATTCTTCTTTGAAGTTGTTCAGGGGTATTTGATTAGCTGTCTGCATGTTTGCTGGAGTGTTTGATTAAACCATGCTTGCTCCTAGTTTTGCTAGTCTGTCTGCTTTATCAATGTCTGTGTGCCCTGGTATCCACTGAAGAGGACTCTGACATCATATTTTGTCAGCAGGCTGTCAACTGTTTTGGCCAGCTAATTATTTCTTTATTTTCAGTTTGGGGGTATTCTTCTAAAGCCTGAAGTACTGATTTTGAATCAGTGAAGATCATGATACCTGAGAGCATATACATTTCTTGTCTGAATTGGCTGTCTATTCCTGTGAGGGTGTCGTTTATTGCTATAATCTCTGCTTGATATTTAGTACAGAATTCTCCACATGAATCATATATTTTTAGTATGTTGCCATTTGGATATCTCACAAATGCTCCAAATACAACATTTATGGTGGCGTTGAATGCTGAGCCATCTGTGTATGAATGCATTGTCGTACTAGAGTAGCTGTGTATAGTCTCTTAAGTAGTGGTTTTAAGTACTGTTGGGTTCATGTCTCTTGTTAGTGTGCTATTCGTAAGTGGAGTTTTTATTATTGGAAGTTTTAACCCCTTTCCAGCATATATGTCTAGATATTGTTCAATTATTTCTCTTGTCTGTGGGTGGTGTGATGCTGTTCTGCTATAGTTGTTGCTACTTGTAGTGGTGAGTTTTGTTTTAAGTCTGCTAATGGGCTTCCAGTTTTCAACAAGTTGTCTGTTTGGGTGGTCTTTTCTCATTCTTCTATAGCATTCTTTTGTTTCTAGAACAGCATGTTTATGTCATAGGTCCATAGGTTCTATGTTTGCATCAATTTAACAAGCAGCTGGTGTGGTTCTTGTTCCCTTACATGTGAACCTTAGAGCTCGGTTTTGGACTTTGTCCAACTCTGCTTGAGAGGTTTTGCTAATTGCCAACTGCAACAATAGATTGTTATCCATGACTGATCAGACATATCCCAAGTACAGCAGTATGACATTTCCTTTTTCCACTCCCCAGACGGTGCTTGCAAGATCTTTAATTTTTGTAGTGCACTATTCATTTCGTGGATGGTGTAGTCAGTTTCAAATAGTGCAATTTTTGCTTAAGCAGATCACTGTTCTGTTTTTATTATGTTCTTAATTGTTTTGTCTAACTATTTTATGTGATTTGTTTTGCTGCATTTTGCGTAGTATTTGTTAAATGTTTGTGCCTTTTTCTTGTTGTTTGTTAAGATGTATCCTCCAGTTCTTAGTGGTTTTGGGCTGCTCTTCCTTTTCCACCAAGGCAGTGCAGGAGCTTCTATGCTTTGTGTCCTTCATTCTTTAAGTCCAGGCTTTCACATGTTTTTGTCCATGCTTCTTTCTTTGCTTTCTTAATCTGATATCTTACCTGTAAAGGTAAAATAAAAGGGAAGGGTCCCATTACACGCCCATTGAGGCATATTGGGAATATGGTGTTAAGCCCATATTTTCTTGACCATCGGCACACTAGGGGGTGATGTGGTCAGCATCATGCCGGCCACCTTAACCTTCCCAGAGTTGATGGTACACATTTGGGGCTGGGTCGACCCAGGAGCCATTTGCAGCCTAAACAAATCCCACCTCATCTGGAGATTGAACCATAGACGACTGTGCTGTGAGTTAATTATAAATTATTTTGTTGGATTTGGTGGGTTCTTTTTCCAATTTTCCTCTGGCTTGTCTTCGCTCTTTAACAATCTATTCCAGAAATGGCTGAAAAGTTTTGGTTGCCTTTTTTTGTTATGTTCACTATTTCATGTATAGTCTTTGTGATGTTGTTGTATGTATTCTCTACTGTATCTAATATGTCAATGCTGCTGAATCTGCTATCTGAAAGTGTTGCGTATATTGTCCAGTTAGCCTTTTTGTAGTTCCAGTAGGTCTTTCTCTTTTGTCTGGATTTATTCTGTCTCTCTATAGTACAGGGTTCAAGGCAAATTTCTTCAAGCATTTTCCAGGGTTTTTCCAGGTCCAAACTCAATATTTTCAAGGATGGGAAAGTCTAATATTGTCCTCATATAATTTTCTCAGATTTAAAATGGATACCTGTCTTTGTTATAATTCTGGTGGCTAGCAACTTATCAGGCTTTACGCTGGCCCAGCCATCATGGTTACTGTAGCGGCCCTGTGGGATAACCCACACCATACTTCACCCAGGCCCAGCAATCCCCTACTTTGCTTTGACCTCCTACAATATAGACATGTTTATTTACATTATATAAAAATATTTTGTCATCTTTTAGAAGTCTCTTCTTTTCAGCTTAAACAATTTTTCATCAATTTCTTTGTCAACAGCTTTACTTTCTTCTTATGTTTTCTCTTACTCATTTCCGCAGGCTATTAGATACAGTAATAAGAGATATCTTGCACAGTTTTTCTGCTTAAGAAGCATTGTCATCTGCAGCAGCAGTCAGGGACTTGATATCTAGGTTTTGAGCAATTTTTCTTCTTTTCAGATGCTCTAACTCATCATCAAAAATTTCTTTATTTTTACGTTTCTCTTGTTCAACAGTGAGCTTCTGGCTGTCAAGAAAAATCAAGTATCTGCTGTGAGAACTGCTCACATTAGCTAACTCATTAGAGCTGATTTCAATATTTTCAACTCCTCTCATACTTCTGATGTTATCTGTAATGATTCTTCTGGACATCAAGGTCCTTTCTGCCATGTTGCAATCTTTAATCTCTTTATTAACAGAAAAACCTCTTTCAATGCTAGCCTGCCCATGAAATGGAATCAGTAATAGCTGTATGACTTTCCAAATATTCTCAAACTGTTTTTTTACCAGAAAGATGATCATGGAAAAATGTGTCCAGACGATCGACATGTCTTGTGAAAGCAGACAATGATCCATTTGTGACAGCTGCATCAATAAAGCCTGAGTATTCTGATAAGGCAGAGTCACACTCAGAGGCTTTAAATTTTCTAGACTTCACTAGAATATGTAACACCCTTTTTAGCTTGACTATAGAATGGGCTTTATTTGTAATTATTGTACAAGGATCCAAACAAGACAAGTCTTTCACAAGTGAATAATGCAGTGGAGATTTTGCTAACAATTAGTCCATAAACCATACCAGTATTTTCTTGCAATCATTTCTGAAAGCAAAAATCTGGATGTCACTAGCTTTCTTTTCCCTTCTCAATTCCTTTATTGCCGTTTCAGCTACAAAACCAACATCAATGTTATGGCTGGTCACATGATATTGGGCTTCACTGACATTGAAATGCAAAATGTCACTAGTGCTCTTTGTGCTACTATGGAATGTTTCAAGCCACCTACGCCAGCACAATTTTAAAGGAACTACTTTTGAATCACATGATCTGAAATAGTCCTCTCGTCTTGCAGGAGTGTCTTCAAATAGCTTGTAAACTGATTTCAGTATTTTATCCAACAACCAGTCAGCCGCAATCATGGCTGATTTGCAGGCACCATGAACTTTGTGCAGCCCACAGCTTCCAACATTCAGTAGTTCTATGCCATAGTTCTGGTTCAGCAGAACATTAATTTTGTCATGAAAAGCCCAATTTACATTAGGTCCATCCATGGACAGTTGGAGCTAATGTCCTAAATTTAACGATGAGCATGCATCATCAAAAGCAGTCTGCATATCAAGAGCTCTAGCATGTCCAGGAAACTTTGATGTAAGATTATGTGTTTTTATCACATTTACATCCCAGAAACGAACATAGAAATCCATTTGCTTTCGCTGCATTTATTTGTTCATGCTTTCATCAAACAGAACAATGTAACTGTTCTTGCTAAGCTGACTCTCAAGAAGTGAGGGTGAAATATGAAGCCAGTCCAAAAGAGGCCAGGTAGAAAGTTTTCCTTTCATTCAGACAGACCAAACTTTCTGGCAATAGAACTATCAGGAAACATTCTCTGAAAATTTTTATTAATTCTTGTATTTGAATTAAAACTATGGTGACTTTTGACTGAAAACAGAGTCCAAACATCTCAGCTCTGAGAGTTTCTTCCTTGGTCACAAATGATGTCACATCTGTAGGTCTTCTAGTAGTGTTAGACGTTTTTGACGTGTCTGAGGAAGTAGTGTTAGACATTTTTGACGTGTCCGAGGGAGTAGTGTTAGATGGTTTTGACGTTTCTGAGGGTAAAACTGCTCCTTGTGGTTGTGTTCTTTTCTGTAAAAAAAAAAAAAAAAGAATGGAACGCACAAATAACTTATTGAATGAGTAGGCTTCAGCTATGTATATTTACCAAGTCAAAGTTCTAAATGCATGCATAATATAGTCAAACAATATTTAATTAGAACAAAACTTAATATATAGTAATTGGGAGGGTGAAGGTATGATAATATTCTTATAATATTTATGATAAGTGAAAATCTATTAAATATCTAAATGGAAACAGCAGGCCTTTACCCCCCCCCCCCCCCCCATCTTTACTATTTGTTTGGTGTTTTTGTTGGCTTTTATTTTGTTTTATCTCATCTCTGTTTATTTAGATTTTATTTTATTTTTTTTAAATAACATAGGCCTATGCACAAAATTGGTAATTTTCATTTATCCTAATTACAGTGATTTGACAGACATGATGCCACTTTCATGTATCAGCGGTTGTTCATGTTATCTGGAATTGAAAACATGTAGGCCTAAATTATAACACTTCAGAGGTTGAATGGGACATATGTCTCTTCATCTTAAATAAAAAAAATAAAAAACAAGCATTCAAAATATGTTTATTTCCAAACAATGTGGTGAAATCAACAGTGGGACATGGGTCTGATAACAGGGTATAGGATCACCATCAATTTCTATTCCTGACCATCTTAAACTGTGTCAAAGATATTCCCGTAAGCAGTTGTAAACCAAGAAATTTCATTCAAATACTATAATTCTGGCCATGGTTAAAAATAAAACTGTAAATACATTGTAAATTACAGATGTGTGTACAGTAGGCGTATCTATAAACTGGACTTATTTAAATATGTTTTATAAATGAGATAAATCAATTTATTACTTACCACAGTTGAAATGAACGATTTAAAACAACTTGAATGTGCAGAGACATGTTCTTGGTGTTTTTTTTCCAGTAACATGCAACTTTACTGCACTTTCTCCCATGCAGGTCACATATATTTCTACACATGGTGCAATTTGCGTAATTTGCAGTTTTTCCAGGTGCTATCCATGTTTTATAACTTGGCATTTATAGCAATTTATACTGAAAGTGATGAAGGCGATGCTTGATTCGAATAACAGAAATGAGCGCTAAAAATAAATTTGTGCGTTCACATTCATTAATGCAAACAGCTGAAAATGCAAACCGCCGAAAACGTCTGGAAATGGATTCAGTGCGTACAGGAAAGTAAAAATTCTATGGTAACTGAAGTTTAACGAAAAATACCACCAATAACCGAAAAATTGGTGCCAAGCACCCAACTTTCAATTTCTATTTGTTTCCCAGGTCCGATTCGGGAAATTCAAGGCTTTTAGCCATTTTTCCAGCCTTTTCAAGGCGTGGACTTTCTGTTTTTATTTTGCCTTTTCCAGGTTGCTACGAACCCTGCTAGATCTACAGTGTAGATAATACCAAGGAGTCTTCAACCTGGTATTCGCTGTTAAAGTGTGAGAAGCTCAGCAGCCCTAGTTAAACAACAACAAAAAATCAATAGCCAATATTAAGTCTGGTGTTCAGGTGATTCCCGCAAGCTTAATATGCAGTGCTGGGTTCTCACACTGCACGACAGGGGGAACTGTGATGCTGGGCCAATATGATGCAGCTTTAGGGTCATAGTTAGGCTACTAGATAAGTAGACTGACCCTAAGATTTGCATGAAAGCATGGTAAAATCCTATGCATCTCCTTGGCTGGCATGCCTGTGGGTTTTTCTACACACCCCAGAAAGAAGCCAGATATGCACTATTTTAGCATTTGGGAGGGTAAGAGTAGTGTTTCTTAATCTCTCTGAGATATGTAGCCAAGGTAAGGTTCACACTGCTCAATCCCCGCCACCAAGTCACCTGTTGGTTATGCCAAGCTCTCTTGGGTTCTGGGCATATGACCAAAAGTTCAAGGCAAAAGGATCGTCACGTTCTGAGAATGTGTGCCTTTACGATGGATTCCAATCATCAGAGAGCAGTGCATGCTGGTTCCCAATCCCCGATGTCTGTAGTACAGCTCTGACTCCCTTCCAACTATAGACAGGCGTGTATGGTGTTAGTACATCAGGTTTATTATCAAGGTTTGCTCCTCTAGATCCATTGTGTTCGGCCTGCGGATTCACATCCAAGGGCCACCTCAAGGAAGGTGTGGCTTTTCACTACGCACAACGATCTTTGGGTGTGGAGGTTATGCTAGGCCAAGAGACTGACATTGCAGTGGATGCTCCTTTCATGAACAACATTTCACTAGGCCTAGGGTGGGTAAGGGGTAGGATCCATATGGAGGAAACCCCAGTACCCACAACCCCAACACATTATACCCGCTGTCTTGACCCCCATCTATGGTGTCTATGCCATATCCTCTGTATTTTGTAGAAGGACAAAGTGACAAATATCTTAAGTGTTGTCACATGCTGGCCTTCAAAGACATATATACTGCTTAGACAGAGCAGACTACACTGGCTTGGCCATGTCTGCTGCACGGAAAATGGTCGCATACCAAATGATATCTTCTATGGACAACTGACAGATGGCACAAGAACTGTTGTTTCAGAGTTAATATTTCTTCTAGTTATATAAGCAGTTTAATTCTCAATTACAGGAGCCTGGGATGCCTGTAAATACTCTCTCAATTTAGATGCCTTGCATGCCCATAAATACTCCAACTCTGGGATTCTCTACTAATCCTATATGTTATATTTTAGTAGGAAATGTTCTATATTACTATGTTGTAGACATTCTGCACAGGAAGATTCTCCTATCCTAAAAAAGCTAGCTGTAGTCTGAGTATTTTCTTATTGCACTCTTATATTCCTTGCACTCTTGAAACGTTTTTGCTGGAGCTTTGAACAGTAGACATGCATTTCTCCCTTTTAGATTTTTATCCCAAGTATACCCCAGAAGGAAGGCAAAAGTGAGGCTGACCATAAATAACTTGGTGGAGAACTCGGGAGACTCAGATGTAAAGCATGAGCCAGAGTTGGAACACCACACAAAAGATAGAAGCCAACCAATCAAAGTGGAGAGTTTGTTGCTGCCCTGCAGGAAGCTATAAGGTGTGATGGCCACTGACAGCTTTGACAACCAGTGACTAAGGATCTAAAAAGAAAGAAGATACAGAAGGAAATCTGATAAAGAATTGTCTATGAGAGATTTTCTATCACTGATGAGTTACAGATACATTAAACAAATATAAAACTGAGAGATTTTCTATCACTGATGAGTTACAGATACATTAAACAAATATAAAACTGACAGATTTCCTATCACTGATGGGTTACAGAAACATCAAAGAAATATAAAACTGACAGATTTTCTATCATTGATGGGTTACAGAAACATCAAAGAAATATAAAACTGAGAGATTTTCTATCACTGATGGGTTACAGAAACATCAAAGAAATATAAAACTGACAGATTTTCTATCATTGATGGGTTACAGAAACATCAAAGAAATATAAAACTGAGAGATTTCCTATCACTGATGGGTTACAGAAACATCAAAGAAATATAAAACTGAGAGATTTCCTATCACTGATGGGTTACAGAAACATCAAAGAAATATAAAACTGAGAGATTTTCTATCATTGATGGGTTACAGAAACATCAAAGAAATATAAAACTGAGAGATTTTCTATCATTGATGGGTTACAGAAACATCAAAGAAATATAAAACTGAGAGATTTTCTATCACTGATGGGTTACAGAAACATCAAAGAAATATAAAACTGAGAGATTTTCTATCACTGATGGGTTACAGAAACATCAAAGAAATATATAACTGAGAGATTTTCTATCATTGATGGGTTACAGAAACATCAAAGAAACATAAAACTGACAGATTTTCTATCATTGATGGGTTACAGAAACATCAAAGAAATATAAAACTGACATATTTTCTATCATTGATGGGTTACAGAAACATCAAAGAAATATAAAACTGAGAGATTTTCTATCATTGATGGGTTACAGAAACATCAAAGAAATATAAAACTGAGAGATTTTCTATCATTGATGGGTTACAGAAACATCAAAGAAATATAAAACTGAGAGATTTTCTATCACTGATGGGTTACAGAAACATCAAAGAAATATAAAACTGAGAGATTTTCTATCATCGATGGGTTACAGAAACATCAATGAAATATAAAACTGAGAGATTTTCTATCATCGATGGGTTACAGATACATCAAAGAAATATAAAACTGAGAGATTTTCTATCATTGATGGGTTACAGAAACATCAAAGAAATATAAAACTGAGAGATTTCCTATCACTGATGGGTTACAAAAACATCAAAGAAATATAAAACTGAGAGATTTTCTATCATTGATGGGTTACAGAAACATTAAAGAAATATAAAACTGAGAGATTTTCTGTCATTGATGGGTTACAGAAACATCAAAGAAATATAAAACTGACAGATTTTCTATCATTGATAGGTTACAGAAACATTAAAGAAATATAAAACTGAGAGATTTTCTATCATTGATGGGTTACAGAAACATTAAAGAAATATAAAACTGAGAGATTTTCTATCATTGATGGGTTACAGAAACATCAAAGAAATATAAAACTGAGAGATTTTCTATCATTGATGGGTTACAGAAACATCAAAGAAATATAAAACTGAGAGATTTTCTATCATTGATGGGTTACAGATACATCAAAGAAATATAAAACTGAGAGATTTTCTATCATTGATGGGTTACAGAAACATTAAAGAAATATAAAACTGAGAGATTTTCTATCATTGATGGGTTACAGAAACATCAAAGAAATATAAAACTGGGAGATTTTCTATCATTGATGGGTTACAGAAACATTAAAGAAATATAAAACTGAGAGATTTTCTGTCATTGATGGGTTACAGAAACATCAAAGAAATATAAAACTGAGAGATTTTCTATCATTGATGGGTTACAGAAACATCAAAGAAATATAAAACACACAAACTCACATAAACAGGACGGAAACCACAAAACTGTGGTGTTAGCAGGAAGTTTCCTTAAAGATGTGTGTATCAACAATATTTAGTATGTCATGGTTTAGTTTCTTCTTCTTTTTCCTCATTCGTCATGAAAAGGACGTTGGTTGCGTTGTGTCTGTTTACGCCGGAGCTGTGATATCTGCGCCTTTCGGCCGACACATCCGACTTCAGCACAGCATTTTTTGGGACCGGGTTTGCCTTCCCTCTGCGATCCCTACTCTCTCAGCCAGACTGCAGTGATGCAGCCTGTTTCCAGGACCACCATGTGGAGGTGGAGTAGGGTCTTGGTCAGCTCTGGTTCGCTGACCCTGATGCAAGCAGTCAAGCTATGGGTCGCTGACTGCATTCTCAATTGCTGCATCTTTGGGTCCCGGTTTAGTTTCAAGTCACAACATTTTGAGCACAGATTGCATTTCTATTAAAAAAATAAACAGTAAAACATTACCAAGTAAACTGTCCCCACTAGGACAAGCAAATGTCAAACTGATCTTCTTACCCTCCCTCCCTGGAGAAATGTCATCTTCCTTCTCATCTTGTCTCTCTTTCTTCACTGTGTTTACCTGGAAACAAAACATTTTACACTCAAGTTTAAGACAAACCATTTCAATTTTAAACGTAGCCACAATTTGATAATCACATTGTAAATTTATTAACTCATTCTGTACGCAATGTCTTTTAAAAGACTCTAGATCTAACGACTGTGTACGCAACATCTTTTAAAAGATGCTGATTTATTTCTTTGTTTCTTTCCACTCTGATACTTTATACTGACCGGAATTTATCTCAAATGGAAGTAAACAAAAAACTGCGCAAATTTCAACAGATTTCCATGTGCTTTGAGTTTGGAAGGAATTTTTCACATTTATCTTCATTTTTAATCGTGTTTTGTTGTATCATCATAATGGCCGAAAACACACAAGAAAGAAATGGCCTGACATCTACACATCCAGTGCATCTAACAGCTTTACAGGCCAGAGAATTGTTGCAAAGTGTAATGGATAGCAAAAGTGAGACATAGGTTTCCAGCAATTCCGACAAATCCATAGACAGCGACTCACAATCAGCTGACACGCGGGCATCTCCCCAACCAGGTCCCAGTGGTAATGCAACAAAAAGGAGGAAGATAGAGTCTGAACCACCTAAATCTACATGGAGAGAAGTAAAGGAAGGCGCAACCTATAATTCTTTTAGATTTGTGCCTCACAAGACACCAGGTGTTCATGCTAATCTAAGTGAGAGCTCTACACCGTTAGACTGTCTCAGAGCTCTACACTGTTAGACTGTCTGAGAGTTCTATTAACTGATGATGTCCTTCAGCTTTTGTGTCAGTCAATAAATGAATGTGCATCATATAAATGCATGATAAATAATTCCCTTAAAAGGAGATCTATTTATTCAAACTGGACACCCATTACTGTGTATGAGTTTATACAACTTTTAGCAATTCTTATCGCAATGGGAATTGATATCCGTCCAAACATCAAACACTACTGGTCGAGAAAATAAATATTTTGTACTTCATTTTATCACAGAAATGTTCAAGCCTGACCAGTTTGAAAGCGTTTTTCACACAATGCTGCATTTGTTCAAAGTGAGATTCAGATAATAAGGTAAAAATAGAGCCCTTTATGAAGCGTCTCCTTCAAAGATTCATCTGTATGAAAATTTTTCACTTGACGAAATGGTTGTTGTATGGACCAGCTGTTGGCAGTACAATTCAAGCAAGCCAGAAAATATCATATTAAACTTTTGGTCTGTGTGATTCCACAACTGGTTACGTCATCAATTTACTTACATATTTTGGAAAGAAGACATCCTATATTCCAGAGGCAGATCTTGATGGAGGCATGGCAGTGAAGGTTTTTCAGACATTACTGGCACCACTTGGACAATGTTTTTTGCTGACAAGTATTAACTACCCATCAGCTTATTTCCTATTTACTGAGTCATAAAACCTATTTTACAGGTACTCTGAACATTAACAGGAAAAACTTCCCCCCCCCCCCCCCCCCCGTGAAGACACTGAGACTTCAACACCTAGAAACAGAGTCATAACTGGATGAAAACAACTCATTTCTTATCACTGGATGGATGGAAGGATAAAAAGGCTAAAAAAAACCTGTTGTTCTTGCATCATAAAAAGCTTTAATAGGAGATACTAATGTGCTTGGCAGAAGAAACCAGATCAGAAAAAAAAACCTAAAGTTGTTCATGAATACAATTATTCAATGAATGGATGTGACTGTGTTGACCAGATTTTGATATATTACTGCAATTTTAACCGTAAAACATACAAATGGAAAAAAACTGTTTCACTGGCTCATGGAGATATGCCAGAGTAATACCTTTGTTCTTTAGAGTCTGACAAGATGGGAGAAATCAAAGCAGAGTATGTTAGATTTCAAGATGGTACTTGTCAATGAACTGACATCTACAGCGGCTACTTTGATGATGGGGATATACAAAAAAAGGAACTTCTTTCCTGTTACCTGGCAGACCCAGAATTTCAAACCCTGTAGGCAAACTTCAATGAGCTCAGCACCTTATCGTGTGATCTGGCAGCCAAAGGAAATGCATACATTACAAAAAATCAAGAAGCTCTTTTGTATGCAAAGGATGTGCTGCCAATCCCCCACTTTGTCCAAAGTACAGCTTCGAACAGTATCACAGCAATAATAATAAAATAAATATACCCATGTCCACTTCTTCAAATGTGGGGTGTTTAGGATGTCAGATAATGGTAGTACTTCTGGTGAAGGAGCTGTCACATGCCCTTTTCAGGGCAGCTCGGCCACCTTTGGTCGAAATCTGACATCCAGCTCTCACCTGTGGCTCCTCATAGCTGTTAGCATGCGACAGCAGCCACCCCTCCAGGCAAGGGCTTTGACTGGTCAGCTAAACTAGGTGAGAGTAGCTGACTGGTTATAAACCTTTGGTGAGTTAGGGTCTGCCTACCCATGAATGTGAAGACTGAATTCGATAGACTGCATGAAAGAAACCACCTGTTGGTTCAACGGGCATGACAGCGATTACCAGCTACGTGCTGTGGAGCGTAAGAAGCATGGTGGGGCACATAGAAAAACCTGGTCATCCACTGCACCTGACTTCAACTCCAGTCATCTTGTCTTGTTTTGCCACTGGATTCAGAAGACCTAGGAGAGAGAGTGAGGTCGACAAATTGCGCAACTCTTCCTCACTTTAAACCAAATCACTCTTTCATCTGCTCATCCACCCACTCACAACAAGTCCTATGGCAATAGGTGAGCAGTGAAGCGGCAGGTGTGGGTACTCTGGCAGTCGTGGTCGCAGGTGGCTCAGGCCATATGGTCATCTTCCACTGATTGGAGCAGCAGTGGGATTCGGCAGCCCCCTTAGTGACTGATCAGCCCTCTTCAGGAAAGCACTGCTCATCTCCATGGCATGAGGAAGTGGCTAGAAAAGGTGCCATAAACATTGCCTGCTCCACCATTACCTAACCAGCTTACCACTGTTGGTGGGTACCCTACTTTGGCGGGCGACACATAAGAACAAGAAAAGAAAGATTTTTTTCCCCTCATTCTAGACGCATGGAATGTGTGGACTCTCCTTGACAAAGACTTTAACGCAAACAGACCTGAGAGGTGAACTGCCCTGATTGGGAGAGAACTGGCTAGAAACAACATTGACATAGCAGCATTGAAAATTATGGCACACTGTGGAAAATAATTGCGGAGTCAAAGAGTTAATATCCATCTGCAGATCCATCTGTATAAACGTGTGTACATTTGTCATCAGTCATCTCCCGGGTCAAAGTCTTTTAGTTGGGGTGAGGTCTGGTAGTCTTTCTTTCTTATTCTAGAGACTTCTATGATGACAGTGATAATCTTATGGCAGTATTTTGGCTTCTCAAAATCAATGAACATTTCCATCTCTGTAGGTTGGTGTCATACAGTTACATTGGGCAGGGTACCAACTGCTGTACCATTACAGTATGATGAGGATAGCTTATGGAATGTTGTCAAGAAGGTCTCTAGAAATTGGCTCGTTAAGAAAGGAAAAGATCTAGCTGAGATAAAGACAAGATGAAGAGAAGGCAAATATTCTCCAGTGTGCAGAGGTTTCTAATAAATAACTAAGAGTCTTCTGTTTCCCTATGACATTAACTTCTGCCCTAAGATCTTGATAAGTCAGCGGCTTCAATTGAATGCACTTTTAATGTCAGAAAGAGATAAAAACACTACCACCATTCAACTATAGAACAAGATCATTTGAATGGCCTCGCTACCCTAAACATCAACCATGATAGTGCAAAGTAACATTTTTCAATGATAAATGATTGATGTGCACAATAAAAATCTAGAACAACTTTTATAAAATGAAAAGGAACATTTGCTAATTTTTTTTTTAATTATTGGAGCATTATCTAAGTGTACAAAGTAGACAACAACCAAAAAAGCTACAGACTTTCATAAATGGGTGCTTGTGTAGAATAGAAGGATTAAAATGGTATGACAAGGTTACCAACATAGAAGGGATGACAAGAACCAGACAAGTGCCAGTTGAACAAGTGTTGAGAAGAAGATGATGGCGATGGATAGGACACACACTGAGGAAACATGCTGATAGCATTACAAGGCAGTCCTTGTTCTGGAACACCCAAGGCAAGAGAGGCAGAGGTAGACCAAGAAGCACATGGAGAAAGGAACTGGAAACAGAGGTGAAAATGATAAGGAGAACGTGGAAAGAACTCAAGATGATGGCACGTGACAGGAGGACTTAGCATGTGTTTGTTGAAGGTCTTTGCTCTTTGGGGAGTGGAGGGTTATGATGATCTAACTGCACAGCCATATATGCCGATATTCAACTATGTTAAACTAATGCATTTTAATGTCATGTGTTTTAAACGTTTCTACTTTGTGTATTAACTAATGGATATTTTGTTCCTGTGTGTTCTATAATTATATCTTGCATTTAAAATTTATGTGTTTGCAAATCAACTAAGTAATCCACAACCTCAAGCTGGCTACTGCTTTCTTTGAACATATTCAAGTTGACGTCTGAAAGTGTACAAAGTAGAAGAAAAAGGAGATCACTGTCTTTGAACATATTCAAGTTGATGTCTGAAAGTGTACAAAGTAGAAGAAAAAGGAGATCACTTTCTTTGAACATATTCAAGTTGATGTCTGAAAGTGTACAAAGTAGAAGAAAAAGGAGATCACTGTCTTTGAACATATTCAAGTTGATGTCTGAAAGTGTACAAAGTAGAAGAAAAAGGAGATCACTTTCTTTGAACATATTCAAGTTGATGTCTGAAAGTGTACAAAGTAGAAGAAAAAGGAGATCACTTTCTTTGAACATATTCAAGTTGACTTCTGAAAGTGTACAAAGTAGAAGAAAAAGGAGATCACTTTCTTTGAACATATTCAAGTTGATGTCTGAAAGTGTACAAAGTAGAAGACAAAGGTGATCACTTTCTTTGAACATATTCAAGTTGACGTCTGAAAGTGTACAAAGTAGAAGAAAAAGGAGATCAATTTCTTTGAACATATTCAAGTTGATGTCTGAAAGTGTACAAAGTAGAAGACAAAGGTGATCACTTTCTTTGAACATATTCAAGTTGACGTCTGAAAGTGTACAAAGTAGAAGAAAAAGGAGATCACTTTCTTTGAACATATTGAAGTTGACGTCTGAAAGTGTACAAAGTAGAAGACAAAGGTGATCACTTTCTTTGAACATATTCAAGTTGACGTCTGAAAGTGTACAAAGTAGAAGAAAATGGAGATCACTTTTTTTCCTCGACACTATTATTAATTTGTTCCAGACAATGACTATATTTTTTACCTACTCAGACTGAAATGGCCTATTTTAATTCACCTTACTATATATTTCTTATTATCTTGCAATAGAAGTGACAGAGCATGTAAATAAAATTGTTACAGTGAAATAACATCCAAAATTAGCTATAGACTTTGACTTCTACAAAACAAAATTTAATCACATGATTTAAAAGTACTTTTGTGTCTGCTTAAAAACTAGCCACTCACCTGACAGTAGACTTCCTGTTTTATTCCAACAGTTACATCTAAAATGTTAGCTTCAAGATTTCTTGTTGTTTGATTAATAAAAATAATGAAAATTGATACTGACTTAATTTCTATAACAGGGGAGGGCATTTGGCAGCACAACTACAAAATGGTTGTTTCATATGAAATGTTTCACTACATTTCTATTAACAGTTTTTGCTGTATTAGGAATTTAAACAAAAAATTAATCAGATAACTCACTTCAAAATCTTCTTTTATTTCCTGTTTTATTTTCTGATCCAGGAATCTGAAATTCTTGTCCATCTTCAGCAGTCTGCGAAGAAAAATTAGTAATATATGAAAAATTTGCACACAATCAGCAATATCTTGGTGTAATGAGTAACTGCTACAATGAGATATATCATTCAACATTCTTTGTGATAGGAAATAAATTTTAAAGTCACAAAGTGTTAGCCTTATTACTGTCAGTTACAGATGCTTTGTAGGAGGCCAGTTTGCTCAGCTGTAGTGTTGATGTTAGTGTAAGCAGCAGCTGAGTTTAGTTTGTTATCAGTGTGAAGCCATTTAGCATGGCTGTAGTATTGTGATCAATAGCTGAGTTAATACATTAACTACCGAGTTGAAAAACACTCTGTGGCGTAGTTACATTTTGTTCCCATTGTCACCATGTAGGTGTATGCACAAAGTAAGCTGTAGTTTTCGTAATTGTTTACAGATTTTTATGAATTATAGAATTACATGTCATTTTAAAGATAAATGAATGTACTATTATAATAAGCTAAAAAAAATATGTTTACAGGTCTAATAAATATTATTAATAATATTAATTGATTGAAAGACAAACAAAGTCTCAATTTTTTCACTATCATAACTGGTTGTGCAGTAACTTTTTCCACTATCAAAATCACTATTTCAATCAATGTGCACACTGTTTTCACTCTTGTCCTCATTGCTAGATCTATCAGTCAATTGTTGAAACAAGTTTCTAGCCTGTTCAGCCGTTAGATGAGATGTACGAGCATTTTGTGTGGTCCTATCACTAGTTCTCACGGTAAACAGTTTTACATGATTTGGTCACTAACCCAAAACATTGAAAAATATGAACATAGTATCAATTTTCCAGTATTCTACAATAACCATGCTATGGGAATTTGTTTTCCGGTGGCAACTTATAATCTCGAACCAGATTGGAATGTTTTTCGGTACATATTTCATTCATTTTCTTATGAAACTTAGATCGCCGTTCCCTAAGGCTCGCGGTCCAAATGTGTTGACAACGGCTTGTGGTAGTTAATGTGTTAAGTGTAGCTTAGTGTGTTATCCTGCCATCAATGGTACCTATACCTTGTAGCGGTATGGCAGCTTGCGTACCCTGACAATCCCCAGAGCTATGCCAGTGGGAGTTTTACTCCTGGTAGGTTCAACCAAGCTGGACTGGTCTGTGTGGGTAGGGGTCAGACAAAAGCTGGTACCCTGGTCCTCCAGGTTGGGGGTTTTAGCATAGGGCTGACACCCCTGTCTATGTAAAAAAAATAATGAAGTTACGGAAACAACATCAAATGAACAAACTTTGCTGCGGGATGGACATTCGGAGTCTGTGGCTCGTATGACTGTCAGTGGTGAAAGCCGAAAGGAAGCCACTGACATGAAAACGGATGTCCTGACCGCAAAACAGGATACAAGAATAGGATTTTGGAATGTCAGGACAATGTATGAGACAGGTAAACTAAGACAGGTCACGGCAGAAATGAGAAACTATAGGTTACACATCCTGGGGATAAGTGAGAGCAGATGGACAGGGGCAGGAAAAGTTAAAACAGCAACAGGAGAAACAGTACTTTACTCTGGAAGAGAGGATGGACAGCACAGTGAAGGCGTAGCCGTTATTCTACAGAAAGGGATAGAAAGGACATTACTGGAATGGAAACCCATCAACAACAGACTGATACGATTGAGATTGAGAGGGAGATTCACCAACACTACAATAATACAATGCTACGCACCAACGAATGATAGCGATGAAGAGGTCAAGGATGAATTCTATCAACAACTGCAGAAAGAAATGGAAGACACACCTAGATATGATCTTGTTATAGTAATGGGAGACCTCAATGCGAAAGTTGGTACACAAAATACATATAATGAAAGAACAATGGGGAAATGCGGCAGCGGAACAGCAAACGAAAATGGGGATAAGCTAATAAGTTTCTGTAGCATTAACAACCTGGTCATTGGAGGAACACTTTTCCCACATAAGGAAATTCACAAGTTAACATGGGAATCACCAAATGGTCGGGACAGAAACCAGATAGACCACATCATGGTTAACGGTAGATGGAGACATGCATTACAAGATGTGAAGGTAAGAAGAGGTGCAGATGTGGGAAGTGATCACCGTTTAGTAGTAGCAAAACTGAAAGTGAAACTAAGAAGGGCTGGACCAACTGTAACTACACAGAAAAGATTTGACATCAGCAAATTGAAGGACCCCCTTACCAGAAAAGGTTTTGTGGCCGACATTAAGAAACGATATCAATTTGCCAAGAGCCAGGAAAAGACATTGACTGATGATATAGACCAGAATTTCAACACCATTTCAACAATATATAAGGAAAGTAGCAAATCATGCTTAGGATTCCAGGAAAGGAAGAAGCAAGACTGGATAACACCAGAAACACTAAACACCATAAAGATGAGAAAGGAAATGAAAAGAAAGAAAACAGAAGCGAAGTCCCCCAGGTTAAAGCAACTATATAGCGAACAGTACAGCCAGCTGGACAGGGAAGTTAAACGCCAAACCCGAGCCAACAAAAGGAATTTCCTAGACGATCTTGCAAAACAGGCAGAAGAGGCAGCACTGAGAAATGAACAAAGCACAGTATACAAAATAACTAAATTCATCAGCGGAAAACAAGGTGCAAACAATATTACATTAGTAAGAGATAAGCAAGGAAATCTCATCAAGACAGCAGAGGGACAGGAAACAAGATGGGCAGAGCACTTCAGAGAAACTCTGAACAAGGAAATACCAGAGACACAATTGAATGTTCTTGAGGCTGAAAACGATCTAGATGTAAATACAGACATTCTATGAAAAGAAGAAATCATCACAGCAATCAAAGGGTTAAAGAACGGTAAAGCTGCGGGCCATGATAACTTAAATGCAGAGCTATTTAAGACAGACCCTGAGCTAGCAGCAGAACTATTAGAACCACTATTTGCACAAGTGTGGAAAACGGGAACAACACCATCAGAGTGGAAGAAAGGAATAATTGTCAAATTGCCCAAGAAGGGAGATCTTGCAGACTGCAATAATTGGAGAGGAATCACTCTTCTCTCAGTTCCCATCAAAATACTAGGCAGGATAATTATACAGAGAATTTCAAAGGCAGTAGACTACAAACTGAGGAAAGAACAAGCAGGATTTAGAAAGAACAGAAGATGTGTAGACCATATATTCACTCTCAGGAACATTATAGAGCAGTGCTCAGAATGGCAAAGACAGCTTTACATAAATTTTGTTAATTTTGAAAAGGCTTTTGACAGCATACATAGGGACAGTTTATGGAAAATACTGAGGGCTTATGGAATTCCAAGCTGCATAGTGTCAATCATAAAAAGCCTCTATGCCAACTTTACATGCAGTGTTGGGCAGAGCAACCTAACCTTCGAGGTGAAGACAGGAGTACGACAGGGATGCCCCTTATCAACCACTCTATTTTTAACAGTCATAGACTGGGTGATGCGCCAGACAACAGAGGGCAGTCCAAGAGGAATAAGATGGACTACATTTTCTACATTGGAAGATCTGGAATATGCAGATGACATTGCACTGCTGGCACATTCACATCAACACATCCAGGAAAAAATGGATAGACTTAATAAAATTAGCCAGCAGGTGGGCTTGAACATCAATTTAAAGAAGTCTGAGGTCATGATGCTCAATGTGAGCAACCCTGAGCTCATATCAGTAAGGAATCAGCAACTGGTACAGACAGATACCTTCACATACCTAGGAAGCATAGTAACACCAGACGGTGGGGCAGGCAAAGACATCAACATCAGAATGAATAAGGCAAGAACAGCCTTCTTTAGCCTAAATAACATCTGGAAGTCCTCCCAATACAGCACAAGCACAAAATTAAGATTATACCAGAGTTGCGTGCTTTCAGTGCTTCTCTATGGTGCGGAATGTTGGAGAGTCGCAGAGAAGGAAATGTCAAAATTGTCCTCTTTTCACACAACATAATAATAATAATAATAAATTCTTTAAGCGCCAAACACGGCGCATAAGGCAGAAACCAGTGCTCTCCAGGTTGTTCGTTGTGACGCCACTCCTCTTAGCTCTTGCACATTATTTAGGCCCAACGTTCTTCCTTCTCTTATTATTGTTCTTCTGAGTGTTTCTTTTGGTCTTCCTTTTTTCCGCTTACCCTCAGGAACCCAAGTGAGCGCCTGTAGTGGTATTCTGTTGTTTTGCATTCGTAGGACATGACCGATATATGACCATCGTCTTTTCCTTATATAGTCGGAGACATATTTCTGCCTAGAGTCTTCTCTTATTTGTCGATTAGTCTTGAATTCTTTCCAACTGATGTTCATGAGTTTTCTAAGACATTTGTTCTCGAATGTATTCAGCTTGTTCTCCAATGATTTTGTTATTTTCCAACTCTCACAGCCGTATGTTAACACTGAGATAACATTTGAATTAAACAGACGAAGCTTGGTATGTATATTCAATGATCGTAATTTCCAAATGTTAGATAATCTATTGAAGGCGCTAGCTGCCAAAGCAATTCTAGTATGGATTTCTCTTGTTGTGTCACCATCCTGAGTCATTTTACTGCCTAAATAATTGAAACTTTCAACTTTCTGTAGTTTTTCCCCGTTCAAGATGATATCAAAGGTCTCGTTAGAAAAGTTCATAGCTTTAGTTTTAGAGGCATTTATTTGGAGACCAATTTTAACCGAGAGATGACACAAATTATTTATTGCTTCTTGGGATTGTCTTGGTGTTGAACTTAAGAATGCTACATCATCTGCGAAATCCAGGTCCCCCAGGAATTTTCCATTTGTCCATTTTATACCCAATTGTTCATTGTGGGTATAGTTTCTCATAACCCAATCAATAGCTATTCCAAAAAGTAGTGGTGACATAATACAGCCTTGTTTCACCCCTGTTTCTACTGTAAACCATTCTGTATTCCCTTTATTTGTTCTAACACAACATCTTGCATTGTCATATAGCGCTTTGATTATATTCACATATTTTGTTGGAAAACCATAGATTGTAAGTATCTTCCACAATGATGGGCGGTGTAGACTATCAAAGGCTTTTTGAAAATCGACGAAGGTGATAATAAGTGGCGATTGCCTTTCCACTGATTCTTCTATAATTGTTCTTAGTGTGAATATTTGATCAATACATGATCGTTTCGGCCTGAAACCCGCTTGTTCTTCTCTGATCTTTTCGTCAGCATGCAATTTAAGTCTTTCTAACATCATGCAACATAATAATTTTCCAGGTACTGATAATAGAGATATACCACGCCAGTTATTACAGTCTGATAGATCACCTTTCTTCGGTAACTTTACAATAATACTGTCTTTCCATTGTTGTGGTGGTTGTTCTTCTCTCCATACTTCATTTATAATATCTAAAATTCTCAAGAGGTTGTTGTCATTAACTGCTTTAATCATTTCCCCTGAAATTTCGTCAACTCCAGCAGCTTTAAAATTTTTTAATCTTTTAACGGCTTGTTTGATCTCGTCCAGCGTGAATTCATCGCAAGTTATTGGCAAAGTGGTTGTGGATGTTTCATTATTAAAATCAGGTGTTACTGTTGGTGGTGGTCTGTTTAGCACCTCCATGAAGTGCTCAGCCCATCTCTTCATTTGTTCTTTTTCTGTTGGTATTGAATTCCCTAATTTACCTTTAACAGGTGTTTCCATAGCAGTAGGCTGGTGACATAGTTGTTTTGTAATTTGATAAAGGCACCTACTATTACCAGTTCTTGCAGCATTTTCAGCTTCTACGGCCAGTTCATTGATGAAATGTCTTTTATCTCTTCGAGTTTTTGTCTTCACTTCTTTATTTAACAAGTTATAAGTTAGTTTGCAAGATTCAACTGCATTATGTGTACTTGCCGCTAGTAGTTTAAGTTTTGCTGTTTTCCTTTCTTGTATTTTATCCCAAGTATCTTCTCTCATCCATTTTTTCTTTTTATGTACTAGGTATCCGGTGGTCGCTACAGCTGCTTCTGTCATTGCTGTTCTCAGTTGTTCCCATTTAGTATCGATTGTCTTGGTGGTGATATCGTTGTCAATTTTGCCTAAAGCATCGAAATAGTTGTTCATTTTGACATTATATTCCTTCTTTATATCATTTGATTGCAGTCTGTGTACATCTATTCTTCTATTTTTATTCGGTTGGTATAACTTCTTCAGTTTAATTCTCATTTTAGCTATGCAGAGGTTATGATCGCTTCCGATCTCTGCACCTCTGTATGCTCTGACGTCTTGAACTGATGAGCGAAATTTAGCGCTTATGCAGAAGTGATCTATCTGGTTCTTAGTTCTGCCATCAGGTGAATTCCATGTTATCTTGTGGATATTCTTATGTGGAAAGATGGTGTCTGCCACAACGAGGTTTGATATTTCACAAAGTTCTAGAAGTCTTTCGCCATTTTGATTCATACAGCCTATGCCATGAGTACCGAGATATCTTTGTACTCCATCGTTGTTGTCACCTACTTTGGCGTTAAAATCACCCATGACTGCTATTATGTCATGCTTGGGTATTGTGTTGATGGTACTTAGAAGTGCTTCATAGAAGTCATCTTTTGTGGTATCAAGAGCGTCGTTAGTTGGTGCATAACATTGTACAATTGAGAGCTTGAAAAATCGTGTCTGAAATCTAGCTAATATTAGCCTCTCATTGATAGGTACCCAGCTGATAAGCGATGCTGCTGCTTTCTGTGTCATTAGGATGGCTACTCCCTCTGTGTGACGATTATCATTACTACCAGAGTATATACAACATGCCTAAGAAAAATTCACCGCATCTTTTGGCCGAATACCATCACCAACCAAGATCTGCTTACTCGTAGCAAGCAAGAGGACATGCACACCATCATAGCTGGCAGACGCTGGAGCTGGGTTGGTCATGTCCTCAGAAGAGACCCCGATGCCATCACAAGAACAGCTATGTTTTGGACCCCTGAAGGAAAGTGAAAGAGAGGTCGACCAAAAACAACTTGGCGGAGGACTGTGGAGGCTGAGATGCAAAGAATGAACCAGAGTTGGGGCACTGTATGAAGGATGGCCACCGACCGTGCAAAGTGGAATCAATTTGTTGTTGCCCCACAAGATGCCACTAGACGTGATGGCCACTGACTGCTTTGACGGTCGGTGGTTAAGGATCGAAGAAGAAGAAGAAGAGTGTGTTATCAGTGTGAAGACACTTAGCTTGGCTGTTGTGTTGTGATTAGTATGAGCAATAGCTGAATTAAGTGTAGTTTAGTTTGTTATCAGTGTTCTGTTTAATATTTTTCAGGCACTGATAAAACATTATACCTCTGGAATTTGTACACTCTATCCCAACTTGACCAGATAACCTTCCTTACATTCATATTGTTCTTCTTCTCTCTTCTAGACTTTCCCAAGTAGTTTGTGTATCTCTGTAGGTGTCAATATCTGCTTTGATAACCTCTGTTGGAATGATATCTGGACCAGCTGCTTTTCCATCTTTTGGAAGCTTTATGGCTTTTTCATTACTTCCCTATTTGGTCAATCACAATCAATTTGTAGCTCCTCTTATGCTGGCTGTGTGTCTTAGGAGGGAGGGAGGAAATTTGGTGGAGCTAATCTATTGAGAAGTTCCTCAAAATGTTCTGTCCATCTCTTCTTTTGTTCTTGTACAGTGCTAAGGAATTTTCCATTTTTTCTTTGATAAGGCCATTTGTAAGTCAAAGAGTAAATAAGAGAGAAGAAAATGGCATGGAAACAATACTTAGGAGCTAAAAACACAACAGGACAAATGGAAAAATATAGAGAATATGTGTCACTCAGAACAGAAGCAAAGAACAAAGTGCTAGCAGCAAAACAGAAGTCCTGGGAAGAATTTGGAGAAAAGCTAGAAAAAGATGCACAAGAAAACCAGAAATTGTTCTATAAGACCCTAAAGAACATGAGGAAGGAAAAACAATGCCCTCTCAAATTTATAAAGGACAAGCAAGGCAAATTGCTTACTGCCCCGAAGGAAGTAATGGGAAGATGGAAAGAATATTTCTCAGAACTCCTGGATGGTGAGCATGGTGAAGCATCTGAAATGATAAACACTAGCACAGAAGAGAAATCCAATGATGGTGAAGATGACATAAAGATGGAAGAACTGAAGGCAGCACTGGAGAAAATAAAGATGGGCAAAGCAGCAGGGCATGATGGTATAACACCAGAAATGGTTAAGTTCATGGGAGCATCAGGCGACCTATTACTCTTAAGGGTTTTACAGGCAGCGTGGTACAACAAGACCATACCAAAGGATTGGGAGATTGCCATCATAACACCAATTTTCAAAAAGGGTGACAATCGACAGTGTGGAAACCATAGAGGCATATCCCTTCTCAGTGTCCCTGGTAAAATCTACTCTAGAATCCTAGAGCAGAGACTCCGACGCCTAGCTGAGCCACAATTGGATGAGGTCCAGTGCGGATTTCGAGCAAACCGAAGTACTCAAGACCTAATCTTCACACTCAGACAGCTGAGTGAAAAGGCCCTTGAGTATAAGAGTGAGATGCATCTTTGTTTCATAGATCTGGAAAAGGCGTTTGACAGGGTCCCCTGGAGTAAACTTTGGGACTGTTTGGCTACTTACTTACTTAGTCGTTCCCCTTCTACCGTGAGGTGTAGAGGTTTGGAAGAGAGAGCGCCAGACTATTCTATCGGCTGTCTTCCTCCTGGCCTGGTTCCATTCTAGTCCTCGGTCCTTCAAAGATTGTCTAATGTTGTCCTCCCAGCGGACTCTGGGTCGTCCTCGGGGTCTGGATCCTTGGCTCTTTGTTTCCCATGCTTGTCGTGGTAGCCGATCTTCTCCCATTCTGCAGACATGGCCAAACCATCTTAGTTGGGACTGTTCTACTTGGGTCTGTAGGGGGTGGCATTTTAGGCCTTGACGTATCGTCTGGTTGCGTACCATGTCTCTTCTTGTTACTTCAACCACCTTCCTCAGATACCTCATTTCTGAGGTTTGGATCTGGCTTTTATGGGTTGTAGTCATTGCCCATGACTCGCATCCATATGTCAAGACTGGGACATAGGTGGAGCGGTATACAGCCATCTTCGTTTTCTTACCAACCTCTCTCTTGCTGAGGAATCCTCGATTTATGGCCTGAAAAAGTCTCCCAGCTGCTGCTTTTCGAGTGGCCAACTCTTCTTTGATGCCTCCCTTTCGGTCTATAATAGCTCCGAGGTATTTAAAGTGGTCGACCTGCTCCAGGACCTGTTCTCCCAGCTTAATCTGATGTCTTCTTTCTTCTCGTGATATCACCATGGATTTTGTTTTAGAGCTGCTTATGACCATCCCTCTCTTCTCCAGCTCTTCCTTCCAGACTTGCAGGTTGGATTGGAGATGTGCCTCTGATTTAGCAATCAGGGCAACATCATCAGCAAATGCCAGCTCTGAAATATAGACCTGTCTCATCTTCCAGTACCCCACTGAATACTTTCTTGTTCTCTCCTTACATGCCTTGATGACATCGTCCATAAGGAGTATGAAGAGGTAAGGTGATAGGATATCACCTTGTCTTACACCACTGGTGGTCCTGAACTCTTCTGACTTATGGTTTGCTGTCCTCACATAATTTCTGCAAGACTTGTAGAAGCTCTGTATAGCATGAATCAGAGGTGCTGGAATATTCTTCCTTGCCAAACAGTCCCAAAGTTTGCTCCAAGGGACCCTGTCAAACGCCTTTTCCAGATCTATGAAACAAAGATGGATCTCACTCTTATACTCAAGGGCCTTTTCACTCAGCTGTCTGAGTGTGAAGATTAGGTCTTGAGTACTTCGGTTTGCTCGGAATCCGCACTGGACCTCATCCAATTGTGGCTCAGCTAGGCGTCGGAGTCTCTGCTCTAGGATTCTAGAGTAGATTTTTCCAGGGACACTGAGAAGGGATATGCCTCTATGGTTTCCACACTGTCGATTGTCACCCTTTTTGAAAATTGGTGTTATGATGGCAATCTCCCAATCCTTTGGTATGGTCTTGTTGCACCATGCTGCCTGTAGGACCCTTAAGAGTAATAGGTCGCCTGATGCTCCCATGTACTTAACCATTTCTGGTGTTATACCATCATGCCCTGCTGCTTTGCCCATCTTGATTTTCTCCAGTGCTGCCTTCAGTTCTTCCATCTTTATGTCATCTTCATCACCATTGGTTTCCTCTTCTGTGCTAGTGGTTATCATTTCTGATGCTTGACCTTGCTCACCATCAAGGAGTTCTGAGAAATATTCTTTCCATCTTTCCATTACTTCCTTCGGGGCAGTAAGCAATTTGCCTTGCTTGTCCTTTATAACTTTGAGAGGGCATTGTTTTTCCTTCCTCATGTTCTTTAGGGTCTTATAGAACAATTTCTGGTTTTCTTGTGCATCTTTTTCTAGCTTTTCTCCAAATTCTTCCCAGGACTTCTGTTTTGCTGCTAGCACTTTGTTCTTTACTTCTGTTCTGAGTGTCACATATTCTCTATATTTTTCCATTTGTCCTGTTGTGTTTTTAGCTCCTAAGTATTGTTTCCATGCCATTTTCTTCTCTCTTATTTTCTCTTTGACTTCCTCTGTCCACCAAGGTGTCCTCTTTCTCTGGTTCCCAAGTCGGACTTCACCACATGCTTCTGCAGCAGCTGTCTTTATGATATCCTTGAATTTAATCCAGAGGGTTTCCAAGTCATCAGGTTGTTCTTCTGTGTTGTTCACCGCTGCAGCAATAAGCCCCTGATATCTGGTCTTAATTTCTGGCTCTCTCAGCTTGTAGGTCCTAATGCTCATTTCTCCTGCTCGTTTACTTGGTTTCTTGCGTGATGTTGAGCAGTTCCTAGGCTGAGCAACTCTTTCAGTTGTTCGTTTGATTGTTAGCAGGTAGTGATCACTTCCAATCTCTGGCCCCCTCCAGACTCTTGCATCTCGGACATATTTGAATGAGCTTCTCCGAACAATGGCATAGTCAATCACTGACTTCTCATTCTTTGTTGGTTCACATCTAGTGTATGCATGTATGCGCTTATGGGGGAACTTTGTGTTTGTAATGATCAGATTCTGCTCACTGCAGAATCTAAGGAGTCACTTTCCATTGTCATTGAGAGTGTCTTCTCCATATCTTCCGATAACTCCACCCCATCTAGCATGGTCATTTCCAACTCTGGCATTAAAATCTCCGAGCATGATAACTTCATCTAGGCAGTCATCCACTGTCCTTTGAAGCAGCTCGAAGAATTCCTCCTTGACCTCTGCTCTCTCATCCTCATTTGGCCCATACACTATGAGGGACTGTTTGGCAAGGAAGAATATTCCAGCACCTCTGATTCATGCTATACAGAGCTTCTACAAGTCTTGCAGAAATTATGTGAGGACAGCAAACCATAAGTCGGAAGAGTTCAGGACCACCACTGGTGTAAGACAAGGTGATATCCTATCACCTTACCTCTTCATACTCCTTATGGACGATGTCATCAAGGCATGTAAGGAGAGAACAAGAAAGTATTCAGTGGGGTACTGGAAGATGAGACAGGTCTATATTTCGGAGCTGGCATTTGCTGATGATGTTGCTCTGATTGCTAAATCAGAGGCGCATCTCCAATCCAACCTGCAAGTCTGGAAGGAAGAGCTGGAGAAGAGAGGGATGGTCATAAGCAGCTCTAAAACAAAATCCATGGTGATATCACGAGAAGAAAGAAAACATCAGATTAAGCTGGGAGAACAGGTCCTGGAGCAGGTCAACCACTTTAAATACCTCGGAGCTATTATAGACCGAAAGGGAGGCATCAAAGAAGAGTTGGCCACTCGAAAAGCAGCAGCTGGGAGACTTTTTCAGGCCATAAATCGAGGATTCCTCAGCAAGAGAGAGGTTGGTAAGAAAACGAAGATGGCTGTATACCGCTCCACCTATGTCCCTGTCTTGACATACGGATGCGAGTCATGGGCAATGACTACAACCCATAAAAGCCAGATCCTAACCTCAGAAATGAGGTATCTGAGGAAGGTGGTTGAAGTAACAAGAAGAGACATGGTACGCAACCAGACGATACGTCAAGGCCTAAAATCCTACCCCCTGCAGACCCAAGTAGAACAGTCCCAATTAAGATGGTTTGGCCATGTCTGCAGAATGGGAGAAGATCGGATACCACGACAGGCATGGGAAACAAAGAGCCAAGGATCCAGACCCCGAGGACGACCCAGAGTCCGCTGGGAGGACAACATTAGACAATCTTTGAAGGATCGAGGACTAGAATGGAACCAGGCCAGGAGGAAGACAGCCGATAGGATAGTCTGGCGCTCTCTCTTCCAAACCTCTACACCTCACGGTAGAAGGGGAACGACTAAGTAAGTAAGTAAGGCCATTTGTATGCTTATATTTCCCTACTAGCTATCTTAATTGTTGCCCCAGGTGGTCATATTTCCCTACTAGCTATCTTAATTGTTGCACCAGGTGGTCATATTTCCTTTGATAAGGCCATTTCTATGCTTATATTTCCCTACTAGCTATCTTAATTGTTGCACCAAGTGGTCGTATTTCCTTTGATAAGGCCATTTGTATGCTTATAGTTCCCTACTAGCTATCTTAATTGTTGCACCAAGTGGTCATATTTCCTTTGATAAGGCCATTTGTATGTTTATATTTTCCTACTAGCTATCTTAATTGTTGCACCAAGTGGTCATATTTACTTTGATAAGGCCATTTGTATGCTTATATTTCCCTACTAGCTATCTTAATTGTTGCACCAGGTGGTTATATTTCCTTTGATAAGGACATTTGTATGCTTATATTTCCCTACTAGCTATCTTAATTGTTGCACCAAGTGGTCATATTTCCTTTGATAAGGCCATTTGTATGCTTATATTTCCCTACTAGCTATCTTAATTGTTGCACCAAGTGGTCGTATTTCCTTTGATAAGGCCATTTGTATGCTTATATTTCCCTACTAGCTATCTTAATTGTTGCACCAAGTGGTCATATTTCCTTTGATAAGGCCATTTGTATGCTTATATTTCCCTACTAGCTATCTTAATTGTTGCACCAATTGGTCATATTTCCTTTGATAAGGCCTTTTGTATGCTTATATTTCCCTACTAGCTATCTTAATTGTTGCACCAAGTGGTCATATTTCCTTTGATAAGGCCATTTGTATGCTTATATTTCCCTACTAGCTATCTTAATTGTTGCACCAAGTGGTCATATTTCCTTTGATAAGGCCATTTGTATGCTTATATTTCCCTACTAGCTATCTTAATTGTTGCACCAAGTGGTCATATTTCCTTTGATAAGGCCATTTGTATGCTTATATTTCCTTACTAGCTATCTTAATTGTTGCACCAAGTGGTCATATTTCCTTTGATAAGGCCATTTGTATGCTTATATTTCCCTACTAGCTATCTTAATTGTTGCACCAAGTGGTCATATTTCCTTTGATAAGGCCATTTGTATGCTTATATTTCCCTACTAGCTATCTTAATTGTTGCACCAAGTGGTCATATTTACTTTGATAAGGCCATTTGTATGCTTATATTTCCCTACTAGCTATCTTAATTGTTGCACCAAGTGGTCATATTTCCTTTGATAAGGCCATTTGTATGCTTATATTTCCCTACTCATCATCATCATCAGTTGCCATCTCCACAATGAAGGTTGGCTGTAATGGATCTCCAACGTCTTCTGTCTCTTGTCTTGATGGTGCACTCTGACAGACTCTTTCCTGTCCATCTCTTGATGTTGTCTTCCCACTTCCCTACTAGCTATCTTAATTGTTGCACCAAGTGGTCATATTTACTTTGATAAGGCCATTTGTATGCTTATATTTCCCTACTAGCTATCTTAATTGTTGCACAAAGTGGTCATATTTCCTTTGATAAGGCCATTTGTATGCTTATATTTCCCTACTCATCATCATCATCAGTTGCCATCTCCACAATGAAGGTTGGCTGTAATGGATCTCCAACGACTTCTGTCTCTTGTCTTGATAGTGCACTCTGACAGACTCTTTCCTGTCCATCTCTTGATGTTGTCTTCCCACTTCCCTACTAGCTATCTTAATTGTTGCACCAAGTGGTCATATTTACTTTGATAAGGCCATTTGTATGCTTATATTTCCCTACTAGCTATCTTAATTGTTGCACCAAGTGGTCATATTTACTTTGATAAGGCCATTTGTATGCTTATATTTCCCTACTAGCTATCTTAATTGTTGCACCAAGTGGTCATATTTCCTTTGATAAGGCCATTTGTATGCTTATATTTCCCTACTAGCTATCTTAATTGTTGCCCCAGGTGGTCGTATTTCCTTTGATAAGGCCATTTGTATGCTTATATTTCCCTACTAGCTATCTTAATTGTTGCACCAAGTGGTCATATTTCCTTTGATAAGGCCATTTGTATGCTTATATTTCCCTACTAGCTATCTTAATTGTTGCACCAATTGGTCATATTTCCTTTGATAAGGCCTTTTGTATGCTTATATTTCCCTACTAGCTATCTTAATTGTTGCACCAAGTGGTCATATTTCCTTTGATAAGGCCATTTGTATGCTTATATTTCCCTACTAGCTATCTTAATTGTTGCACCAAGTGGTCATATTTCCTTTGATAAGGCCATTTGTATGCTTATATTTCCCTACTAGCTATCTTAATTGTTGCACCAAGTGGTCATATTTCCTTTGATAAGGCCATTTGTATGCTTATATTTCCTTACTAGCTATCTTAATTGTTGCACCAAGTGGTCATATTTACTTTGATAAGGCCATTTGTATGCTTATATTTCCCTACTAGCTATCTTAATTGTTGCACCAAGTGGTCATATTTACTTTGATAAGGCCATTTGTATGCTTATATTTCCCTACTAGCTATCTTAATTGTTGCACCAAGTGGTCATATTTCCTTTGATAAGGCCATTTGTATGCTTATATTTCCCTACTCATCATCATCATCAGTTGCCATCTCCACAACGAAGGTTGGCTGTAATGGATCTCCAACGTCTTCTGTCTCTTGTCTTGATGGTGCACTCTGACAGACTCTTTCCTGTCCATCTCTTGATGTTGTCTTCCCACTTCCCTACTAGCTATCTTAATTGTTGCACCAAGTGGTCATATTTACTTTGATAAGGCCATTTGTATGCTTATATTTCCCTACTAGCTATCTTAATTGTTGCACAAAGTGGTCATATTTCCTTTGATAAGGCCATTTGTATGCTTATATTTCCCTACTCATCATCATCATCAGTTGCCATCTCCACAACGAAGGTTGGCTGTAATGGATCTCCAACGTCTTCTGTCTCTTGTCTTGATGGTGCACTCTGACAGACTCTTTCCTGTCCATCTCTTGATGTTGTCTTCCCACTTCCCTACTAGCTATCTTAATTGTTGCACCAAGTGGTCATATTTACTTTGATAAGGCCATTTGTATGCTTATATTTCCCTACTAGCTATCTTAATTGTTGCACCAAGTGGTCATATTTACTTTGATAAGGCCATTTGTATGCTTATATTTCCCTACTAGCTATCTTAATTGTTGCACCAAGTGGTCATATTTCCTTTGATAAGGCCATTTGTATGCTTATATTTCCCTACTAGCTATCTTAATTGTTGCCCCAGGTGGTCGTATTTCCTTTGATAAGGCCATTTGTATGCTTATATTTCCCTACTAGCTATCTTAATTGTTGCACCAAGTGGTCATATTTCCTTTGATAAGGCCATTTGTATGCTTATATTTCCCTACTAGCTATCTTAATTGTTGCATCAATTGGTCATATTTCCTTTGATAAGGCCTTTTGTATGCTTATATTTCCCTACTAGCTATCTTAATTGTTGCACCAAGTGGTCATATTTCCTTTGATAAGGCCATTTGTATGCTTTTATTTCCCTACTAGCTATCTTAATTGTTGCACCAAGTGGTCATATTTCCTTTGATAAGGCCATTTGTATGCTTATATTTCCCTACTAGCTATCTTAATTGTTGCACCAAGTGGTCATATTTCCTTTGATAAGGCCATTTGTATGCTTATATTTCCTTACTAGCTATCTTAATTGTTGCACCAAGTGGTCATATTTCCTTTGATAAGGCCATTTGTATGCTTATATTTCCCTACTAGCTATCTTAATTGTTGCACCAAGTGGTCATATTTCCTTTGATAAGGCCATTTGTATGCTTATATTTCCCTACTAGCTATCTTAATTGTTGCACCAAGTGGTCATATTTACTTTGATAAGGCCATTTGTATGCTTATATTTCCCTACTAGCTATCTTAATTGTTGCACCAAGTGGTCATATTTCCTTTGATAAGGCCATTTGTATGCTTATATTTCCCTACTCATCATCATCATCAGTTGCCATCTCCACAATGAAGGTTGGCTGTAATGGATCTCCAACGTCTTCTGTCTCTTGTCTTGATGGTGCACTCTGACAGACTCTTTCCTGTCCATCTCTTGATGTTGTCTTCCCACTTCCCTACTAGCTATCTTAATTGTTGCACCAAGTGGTCATATTTACTTTGATAAGACCATTTGTATGCTTATATTTCCCTACTAGCTATCTTAATTGTTGCACAAAGTGGTCATATTTCCTTTGATAAGGCCATTTGTATGCTTATATTTCCCTACTCATCATCATCATCAGTTGCCATCTCCACAATGAAGGTTGGCTGTAATGGATCTCCAACGACTTCTGTCTCTTGTCTTGATGGTGCACTCTGACAGACTCTTTCCTGTCCATCTCTTGATGTTGTCTTCCCACTTCCCTACTAGCTATCTTAATTGTTGCACCAAGTGGTCATATTTACTTTGATAAGGCCATTTGTATGCTTATATTTCCCTACTAGCTATCTTAATTGTTGCACCAAGTGGTCATATTTACTTTGATAAGGCCATTTGTATGCTTATATTTCCCTACTAGCTATCTTAATTGTTGCACCAAGTGGTCATATTTCCTTTGATAAGGCCATTTGTATGCTTATATTTCCCTACTAGCTATCTTAATTGTGCAAGAGCTAAGAGGAGTGGCGTCACAACGAACAACCTGGAGAGCACTGGTTTCTGCCTTATGCGCCGTGTTTGGCGCTTAAAGAATTTATTATTATTATTATTATCTTAATTGTTGCCCCAGGTGGTCGTATTTCCTTTGATAAGGCCATTTGTATGCTTATATTTCCCTACTAGCTATCTTAATTGTTGCACCAAGTGGTCATATTTCCTTTGATAAGGCCATTTGTATGCTTATATTTCCCTACTAGCTATCTTAATTGTTGCACCAAGTGGTCATATTTCCTTTGATAAGGCCATTTGTATGCTTATATTTCCCTACTAGCTATCTTAATTGTTGCCCCAGGTGGTCATATTTCCTTTGATAAGACCATTTGTATGCTTATATTTCCCTACTAGCTATCTTAATTGTTGCACCAAGTGGTCATATTTCCTTTGATAAGGCCATTTGTATGCTTATATTTCCCTACTAGCTATCTTAATTGTTGCACCAGGTGGTCGTATTTCCTTTGATAAGGCCATTTGTATGCTTATATTTCCCTACTAGCTATCTTAATTGTTGCACCAAGTGGTCGTATTTCCTTTGGCTGCAGCGTCCTCTGCTTCCTTTGCAAACTCCTCCTTATATTTCCTCTTGTCTCTTTTGATGTTTCTTCCTCCTTCTTTGTATCTATGTACAATTCATGAGGCTTAGCTTTGGAGCTTCTGAAAATGCTCCTTGACACAGTATGAAATGTAGATAGAGGTGTCTCTAGTAATAGTACTTGTAGACCAGTCGCTAGTAATAGTAGTTGTAGTACCAGCCCCTAGTAATGGTAGTCATAGTATCAGCTCATAGAAATAGTAGTCGTAGTACCAGCCCCTTCTGTCATAACTGACTATGAGAACGTGCCCCTCAGGTGAAAGATCTTAGCTGCTTATGTTTTTGGCATTCCTTTCAGCATGTAATTTTCTCTTCTGCTTGTTGAGAGCTTCTTTCTGTCTAATCTGAGGTGGCACTGTAGGGAGCATCACCATTTGGTCAGATCGGCAACTTCATGTGTTTGAATTGACATACAGTGGGCCATCTGTTCAATGTGGTCTCAAAAAGCATTCAGAGATGCAGTAAAAAGGGGTCTAAAACCCTAGACCTAACCCCAAAGACGCTGGAAATTTACTGGGATGACATCAAAGAAGATGGCATACTGTGCATCATTTAACCCACTTCAATCTCCCAGGTTGATGGATTTATGTTCAGTTCCTTAATGTGTCTCATGCACACATCTTTGAACTTCAGCTGTGGTCACCTGACTGTTTGTTTGCCATATGTTAGTTGGGTAGCTGGGAAGAATAGTGGAACAAGATCTGCCATTTTTCCCCAAATGCTATTTATATGGACAAGTAACCATATCACTTTGACACACTGTAACACACTCACAACTGAGCTAAACAAATTTCCACTAAAATGAACAAAAAATATCTCTTTCAACATCTAATAGGTTATAATTATGATATAACACCTCAAATTTCTAATTTCATAATAAATCACTCTCAAGAAATGTATGTTAAGTGCAAATACACCACACCAAGACACATGAGCTAATTTATCGACAAAACCCATAAGAACACTCTGCATTACAAAAATTGTTTCCAACGAAAATGCAGACTTGGACCTTAACCCAACCCCCCCCCCCCCCCCCCCAATCCGCCCTAGTATACCCACCCTCCACCCCAAAAATACCATCAAGAAACAAAAATACATAAAATGACCTAACCACAATATTCCCCCCCCCTCCCCCAGCTCTGCACTAATGCTGCCACCCTTAGACCCTAACTGGTACCCACCCCCCACAATACCATCAAAAATCGTCCCAACTATATACCTTCGCTTTTACTATCAAATCATGTCATGTCATAGGTAACCATGTAAATGCCTCAATTATGTACATTAGGCTAGGGTGACCATACGTCCGGATTGAGCCAGATATGTCTGGATGTCTACAGCAAAATTTAGTGTCCGGCCGGCTTTTTTAAAAATGTGATTTTTTTAGTTTTTTAACAAATTTAGAAAAAGAAGAAAAAAACTGGATCTTTTTTCAAGCAAAAAAAATAAATTGTGAAACAAATGGAACTGATGCTCATTGAGTAAGTAGGTAATACTTTAGTAATATTGTATTTCGTGTTAACACAATGCAATTATCAAATTCAATCATTATTGTTTAGTAATAGTATTACATACAATTATAATATCTTTACTATTCATGGCCCTGGTTTATTGTACATATTATAAGCAGTGTACATTTGTTCAAATTCAATTCATAGTTAATTAATTTAGTATATGGTTAAAGACTAAATGAATTAAATATAAAAGGGATCAAATAAAAAAGTTACTATTTATGCCACTTAAACAAAGAACTACAGAACCGTTTAGGATTAGAACAGGAGTGAGACAGGGATGCCTCTTGTCTCCATTTTTTTTTCTTACTAGCAATAGATTAGGTTATGAAAACATTGACATCACACAACAGAAATGGAATCCAGTGGAATCTGACTAAATAGCTTGATGATCTGGATTTTGCAGACGACTTGGCTCTTCTGTCCCATAACCATAATCAGATGCAAGAGAAAATTAAAATTCTCGATGATAGTTCCCAAGAAAAGGGCCTGAAAATACACAGGAAAAAGACAAAGATTATGAGAATAAATGCAAGAAATGATAACACGGTTGAACTTGAAAATACACCACTATAGGATGTAGAATCATACACATATCTTGGTAGTAATATAGACAAAGTTGGACGGATAGACAATGATATCAAAATAAGAATACACAAAGCAAGTGGAGCTTTCATTGCATTGGGAAACATATGGAGAATAAGAGAAATCAAGTCCAACATGAAAATAAGAATCTTCAACTCAAATGTCAAGTCAGTCCTATTGTATATCTCTGAAAGCAACAAAAACAACAACTAAAAAGCTACAGACTTTTATAAATGGGTGCTTGTGTAGAATAGAAGGATTGAAATGGTATGACAAAGTCACAAATGTGGAATGAACGAATGAACAAACTTTATTTTCAAAGGGTTAAGAATTGGGCACGCAGGCCCGTCTGACATTCTGCCCTTCCTCTCTCTCTCATCATGTATACTGTATCCTTTCATCCTCACATTTACTTTAAGCATTAGGCATTTATCATTATAAAAGTAATATAACATCAAACATTTGCAATAATCATCATAATTAAAGTATGGTTTAAAATAAAGTAGATAGATAGATAGATAGATAGATAGATAGATAGATGGATGGATGGATGGATGGATGGATGGATGGGTGGGTGGGTGGGTGGGTGGGTGGGTGGGTGGGTGGGTGGATGGATGGATGGATGGATGGATGGATGGATGGATGGATGGATGGATGGATGGATGGATGGATGGATAGATAGATAGATAGATAGATAGATAGATAGATAGATAGATAGATAGATAGATAGATAGATAGATAGATAGATAGATAGATAGATAGATAATGAATGAATGAACGAACGAACAATCTTTATTTTCAAAGGGTTAAGAATTGGGCACGCAGGCCTGTCTTACATTCTGCCCTTCTTCTCTCTGTCATCTTACATACCGTATCATTTCAATAGCACATGTATTTTTAGCATTATTTAAGCGTACAACATTATCGAGGTAAAATAATAACATACATTTGTAACATCCAGACATAATCAAATTTAAGGGGGGAAAAATTATTAATTAAAATAGATTAACAAAAATTAATACCTTAAAAAAAAAAAAAAGAAAAAAAAAAAAAAAGAAACTAACAAACACAATCAAAACCATTCATACAGTAAATAAGACATAATTAGAAATGTAATCAGATAATGGTGGCATATAATAAGAACTCGTGACAATTTGGAAATCTGCTGAATTAGCTGGGACTTCATGTGTTGTCTGCGCATGCGGAAAATGTTCCCACAGGTGAGCAACTTTGAGTCCCAAGCAGATACTGCCACAGGGAGTGAATTGATGATGCCTCCACTACACAAGATCCAGTTTTATGACCTATGCTCCTTAGGGAGGTAAAGGGTATTGACTGAAAGATGAGAATCGTGCATATTGGCCCGTTTTGCATTTATCCCTTCCTCTTACTCATCTTTTATTGCTAGGTATCCAGACATTCTCCAGCATACTTAAGGTATTAGTTCAATGGCGATGCAACATTATAAGTAGTATAAAAGCATACATTTACAGTATCTGATTACAATTAAGAAGTAAGGTATATTAAAATGAAAAACTAGATCATCAGACCCTCCCTCCATACAGTGTATTAGATAATAATAATTCGAAACATAATCCCTTAGGGCGGCATATAATCTGCACTCATAATGTATTTGAACAGTCTACGATTATATGAGTAGGGACTGTGCATGTTTTTCAGGTCATGTGGAAGATTGTTCCAAAGATGAGCAGCTGAGTAAGCCAAGCTCTTCTTGTACAAATCTAGCCTCCGCTTGGGTAAATCTAACTGGTTTAAGCGCTGACTACGTTTTTCATTGAATTTGAAAAGTGGCCACAGATACGTTGGAGCATTCTGTGACAGGATTTTGTGAGCGAATTTAGCTTTGTTAAATAGGAAGCGCTTTCTAAGGGGTAATATTTTAAGATAGTTATATAGATCTATACAATGTGTTTGGTGTCTATCAGCAACTAGGCGCACTGCACGTTTTTGAAGTGAATGAAGCCTTTTTGTGTTGGATATGGAACAACCATCCCAGATTGTGGAACAATAGTCTAGGTATGTTTGTATGTCACCTCACGGTAGAAGAGGAACGACTAAGTAAGTAAGTATGTTTGTATGTGAGATGTGTAGAACATTTTCCTTGCCCCCTCATCCAGGAAGTGTTTGATTTTGGCTAATTGGTAAACTTTTTGTGCCGTTAGCTTTGTGAGTGCACTTACATGTGAGTTCCAACTTAGGTGCTGGTCAACAGTTAGACCTAGAGTTTTATGTTCATTTACGTTTTCAATTAGTGATGTTCCAATGTAGAGCTGAAGTGTTGTTTTCTGCGAGTTTTGTAGTTTTTGTCTGGTTGATATTAACATACATTTCATTTTACTAATATTTATTTGCATTCGATTCTCGTTGCTCCACTTAATAATATTATGTGTATCAGTTTGTAAAGATAGTTCTTGTGCAGTGCAACTTTTGTCACTAGTGTAAACAGTACAGTCATCGGCAAACAGGTCACAGGATGAATGTTTGATGTGCAGAGGAAGATCATTAATGTATACGGCAAAGAGAAGAGGGCCAAGAATAGAGCCCTGGGGAACACCGATATCGACAACAGTTGGGTTGGACAAAGAATTATTGTAAGACACCACTTGTTGTCTGTCTGTCAGGAATGATTTAATTAACTTCACCAGTTTATGATTTACTTTCATTGTTTCTAATTTTCTGATTAAAATAGTGTGATCTATCATAACGAATGCTTTTTTAAAGTCTACAAAGATTGCTCCACATAAAGTATCGTTATTGATGTTTAGATGCCAGTTATCTATCATTTTTGTTAAGGCTGTGTGACATGAATGTTTTGGTCTAAACCCCGACTGACTATCAACAAGCAGGTCATTATTAGCTAGGTGTTCTATTACTGTTTTGTGTATGTGTTTTTCCAGTGGTTTGGACAGCGATGATATAAGAGAAATGGGCCTATAGTTACCAAGGTTGATATTATCTGATGAACCAGGTTTAACAAGAGGGTATACTTTAGCGATTTTAAAGGCAGATGGAAAGTAACTCCTTGCGAGACATTGATTATATATGTATGTTAGTGTATCAGTAATAGCTGGTGCAGCTAACGCAGTATTTGATTACTGATTCCATCAAGTCCCGATGAGTTATTATCTTTAAGATCAATAAGATAGTTATAAACTTCGTTAACTGTTATAAAAGGAATGTTGCATGGAATGGTGTTAGTACACTTGTTCTTGCAGAACGTAGATAATTCGCTGAAGTCACAAGGGGAAGAAGGTATGGCGGATTTTATATTGTGGATGTCTGCCTGAAAATGATTGCTGAAGTCTGTACAAGTAAATGAAGTATTGGGATTTTGTGAGTCAGGCGAATTTCTTTTGTTCACCAAGGTATTGATTGCCTTCCATATGTTTCTACTGTTGCTTTTGCTTTTAACTAAATGATTAAAGTAGTTTTTCTTTTCTCTGCGAATTAAATATTGTACTTTGTTCCTTGCTGCCCGATATGTAATGATGTCCAGATGACAAGAACCAGACAAGTGCCAGTGGAACAAGAATTGAGAAGAAAATGCCGGCGATGGATAGGACACACATTGAGGAAACCTGCTGATAGCATTACAAGGCAGTCCTTGTTCTGGAATCCATGCGGAAAGAGAGGCAGAGGTAGACCGAAAACACATGGAGAAGAGAACTGGATACAGAGGTGAAAATGAAGAGGAGAACGTGGAAAGAACTTGAGAGGATGGCACGGGACAGGAAGACTTGGCTTTTGCTCCTCGGGAAGCTAAAGGATATTGATTGATTGAAACAAAGAATAGTAAACTGATGCTCATTGGTAAAGGTATTTCGATTTTTAATTAGCCTACTGATTTACTGTGATAAATGAATTAATTTAAGTATGAATCCATTCTTTCCTTTTTTTTTTTTTTTTTTTTACCGAAAATAATATACGGTAGGATTAGGGTTAACACTAACCCTAATACTAACCCAAAACCTAACCCTAACTGCTACGAAAGAACACATACCTACGCATATTCACTGCAGAGCAAAAACCCACGAGTAATAGGAAATTAACCCATTCAGATTGTTTCTTGGGAAAGCAAAGCCTAAATATCAGTCAATCAGTGTTGTGTACCTTGTTGCCAGTGTTGTGTACCTTGCTGTCAGTGTTGTGTACCTTGTTGCCAGTGTTGTGTACCTTGTTGTCAGTGTTGTGCATTCCATTCACAACATAATAAATAAGGTGTTGTTCGCGGGTCATCTCAACAATATCCGGTTCGTGCGGTCATCGCACATTACCGCACAACGCCGATATAGCAGGAATGAAGCTGGTGTTCCGTTCTAAACTTTAACAGTTCCTCCCCAGCAATTAAGAGCTAGGATCGAATCTGACAACTGGTTTTCGTTGTCTTTGAGATCTTCGTGGAGGCACTGCAGCATCCGCCACACTTCTGTCTTCTGTAATAGGCTCTGGTGCGTCAAGCTGTAGATAAGGTGCTGCCTTGGTAACTTGAGCCATGATGGCTTTGTTGAGTAAAAAGTCATCATAGTTATCGTCAGTGGGTTGTCTGGTCTTCATAATACTTCCTGTTCTTAACTGGTTCTAATGTTCATGTTGTTACTCAGACGAACTGTATACATCATACAACCGATAATTCTTGTGATCTGACCATGCGTCCAAGGATCACTTTTTGAGGAATAGTTCCTTACCCAATTGTGATTGTCCCTATTTACATGTACAATGATTTGACAAATGTTATCCCACTTTCTCGTATCGGCAGTTGTTCATATTATTTGGAATTGAAAACAATATATATCATAATTACAACCCATTAGAGGTTGAACAGGATATTTTCTTGCATTAATTTTAAAAAAAATGAATCTTGAGCCTTTAGCTGGAGTTAAAATGTAATTTTAGGTTGCTAAAACTTATTACTACTGTCGACCTTAGCAAATATATCTGTTATTTTGATGTTGCTATAACTTATTACTGCTGTCAACCTTAGCAAATGTATCTGTTATTTGATGTTGCTATACTTATTACTACTGTCAACCTTAGCAAATGTATCGCTTATTGTTTTACGAGCGACAATGTTTGGTTTTCTTGCATGTTCTCACTCATTTCGCTGTTTTGTGCCATTCTGGATATTGAAAAATCAATTACGTAACCCTAAATTAATTAACTAGGTCCTTAAACAAACAAATCTTATATTAGTACCTGTTTTTCCCTAAAATGCAACACTGTGATTATTTAGAATTAGATTGCGTGCAAACTCAATATGGTAACTTGTTAACACTATGAATAATAATGCAATAATACGATTGCTAATAATAATAATAATAATACAACACTAGTACTCTACAGTAGAGATGGCTACTGTGTGTGTGTCGAAACAATGCTTCAAAACAGCATTGAGTCCGAAAGTTTCAACACACAGCCTGCTTGTTGTTTCTAAACAGTTTCAGTTCCTGTCTGCCTCCCCGTTTTGCAGAGACACACTGTCTCACTGTCTCACCTTCCGTGGGTCTTTGTAAAATTTGAGTCAACCGTTCGGAACATTAGTATGGAATATGAAACATGTCATATTTTTCAGGGATGTGTTATGATGACTTGATTTTACAAGTGATATTATTTTTGCTGAGAAGTTATAGACACTGGAAATTGTGTCAGTGCTACAGTTGTCAATGTTTTAGGCACTATGTTAAAGTTGAAAGTGTCCGTGTGTTCACATAAATGTAATGGACACTTTATTAGCTCTGCTGATATATGTGTACTCGGTGTGGATTTGAATCATTGTCTGCCAAAACTAGCTTACTCTAGTTTGATATCATGTGTTATTATTACTGTTATTATTATTGTTTTTTTTTTTATTATTTTCACATATACTGCAGCTATCATCATATCTTCGTTTTATTTCATCATAATGAAGACATGTAAAAATACTGAATTGTGGTCACACGAAACGCCATAGATTTTCACACACGCCAGTAGCGCGCAAGAAAAAACAGAGGAGATTGTCTCACACAGTTCATGTATAGTAATGTATGCTGTCTATTAGAGACTTCTTTCTCCCCGATACGGGCAATAGTGCCGTTGTGCCGTTGTGTCAAAACAGTGTGTCGACACAGTTTAAATCACTGAGCCGACTGTCTCGAAACAGCGGAGTGTGTCGATTTGCCCACCTCTACTCTACAGTGTCTAATTAATCTAACTAACTATGACATCTACATATGAGTACTTTTTTTGTTGTTTCTTGCGTCCGACTTTTTCAATACGGTTGCTTTATTTTTTTTTAAATCCCGCAACGGTATTACACCCACTTGACTACAGCGTATATTCTACGCATGGTCCTCCTTCATATGCTCCTTGATACGATACATTTGTACTTAGCACAATTACAAAGTTTATATTTCTATATCACTGACCAGTAACCTAACAGTATGCTGAACTCCTAGTAGCAATGCAGGTAGGCTAAGAAAAAAAAATTATGCCTTGAGTTCCGAGCTGGCGTTGGGGTTGGCCGATTTCTAACTCGTTGATTTTCGAGCCTTAGTGTTGTAACTCTAATGTTGACTATTTCTTGTTTGAGGGTTGATTTGGTTTCTACTTGATTATACTTGAGTTTCTACGTTGATTTATGTTGTCATTGTTAACTGAGGTCAGCCATGTCGCCAATTCAAACGTACGTGTGGCAGGGTGCACAATTTTTTAGTTGTACGAATAGCTTTTCTTTACCCAGGTTCTTTCATTCAGTAGATAATGACAAACATGAAAACACACAGAGTGGTCACACACGACATTTGCACGCCGTCTAGGCCAAAAGTAATCCCCTTTAAGGTTACACACAGTGGTTCCTACTGAAACGTGTTCTCCCGATGTGGATATGTGAGCCGCTTTCATAACGGAGGGTCTTAAGCAGAGAGGCACCACAAGTTGCTTCCTTGCCTCTGCCGTCGATAAATAATTCCATCATCTGTGTGGAAAGTTCTATCTGAAGTATGCGTTATCTTGATCTGACTCTTTTTAGAGTCTGGCCCTACGGTAATGTCTTCCATTTGCGCTTGGAGTAACTCTGTTTTAGTACACATAAATGTCGAGTGGAGGTACGAGTTTTCCAACGATGTGTTGGATACTCCGCTCAAACTCTTTCTTGGTAGTTTCGTCCTTCTGGTTGTCCGGGTGATGGCAAACAGAGCAATCTCGCATAAACTGTCGAACGTCATGTCGCAAACCTTGCCAGAACTGATTCAAGGAGACCTGTTTTGCTTTAACGGGATGGGGCATGGTGAAATGCATTTCCTGCATTAGGCGGATGCGATAGGGTAATGGGACAACTAACTGCCTCTTATTCCCCACCCCCACCCGCGTCTGTACACCAAACCTTTCTCCCTGTAATATGCTCCCTGTGAAGTATGGAAGTAATGACCAGACAACTAAGAAAAATAAGGTTTAAGGGTTTTATCAGAACTTTGTGCCTGCTTCAGCTCCTAAATATTCGGGCTGGTCAGAGATAAGAACTGAGGGCCACTGGCGCGTGTCCTATTTTCTCACTCGGTTGTGTCGGCCTAGAGCTACGTGAGGGATATCTAAGGAACACATATTTCTTCCCTAAAATGAGAGTGCAGACTAAATCGTCTAAAACTGCAGCATTGATTTTCCCCGGACTTATCGAGTTGAGACATCAATTTCCGCAATCGGAAAAAGCACAGGTTTTATAATCTTCCGGGGCCCATATATTTCTACAGTTTCACAAGTGTATTCGTGGGCCTTCACCAAAGATGGAGAAACTAAAGCCGAGTATTCTAGACCTGAATCATATAAGCACAGTATGATTTCGTTACAAAAAGATGATTTTCTCAGTAATAGAAGCGTATCTGGGATTTTGTTCATATACCTGGGGGTCATGGTTCCCGATCGGCCTATTGATCAGGCAAGCGATATTATAAATTATACCTGCCTGTTTTCGGCCTTTTACATTCCGATTTAAAATGCGTATCATTTTTGCACGATTGACAATATCGTCTTCCAGTTCCCTGGGCTGAATTGCTCTGTTTCTGCCTGTGGTAACAACCACAGGGTTGTTGTTGTTGTTGAACTTCCTTGTGTGCTGTGTTGTCCATAATTTTGGAGTTATTCTCTGGGTTATCCTTTTGTCTGGGGTGAGTATCGTTGTGGTGACTTTTAGCCGGGTTCACTTCCGACTGGACGCTCTGGTACCAATCAGCAAACAGTACCACCTGCTCAAGACTTTCAGCCCCGTGCTCCGCCAAGATTCGTCTCATGTCAGAGGTGAGCAAGTCCGTGAACTGCTTCACGACAATTATTTCCTTCAGCCCTTCATAATATTCATCGAAGTTGCTGAGAGATCCCCACTTCTCCAAGTTCGTTTCTAGTCGTGCAGTAAATTGTCTAAACGATTCATCTGTCTGTCAATTACCCTCACGGATTTTACTACGAAAAGTCTCTTCATTTAACTTAAAACTCTGAAGCAGAGCCTTCTTCAACATATCGTAGTTGTTCTGTTCTTCCACGGGCATCTTGAGAAATACATTATAAGCTGATCCCTTTGAGTCTGGGATAGCTTCATGTTGTATCCTTCTATCTCCAAGCCATGTGTAGCTGATAAGGACTCAAAACCTAGAGAGGTAGATATCAATTTCCTATGAATCCTGACAGTAGACATCTAATTGGAAGGATACAGCACTATGCGCTGCTGCCTGAGAAATATTTTCCCCATCGCTACTTTGAGAGCTGCCAGACCTGCCATTGTTAGAACCAGAATCGACTCTTCTCCCTTCGATCTCCAGTTCCTTCAATTTAATGGCGTGGGCTCTGTCGGCCTTTTGTTTTGCGAATGTCCTCTCGGCCTGTTCCTTTTCCTTAGCGAATGCCCTCTCCTTTTCTCTCTGTGCTCTTTCCTTTTCTTTCACTGCGGGTTAGTGAGCTGTTTGCTTTTCCTTCTCTTCAGCTTGGGCCTTTTCGTGCTATCTGGTGATCCTTCTTTCTTCCCTTTCAGCCTTATTCTCCTCGCTGAATGCGGCTTTCTCTGCCTCCATCATGTCTTTTTCCTATATTTCCTTTTCTTTCTGTTCTCTCACCGACGTCAGAAAAAAGTCAGAAAGTTCTTTGGCTGAAAAACCTAGTTCGCGGCATAGATTAATGTAAAAGCCATGGAGGTTTTAAGACTTTTCCATTCTGAGCAAAAAGTATGTTTACAAAGCTACTAAAGATTACAACAGCTATTTAACTAAAAAATTACAGGTTTACAACACGTAATTAGCCACACCAAGTGTGACGAGTAATGGAAAAGAGTCTTTATTAATCTAAACAGCCTATTGTAACCAAATAGCTACTCTCTGATTTGCTAGCTAAATATGCATTAAAACTACCTGCCCTGTCTTTCTGAAGCTCACCCTTTTGTCCCTGCCCTCATTTCTTGAAACACTGCCAAATGCGGTGTCTATAATCTTCTTTGACCTGTCAGTCATAGCAGGAAAATAATCCCGCTATGGCTATACTTCGTTTCACTCACGCGAGCTCAGCTGTCAATCATATAATACCTGACCATTGAACAGCTAGACAGCACATGAGAGTAACGAACAGAACCTTTGAAGTTCACTCAGGGAAATCTAGAAAATTCCCTAGTCCCCGTTTGATCTCGAGCACAGGCATTCCAGGGGAAAGCCAGCTAGAAGAACAAACGACTTTTGATCTCGGTCAAAGCTCCAGACGAAAAACTCTGAGAGACCGTGACGCAAAGCCTTTCATCTCGGGAACTCTTGCTCCTGAATTATGTCTCACACAGCAGTGCGAAATAACGAAATTTGAGATCAAACCGAAGGCTATGATATATATTTACTGTTGTTTCAAAAAACCAGCCATCAGTCAGAGTTTGAAGAGTCTAGCTTCTTTTTTGATCCTTAGCCTCCGACCGTCAAAGCAGTCAGTGGTCATCACGCCTAGTGGCGTCTTGTAGGGCAACAACAAATTGATTCCACTTTGCTCGGTCGGTGGCCATCCTTCGTACAGTGCCCCAACTCTGGTTCATTCTTTGCATCTCAGCCTCCACAGTCCTCCGCCAGGTTGTTTTAGGTCGGCCTCTATTTCGTTTTCCTTCAGGGGTCCAATGCATAGCTGTTCTTGTGATGGCATCGGCGTCTCTTCTGAGGACATGGCCAACCTAGCTCCAGCGTCTGCCAGCTATGATGGGTTGCATGTCCTCTTGCTTGCTCCGAGTAAGCAGATCTTGGTTGGTGATGGTATTCGGCCAAAAGATTCGTTGAATTTTTCTTAGGCATGTTGTGTTAAAGGGGACAATTTCGACATTTCCTTAAGTAAATTACGTATATGGAAATTTTGTAGGCTTAAAAATAATTCCGTCCAGAGCTAAAAATAATTACGTACTGAATCAGTTAAGTAACATTAACTGACTTCCTCATCTTAATAATGATATTACTGGCATATATCCACATGGTAAGTTTTTGATTTTTTATACCAAGTTCCATCTGAAGGAAACAAAAGTCATGAAAGTAAAGCTTCATCAAATAAGTTTACATTCTCCTACTGAGTTTAGTTTTTAGTCATGCTAAATCTGAAGGCCTGTCACTCGGATGAAGTCCAGTCTTTTACAGTCCTGTATGGCAGCCCCTCATGGAAAGAGAAGAAAACAAATAAGGAGGTCCTAGAAAATCTAGGTATGAAAAGAGAACTAATGAGGGAGATCAAAGTTCGGCAGCTAAAATACTTTGGCCACATAAAAAGGCATAACACTTTGCAGAAGACCATAATAGAAGGGAGAGTTGAAGGCAGACGTGCAAGGGGAAGACAACGCTACAAGTGGGAAGATAACATCAAGAGATGGACAGGAAAGAGTCTATCAGAGTGCACCATTAAGACAAGAGACAGAAGACGTTGGAGATCCATTACAACCAACTTTCGTTGTGGAGATGGCAGCTGATGATGATGATGGCAGCCCCATAACTTTTGCCTGAACTCAGCACCCTCATTCCAGGTCTGGCATCATAGTCATCATGGACTGGACAGTTGTGGAGACTGTGTTCAGGGAACTTGATTTCAGTTCTACATTGACATCATGGACTGGACAGTTGTGGAGAATGTGTTCAGGGAACTTGATTTCAGTTCTACATTGACATCATGGACTGGACAGTTGTGGAGAATGTGTTCAGGGAACTTGATTTCAGTCCTACATTGACATCATGGACTGGACAGTTGTGGAGAATGTGTTCAGGGAACTTGATTTCAGTTCTCCATTGATATTCATTAGTATGAGACATTATGGTGTGACAGAAGTGGACTAGTAATCTGTAGTGGCCAGTTGGGAGACAGAAAAGGGCTGTCTGCTGGTGTGTATGAAGCTGCAATATTGGGTTAGATCTATCATCTATATCCCCTTCATTCTTCCATTGGTAATTGTACTGGTTGTGGATGATGGTTTTGGAATCTTGATAGGGCAGTGGGTGACCGACTTGCTCCACTAGATAAAGCATCAGCTCTCAAAGTTCCCGTGATTTCAGGCAAGAAGAGTTACTACAGGACAGCACCGATTGATGATCTTTGGGTGATGATGATCTTTGGGTGATGTTAATCTCAGATCTGATCTCATGCAGCATGTTCTATTTCTGGTGTTCTGTATTGAAGCAAGTAGTGATCTGCAGTCGCTAAAGATCACCATCTCAGATAGTGGTTGCTGTTCTGATCTCATGATTATTCTCAGTGCATGCAGCAGTATGACAGATTCTGCCTTGAAGTTGGAGATCTTTCTGGTTGGCACAATTGTACAGGAAACGTTTAGGATTAGAACGGGAGTGAGACAGGAATACCTCTTGTCTCCATTTCTTTTCTTACTAGCAATAGATTGGGTTATGAAAACATCGACATCACACAACAGAAATGAAATCCAGAGGAATCTGACTAAACAGCTTGATGATCTGGAGTTTGCAGATGACTTGGCTCTTCTGTCCCATTACCATAATGCAAGACAAAAATGAAAATATTCGATGAGAAGTCAAAACAAGTGGGCCTGAAAATACACAGTGAAAAGACGATTATGAGAACAAATGCAAGAAATGATAACAAGGTAGAACTGGAAGAAACACCACTAAAAGATGAAGAATTGTACACATATCTTGGTAGTAATATAGACAAAGTTGGAGGGACAGACAATGACATCAACATTTGAATACGAAAAGCAAGAGGAGCTGCATTGGGAAACATATGGAGAACAAGAGAAATCAAGTCCAATATGAAAATAGAAATCTTCAACTCAAATGTCAAGGTCAGTCCTATTGTATAGCTCTGAAACACGGATAACAACAAAAACAGCATCCAAAAAAACTACAGACTTTTATAAACTGGTGCTTGTGTAGAATAGAAGGACTGAAATGGTATGACAAAGTCACAAATGTGGAATTGATGACAAGAGACCCAAAGATGCAGCAATAGAGAATGCAGTCAGCGACTCATAGCTTGACTGCTTGCATCAGGGTCAGCGAACCAGAGCTGACCAAGACCCTACTCCACCTCCACGTAGTGGTCCTGGAAACAGGCTGCATCACTGCAGTCTGGCTGAGAGAGTAGGGATCGAAGAGGAAAGGCAAACCCGGTCCCAAAAAATGCTGTGCTGAAGTCGAATGTGTTGGCTGAAAGGCGCAGATATCGCAGTTCCGGTGTAAACAGACACAACGCAACCAATGTCCTTTTCAGGACGAACGAGGAAGAAGAAGAATTGATGACAAGAACCAGACAAGTGCCAGTGGAACAAGAAGATGATGGCGATGGATCGGACACACACTGAGGAAACCTGTTGATAGCATTACAAGGCAGACCTTGTTCTGGAACCCCCAAGGCAAGAGAGGCAGAGGTAGACCAAGAAGCACATGGAGAAGAGAGCTGGAAACAGAGATGAAAATGATGAGGAGAACGTGGAAAGAACTTGAGATGATTGCACATGACAGGAGGACTTGGCATGTGTTTGTTGAAGGCCTATGCTCCTTGGCGAGTGGAGGGTTATGATGATCTTACTGCACAGCCATATATGCCGATATTCAACTATGTTAAACTAATGCATTTTAATGTCATGTGTATTAAACGTTTCTACTTTGTGTATTAACTAATGGATATTTTGTTCCTGTGTGTTCTAAAATTATATCTTGCATTTAAAATTTATGTGTTTGCAAATCAACTAAGTAATCCACAACCTCAAGCTGGCTACTGCTTTCTTTGAACATATTCAAGTTGACGTCTGAAAGTGTACAAAGTAGAAGAAAAAGGAGATCACTTTCTTTGAACATATTCAAGTTGACGTCTGAAAGTGTACAAAGTAGAAGAAAAAGGAGATCACTTTCTTTGAACATATTCAAGTTGACGTCTGAAAGTGTACAAAGTAGAAGAAACAGGAGATCACTTTCTTTGAATATATTCAAGTTGACGTCTGAGAGTGCACAAAGTAGAAGAAAAAGGTAATCACTTTCTTTGAACATATTCAAGTTGACGTCTGAGAGTGTACAAAGTAGAAGAAAAAGGTGATCACTTTCTTTGAACATTTCAAGTTGACGTCTGAAAGTGTACAAAGTAGAGGAAAAATGGGGTCACTTTTTTCCTCGACAGTATTATTAATTTGTTCCAGACAATGACTATATTTGTGACCTACTCAGACTTAAATGGCCTATTTTAATTCACCTTACTATATATTTCTTATTATCTTGCAATAGAAGTGACAGAGCATGTAAATAAATATGGTACAGTGGAATAACACCCAAAATTAGCTATAGACTTTGACTTCTACAAAACAAAATTTAATCACATGATTTAAAAGTACTTTTGTGTCTGCTTAAAAACTAGCCACTCACCTGACAGTAGACTTCCTGTTTTATTCCAACAGTTACATCTAAAATGTTAGCTTCAACATTTCTTCTTGTCTGATTAATCAAAATAATGAAAATTGATAATGACTTAATTCATATAACAGGGGAGGGCATTTGACAGCACAACTACAAAATGATTGTTTCATATGAAATGTTTCACTACATTTCTATAAACAGTTTTTGCTGTATTAGGATTTTAAACAAAAAATTAATAAGATAACTCACTTCAAAATCTCCTTTTATTTCCTGTTTTATTTTCTGATCCAGGAATCTGAAATTTTTGTCCATCTTCAGCAGTCTGCAAAGAAAAATTAGTAATATATGAAAAATTTGCACACAATCAGTAATATCTTGGTGTAATGAGTAACTGCTACAATGAGTCATATCATTCAACATTCTTTGTGATATGAAATAAATGTTGAAGTCACAAAGTGTTGGCCTTGTTACTGTCAGTTACAGATGCTTTGTAGGAGGCCAGTTTGCTCAGCTGTAGTGTTGATGTTATTGTAAGCAGTAGCTGAGTAGAGTTAAGTTTAGTTTGTTATCAGTGTGAAGCCATTTAGCTTGGCTGTAGTATTGTGATTAGTGTGAGCAATAGCTGAGGTAATACATTAACTACCGAGTTGAAAAACACTCTGTGGCGTAGTTACATTTTGTTCCCATTGTCACCATGTAGGTGTATGCACAAAGTAAGCTGTAGTTTTCGTAATTGTTTACAGATTTTTATGAATTACACGTCATTTTAAAGATAAATGAATGTACTATTATAATAAGCTGAAAAAATTATGTTTACGTGTATAGTAAATATTATTAATAATATTAATTGATTGAAAGACAAACAAAGTCTCAATTTTTTCACTATCATAACTGCTTGTGCAGTAACTTTTTCCACTATCAAAATCACTATTTCAATCAATGTGCACACCGTTTTCACTCTTGTTCTCATTGCTAGATCTATATCAGTCAATTGTTGAAACAAGTTTCTAGCCTGTTAAGCCATTAGATGAGATGTACGAGCATTTTGTGTAGTCCTATCACTAGTTGTCACGGTAAACAGTTTTACATGATTTGGTCACTAACCCGAAACATTGAAAAATATGAACATAGTATCAATTTTCCAGTATTCTACAATAACCATGCTTTGGGAATGTGTTTTCCGGTGGCAACTTATAATCTCGAACAGATTGGAATGTTTTTCGGTACAAATTTCACTCATTTTCTTATGAAACTTAGATCGCCGTTCCCAACGGCTCGCGGTCCAAATGTATTGACAGCGGCTTGTGGTAGTTAATGTGTTAAGAGTAGTTTAGTGTGTTATCAGTATGAAGACACTTAGCTTGGCTGTCGTGTTGTGATTAGTATGAGCAATAGCTGAATTAAGTGTAGTTTAGTTTGTTATCAGTGTTCTGTTTAATATTTTTCAGGCACTAATAGAACATTATACCTCTGGAATTTGTACACTCTATCCCAACTTGACCAGATAACCTTCCTTACATTCATATAGTTCTGCTTCTCTCTTCTAGGCTTTCCCAAGTAGTTTGTGTATCTCTGTAAGTGTTAATATCTGCTTTGATAGCCTCTGTTGGAATGATATCTGGACCAACTGCTTTCCCATCTTTTGGAAGCTTTATGACTTTTTCATTACTTCCCTATTTGGTCGTTCACAATCAATTTGTATCTCCTCTTATGCTGGCTGTGTGTCTTAGGGGGGAGGGGGGAAATTTGGTGGAGCTAATCTATTGAGAAGTTCCTAAAAATGTTTTGTCCATCTCTTTTGTTCTTGTACAGTCCTAAGCAATTTTCCATTTTTTCTTTGATAAGGCCATTTGCTTGCTTATATTTCCCTACTAGCTATCTTAATTGTTGCACCAAGTGGTCGTATTTCCTTTGATAAGGCCATTTGTATGCTTATATTTCCCTACTAGCTATCTTAATTGTTGCACCAAGTGGTCGTATTTCCTTTTATAAGGCCATTTGTATGCTTATATTTCCCTACTAGCTATCTTAATTGTTGCACCAAGTGGTCATATTTCCTTTGATAAGGCCATTTGTATGCTTATATTTCCCTACTAGCTATCTTAATTGTTGCACAAAGTGGTCATATTTCCTTTGATAAGGCCATTTGTATGCTTATATTTCCCTACTAGCTATCTTAATTGTTGCACCAAGTGGTCGTATTTCCTTTGATAAGGACATTTGTATGCTTATATTTCCCAACTAGCTATCTTAATTGTTGCACCAAGTGGTCGTATTTCCTTTGATGAGGCCATTTGTATGCTTATATTTCCCTACTAGCTATCTTAATTGTTGCACCAAGTGGTCGTATTTCCTTTGATAAGGCCATTTGCATGCTTATATTTCCCTACTAGCTATCTTAATTGTTGCACCAAGTGGTCGTATTTACTTTGATAAGGCCATTTGTATGCTTATATTTCCCTACTAGCTATCTTAATTGTTGCACCAGGTGGTCGTATTTCCTTTGATAAGGCCATTTGTATGCTTATATTTCCCGACTAGCTATCTTAATTGTTGCACCAAGTGGTCATATTTCCTTTGATAAGGCCATTTGTATGCTTATATTTCCCTACTAGCTATCTTAATTGTTGCACCAAGTGGTCATATTTCCTTTGATAAGGCCATTTGTATGCTTATATTTCCCTACTAGCTATCTTAATTGTTGCACCAGGTGGTCGTATTTCCTTTGATAAGGTCATTTGTATGCATATATTTCCCTACTAGCTATCTTAATTGTTGCACCAAGTGGCCGTATTTACTTTGATAAGACCATTTGTATGTTTATATTTCCCTACTAGCTATCTTAATTGTTGCACCAAGTGGTCATATTTCCTTTGATAAGGCCATTTGTATGCTTATATTTCCCTACTAGCTATCTTAATTGTTGCACCAAGTGGTCATATTTCCTTTGATAAGGCCATTTGTATGCTTATATTTCCCTACTAGCTATCTTAATTGTTGCACCAAGTGGCCGTATTTACTTTGATAAGACCATTTGTATGTTTATATTTCCCTACTAGCTATCTTAATTGTTGCACCAAGTGGTCATATTTCCTTTGATAAGGCCATTTGTATGCTTATATTTCCCTACTAGCTATCTTAATTGTTGCACCAAGTGGTCATATTTCCTTTGATAAGGCCATTTGTATGCTTATATTTCCCTACTAGCTATCTTAATTGTTGCACCAAGTGGTCATATTTCCTTTGATAAGACCATTTGTATGTTTATATTTCCCTCCTAGCTATCTTAATTGTTGCACCAAGTGGTCATATTTCCTTTGATAAGACCATTTGTATGCTTATATTTCCCTACTAGCTATCTTAATTGTTGCACCAAGTGGTCATATTTCCTTTGATAAGGCCATTTGTATGCTTATATTTCCCTACTAGCTATCTTAATTGTTGCACCAGGTGGTCATATTTCCTTTGATAAGGCCATTTGTATGTTTATATTTCCCTACTAGCTATCTTAATTGTTGCACCAGGTGGTCATATTTCCTTTGATAAGACCATTTGTATGCTTATATTTCCCTACTAGCTATCTTAATTGTTGCACCAGGTGGTCATATTTCCTTTGATAAGGCCATTTGTATGCTTATATTTCCTTACTAGCTATCTTAATTGTTGCACCAAGTGGTCATATTTCCTTTGATAAGGCCATTTGTATGTTTATATTTCCCTACTAGCTATCTTAATTGTTGCACCAAGTGGTCATATTTCCTTTGATAAGGCCATTTGTATGCTTATATTTCCCTACTAGCTATCTTAATTGTTGCACCAAGTGGTCATATTTCCTTTGATAAGGCCATTTGTATGCTTATATTTCCCTACTAGCTATCTTAATTGTTGCACCAGGTGGTCATATTTCCTTTGATAAGGCCATTTGTATGCTTATATTTCCTTACTAGCTATCTTAATTGTTGCACCAAGTGGTCATATTTCCTTTGATAAGGCCATTTGTATGTTTATATTTTCCTACTAGCTATCTTAATTGTTGCACCAAGTGGTCATATTTCCTTTGATAAGGCCATTTGTATGCTTATATTTCCCTACTAGCTATCTTAATTGTTGCACCAAGTGGTCATATTTCCTTTGATAAGACCATTTGTATGTTTATATTTCCCTACTAGCTATCTTAATTGTTGCACCAAGTGGTCATATTTCCTTTGATAAGACCATTTGTATGCTTATATTTCCCTACTAGCTATCTTAATTGTTGCACCAAGTGGTCATATTTCCTTTGATAAGGCCATTTGTATGCTTATATTTCCCTACTAGCATTCTTAATTGTTGCACCTAGTGGTCATATTTCCTTTGATAAGACCATTTGTATGCTTATATTTCCCTACTAGCTATCTTAATTGTTGCACCAGGTGGTCATATTTCCTTTGTTAAGGCCATTTGTATGTTTATATTTCCCTACTAGCTATCTTAATTGTTGCACCAGGTGGTCATATTTCCTTTGATAAGACCATTTGTATGCTTATATTTCCCTACTAGCTGTCTTAATTGTTGCACCAGGTGGTCATATTTCCTTTGATAAGGCCATTTGTATGCTTATATTTCCTTACTAGCTATCTTAATTGTTGCACCAAGTGGTCATATTTCCTTTGATAAGGCCATTTGTATGTTTATATTTCCCTACTAGCTATCTTAATTGTTGCACCAAGTGGTCATATTTCCTTTGATAAGGCCATTTGTATGCTTATATTTCCCTACTAGCTATCTTAATTGTTGCACCAAGTGGTCATATTTCCTTTGATAAGGCCATTTGTATGCTTATATTTCCCTACTAGCTATCTTAATTGTTGCACCAAGTGGTCATATTTCCTTTGATAAGGCCATTTGTATGCTTATATTTCCCTACTAGCATTCTTAATTGTTGCACCTAGTGGTCATATTTCCTTTGATAAGACCATTTGTATGCTTATATTTCCCTACTAGCTATCTTAATTGTTGCACCAAGTGGTCATATTTCCTTTGATAAGGCCATTTGTATGTTTATATTTCCCTACTAGCTATCTTAATTGTTGCACCAAGTGGTCATATTTCCTTTGATAAGGCCATTTGTATGCTTATATTTCCTTACTAGCTATCTTAATTGTTGAACCAAGTGGTCATATTTCCTTTGATAAGGCCATTTGTATGCTTATATTTCCCTACTAGCTATCTTAATTGTTGCACCAAGTGGTCATATTTCCTTTGATAAGGCCATTTGTATGCTTATATTTCCCTACTAGCATTCTTAATTGTTGCACCTAGTGGTTATATTTCCTTTGATAAGACCATTTGTATGCTTATATTTCCCTACTAGCTATCTTAATTGTTGCACCAGGTGGTCATATTTCCTTTGATAAGGCCATTTGTATGTTTATATTTCCCTACTAGCTATCTTAATTGTTGCACCAGGTGGTCATATTTCCTTTGATAAGGCCATTTGTATGCTTATATTTCCTTACTAGCTATCTTAATTGTTGCACCAAGTGGTCATATTTCCTTTGATAAGGCCATTTGTATGTTTGTATTTCCCTACTAGCTATCTTAATTGTTGCACCAAGTGGTCATATTTCCTTTGATAAGGCCATTTGTATGCTTATATTTCCCTACTAGCTATCTTAATTGTTGCACCAGGTGGTCATATTTCCTTTGATAAGGCCATTTGTATGCTTATATTTCCCTACCAGCTATCTTAATTGTTGCACCAAGTTGTCATATTTCCTTTGATAAGGCCATTTGTATGCTTATATTTCACTACTAGCTATCTTAATTGTTGCACCAAGTGGTCATATTTCCTTTGATAAGGCCATTTGTATGCTTATATTTCCCTACTAGCTATCTTAATTGTTGCACCAGGTGGTCGTATTTACTTTGATAAGGCCATTTGTATGCTTATATTTCCCTACTTGCTATCTTAATTGTTGCACCAAGTGGTCATATTTCCCTTGATAAGGCCATTTGTATGCTTATATTTCCCTACTAGCATTCTTAATTGTTGCACCTAGTGGTCATATTTCCTTTGATAAGACCATTTGTATGCTTATATTTCCCTACTAGCTATCTTAATTGTTGCACCAGGTGGTCATATTTCCTTTGATAAGGCCATTTGTATGTTTATATTTAACTACTAGCTATCTTAATTGTTGCACCAGGTGGTCATATTTCCTTTGATAAGACCATTTGTATGCTTATATTTCCCTACTAGCTATCTTAATTGTTGCACCAGGTGGTCATATTTCCTTTGATAAGGCCATTTGTATGCTTATATTTCCTTACTAGCTATCTTAATTGTTGCACCAAGTGGTCATATTTCCTTTGATAAGGCCATTTGTATGCTTATATTTCCCTACTAGCTATCTTAATTGTTGCACCAAGTGGTCTGGAGCTCAGAACTCCCTAACTCAAAGTTGCAGGATGGCAGAAAAGCCACGGGAAAGACAGGGCTATTTTGAAGATAACGCAACCATATTTTCACCATACGAGCTCGGACGCCGCCTCGGTAAACAAGGTCCGCGCAGAGCAGTGACACCCCCAGGCTGCTTGCGAATAGTCTACTACTGGGAACATAAACAGATTAGGGATGAGCCCACTCTCCCGTTGAACAGGTGCTAAAGTCGTAGATACTGGGCCAGAAGGCGCACCGGAAACCACAGTATCATGCAACTCGCTTTTTTTTTTCTATGGAGAGTACACCGTCAAATAAATCTCGTTCTGGTGCTCGCCCTGTGGAGCTCCACCAGGCAGGTGCAGTGCCGGGCTCTGAGCCTCGACAGAGCCCACCCTCAGCTACTGGAGGACCCTCTAGACCGTCTTGTGGAGTCAACAGACGGCGGAGGAGAACTACTGACCAAAACAAAACAGAAAAAGAGAAACCCAGAGTGCCACTTGTCATGATGCACTGGAATGCAGAGGGAGTGAACAGCAAGCAGGCTGGATACAGCAAAAAGACAGAGCTGGAAAACATCTTGTATGAGAAGCAAGTCAGTGTTTGCTGTATCCAAGAGACTCACTTGAAAGCAGATCAAACCTTTAAAATAAGGGGATATCAATGCTTCAGATCCGACAGACAAGATAGACGAAAAGGAGGAGTACTTACTCTTGTAAGGAATAACATTCCTGCACACGAAAGGAAAACCTTCATGGATGGAGCAGAATATCAGCTGCTGCAGATAAAGGTAGACAAGATGGAAATAGAACTCCTGAACTATTACTGTCCGAACAACAAACCCCTGAGTCTCAGCTCTATACAGGTACCAGCCACCAACTTTATAGCAGTTGGAGACTTTAATAGCCACTCCCAGAGCTGGGGCTATAACCATCTGGATCACAGAGGTGAAGAGGTTGAAACTTGGCAAGATGATCACTCCCTAATCCTAGTCAATAATGCCACAGATACTCCTACCTTCTACTCCAGAGGATGGCACACAACCTCAACACCAGATCTTGCCTTCTCCACACCAGATATAGCTGGATCTATTAGTAGAGAAGTAGGAGACCAACTAGGGGGAAGCGACCATCGCCCAATCTTTCTTACTGTCCAGAGTGCAACTCTCAGTACAGGCCCAGCCATTACAAGATGGAACTACAAAAAAGCCAACTGGGGTTTATTCAGGCATCAGGTGAACACGCTGCTGTCTACCCTCAAGGTACAGAACAGAGACATTAATGAAGTGGTAAAAGACTTCAACAGATGCATACTACAAGCTGCAAAAGAAACCATTCCCAAAGGATGCCGGCGTAACTACATACCATACTGGTCCAGCACACTCCAAGAACGTCAGGAAGCTATGGACAAGGCTAGAAAGGACGCAGAGTCTCAGCCTTCACTTGAAACTCACAACAAATGGAAAAAGGCTGTAGCAGAGTTTCAGAGAACAAAGCTAGAAGAAAAGCGGAAAAGCTGGAGAACTAAAACGGCATCGCTGAACCTTGAGAAAGACGGCAGGAAACTTTGGAGATTAGTCAAGTCTCTAAATGAAGAGCATTCCTCACCAAGGCAGACTATCACATTGGATGAAGGTGGCAAACTTTTCAGAGGAAAACAAGCTGCAGACTTGTTTGCTAGAAGATACAGTTCAGAAAGCAACTTACCCATTAACATAGACCATCAGAGAGAGATAAGAAAAGAAATACTGGCAACCATGGGACAGACAGATACTCCTGCCCCAATGAGGGAACCCATCACACTAGGAGAACTACAGAAGGCTATTTCCAAGCTTAAGTTTCAAAAGTCACCCGGCCCAGACAAAATCAGCAACGAAATGCTAGTAAATCTGAGCTCAGCAGCAAAGACAAAACTGCTTGAGATATTCAACCACAGCTGGTTGAAAGGAACGGTACCCCAAGTATGGAGAGAAGCCATCACAATACCCATACTAAAGAAAGGGAAATGTAAGACCGAGGCTGCAAGTTACCGGCCAATCAGTCTCACAAGCTGTGTTGGGAAGACTATGGAGCGAATAGTCAACCACAGATTGAAATGGTATTTAGAGTCTGAGCAGATCCTGGTGCCGGAACAAGCTGGATTTAGAGAATGCTACAGTATAGAAGACCAAGTTACTTACTTGTCTCAAGCAATAGAAGATGCCTTCCAGGAGAAGAAAAAGGTCCTAACGATCTGGGTCGACTTCAAGCAGGCCTTTGACAAGGTGTGGAAAGATGGCCTCATTGCAAAACTTAGGAGAAGTGGAATCCAAGGCAACATGATGAAATGGATCCAGTCATACTTGCATAACAGGAGAACTAGAGTCACTCTTGACGGTCTGCAGAGCAGAAAAGTGTTGCTCCATCAGGGGGTACCTCAAGGAGGAGTAATTTCCCCAACACTCTTCCTTGTTTACATCAATGACCTGGTGAAAGATCTCCCTGCAGGAGTTAAAGCTGCCTTATATGCAGATGACCTAGTACTCTGGTGCGCTGATGAAAATGTCACCACAGCAAATTATAGAATGCAGCGGGCAGCAGACATGCTAGTGTCATGGGCAGAGAAATGGCTTATCACAATAAACACAGACAAAACCTCCACAACACTGTTCTCCCTCGCCCCCAAGGACAAATCAGCTAACATACACCTAGGGACAACCGTGATCAAGGAAGAAAGCTACCCCACCTATCTTGGGGTGACATTTGACCAAAGGCTTACATGGAATAAGCATATTGAAAATGCAGAAGGAAAGGCCCGAAGACGACTAGGCATACTCAGAAAATTAGCAGGTACCAACTGGGGAGCAAATGAACGAAATCTAAAGAAGATTTATAATGGAGTAATAAGACCACACTTAGAGTTTAGCTCAGCAGCATGGTCATCAGCTGCTAACTCACATCTGCAGTCTTTGGACAAGGTGCAAAATCAAGCTCTCAGGCTCATTACAGGAGCCATGAAAACTACACCAATAACAGAGATGCAGAAGGTTGCTGGATTACAGACATTGTCCCATAGAAGAGACACAAAAACCATGATCCAGATGGAAAAGTACAACAGTATGCCAATGCACCCAATGAAGGCAAGACTAGATGATCTGGCATTGGGACGTCTAAAGCGTAGCAGCTTTGTGCATCGGGGGAAAAGACTTATAAGACAGCATCAAGAAGACCTATCCATGAAGACAACACCACTGAAGCCCACCCTATACCCTGTACCATGGGAGCAGGCCAGCAGTGCCCTCCAAATTAATACAACAGTCAGTGGTCTCACAAGTGGATGTGAGTATAATGATCTGCAAAAACGAACTGCTACATTGAGTATGATCCAAGAAAGCTATCCCGATCAATCATGGATACATGCCTATACAGATGGATCAGCAACTAATGCTGTTAGGAATGGAGGTGCCGGTATCTTTATCTCATATCCTGACAACCACTATGAGACTAGGCACATTCCCACTGGTAAATTCTGTTCCAACTATACAGCTGAGGTTCAAGCTCTAGAGCAAGCTGCAAATATGATTTATAACACCAACTCTGACTGCCACCAGGTAGTCATCCTCACAGATGCACTGTCTGTCCTGCAAGCTCTCAAGGGTGGTAAACTCCCGCATCTGAGAAATGAACTAAACAAGGTAGCTGCCAAAAAGAGAACCATACTTCAGTGGGTACCATCTCATTGTGGTGTACCCGGAAATGAAAAGGCAGATAAACTTGCAAAAAAGGGAGGAGAATGTGAACAAGAAGATAATGAAGTCACATACTTTGAGAAAAAGAGAGCTATCCAGACTATCAGAAGAGAACAGAACCAACCCAAAGACGACTATCACACTCTCGACCGGCAGGGACAGACAACTATTTTTCGACTCAGGACAGGGCATAACAAACTGAATAAACACATGCACAAGCTACGATTGTCTGCTTCACCACTGTGCACATGTGGATTAAACGAACAAACTGCTGAGCATGTTCTACAGGACTGTCCTCTGTATGACCAGTTAAGAAAGATATACTGGCCCAATGACTCAACACTAAACTCAAAGCTATATGGAGTTAAAGAGGAACTTCAAACAACAGTCGAATTCATCATGAGAACTCGTCTGACGGTGTAATCATCAAAGATGCGATCGCAAGAAGAAGAAGCACCAAGTGGTCATATTTCCTTTGATAAGGCCATTTGTATGCTTATATTTCCCTACTAGCTATCTTAATTGTTGCACCAGGTGGTCATATTTCCTTTGATAAGGCCATTTGTATGCTTATATTTCCCTACTAGCTATCTTAATTGTTGCACCAAGTGGTCATATTTCCTTTGATAAGGCCATTTGTATGCTTATATTTCACTACTAGCTATCTTAATTGTTGCACCAAGTGGTCATATTTCCTTTGATAAGGCCATTTGTATGCTTATATTTCCCTACTAGCTATCTTAATTGTTGCACCAGGTGGTCGTATTTACTTTGATAAGGCCATTTGTATGCTTATATTTCCCTACTAGCTATCTTAATTGTTGCACCAAGTGGTCATATTTCCTTTGATAAGGCCATTTGTATGCTTATATTTCCCTACTAGCTATCTTAATTGTTGCACCAAGTGGTCGTATTTCCTTTGATAAGGCCATTTGTATGCTTATATTTCCCTACTAGCTATCTTAATTGTTGCACCAAGTGGTCATATTTCCTTTGATAAGGCCATTTGTATGTTTATATTTCCCTACTAGCTATCTTAATTGTTGCACCAAGTGGTCATATTTCCTTTGGCTGCAGCCTTCTCTGCTCCCCTTTGTTAACTCCTCCTTATATTTCCTCTTGTCTCTTTTGATGTTTCTTCCTCCTTCTTTGTATCTATGTACAATTCATGAGGCTTAGCTTTGGAGCTTCTGGAAATGCTCCTTGACACAGTATGAAATGTAGATAGAGGTGTCTCTAGTAATAGTACTTGTAGACCAGTCGCTAGTAATAGTAGTTGTAGTACCAGCCCCTGGTAATGGTAGTCACAGTATCAGCTCATAGAAATAGCAGTCGTAGTACCAGCCCCTTCTGTCATAACTGACTATGAGAACGTGCCCCTCAGGTGAAAGATCTTAGCTGCTTATGTTTTTGGCATTCCTTTCAGCATGTAATTTTCTCTTCTGCTTGTTGAGAGCTTCTTTCTGTCTAATCTGAGGTGGCACTGTAGGGAGCATCACCATTTAATCAGATCTGCAACTTCATGTGTTTGAATTGACGTACAGTGGGCCATCTGTTCAATGCGGTCTCAAAAAAGCATTCAGAGATGCAGTAAAAAGGGGTTTAAAACCTTAGACCTAACCCCAAAGATGCTGGCAATTTACTGGGATGACAACAAAGAAGATGGCATACTGTGCATCATTTAACCTACTTCAATCTCCCAGGTTGATGGATTTATGTTCAGTTCCTTAATGTGTCTCATGCACACATCTTTGAACTTCAGCTGTGGTCACCTGACTGTTTGTTTGCCATATGTCAGTTGGGTAGCTGGGAAGAATAGTGGAACAAGATCTGCCCTTTTTCCCTAAATGCTATTTATATGGACAAGTAACCGTATCACTTCGACACACTGTAACACACTCACTACTGAGCTAAACAAACTTCCACTAAAATGTACAAAAAATATCCTTTTCAACATCTTATAGGCTATAATTAGCCTATGATATATAACACCTCTAATTTCATAATAAATCACTCTCAAGAAATGTATGTTAAGTGCAAATACACCACACCAAGACACATGAGCTAATTTAACGACCAAACCCATAAGAACACTGCATTAAAAAAATTGTTTCCAACAAAAATGCAGGCTAAGACCTAAACCCAACCACACCTCCACCTCAATCCGCCCTAGTATACCCACCCTCCTACCACCCTCTACCCCAAAAATACCATCAAGAAACAAAAATACAGACACAGACCTAACCCCAATATCCCCTCCTACCCATATTTCCTTTGATAAGGCCATTTGTATGCTTATATTTCCTTACTAGCTATCTTAATTGTTGCACCAAGTGGTCATATTTCCTTTGATAAGGCCATTTGTATGTTTATATTTCCCTACTAGCTATCTTAATTGTTGCACCAAGTGGTCATATTTCCTTTGATAAGGCCATTTGTATGCTTATATTTCCCTACTAGCTATCTTAATTGTTGCACCAAGTGGTCATATTTCCTTTGATAAGGCCATTTGTATGCTTATATTTCCCTACTAGCTATCTTAATTGTTGCACCAAGTGGTCATATTTCCTTTGATAAGGCCATTTGTATGCTTATATTTCCCTACTAGCATTCTTAATTGTTGCACCTAGTGGTCATATTTCCTTTGATAAGACCATTTGTATGCTTATATTTCCCTACTAGCTATCTTAATTGTTGCACCAGGTGGTCATATTTCCTTTGATAAGGCCATTTGTATGCTTATATTTCCCTACTAGCTATCTTAATTGTTGCACCAAGTGGTCATATTTCCTTTGATAAGGCCATTTGTATGCTTATATTTCCCTACTAGCATTCTTAATTGTTGCACCTAGTGGTCATATTTCCTTTGATAAGACCATTTGTATGCTTATATTTCCCTACTAGCTATCTTAATTGTTGCACCAAGTGGTCGTATTTCCTTTGATAAGGCCATTTGTATGCTTATATTTTCCTACTAGCTATCTTAATTGTTGCACCAAGTGGTCATATTTCCTTTGATAAGGCCATTTGTATGTTTATATTTCCCTACTAGCTATCTTAATTGTTGCACCAGGTGGTCATATTTCCTTTGATAAGGCCATTTGTATGCTTATATTTCCCTACTAGCTATCTTAATTGTTGCACCAGGTGGTCGTATTTACTTTGATAAGGCCATTTGTATGCTTATATTTCCCTACTAGCTATCTTAATTGTTGCACCAAGTGGTCATATTTCCTTTGATAAGGCCATTTGTATGCTTATATTTCCCTACTAGCTATCTTAATTGTTGCACCAAGTGGTCGTATTTCCTTTGATAAGGCCATTTGTATGCTTATATTTCCCTACTAGCTATCTTAATTGTTGCACCAAGTGGTCATATTTCCTTTGATAAGGCCATTTGTATGTTTATATTTCCCTACTAGCTATCTTAATTGTTGCACCAAGTGGTCATATTTCCTTTGGCTGCAGCCTCCTCTGCTCCCCTTTGTTAACTCCTCCTTATATTTCCTCTTGTCTCTTTTGATGTTTCTTCCTCCTTCTTTGTATCTATGTACAATTCATGAGGCTTAGCTTTGGAGCTTCTGGAAATGCTCCTTGACACAGTATGAAATGTAGATAGAGGTGTCTCTAGTAATAGTACTTGTAGACCAGTCGCTAGTAATAGTAGTTGTAGTACCAGCCCCTGGTAATGGTAGTCACAGTATCAGCTCATAGAAATAGCAGTCGTAGTACCAGCCCCTTCTGTCATAACTGACTATGAGAACGTGCCCCTCAGGTGAAAGATCTTAGCTGCTTGTGTTTTTGGCATTCCTTTCAGCATGTAATTTTCTCTTCTGCTTGTTGAGAGCTTCTTTCTGTCTAATCTGAGGTGGCACTGTAGGGAGCATCACCATTTAATCAGATCTGCAACTTCATGTGTTTGAATTGACGTACAGTGGGCCATCTGTTCAATGCGGTCTCAAAAAAGCATTCAGAGATGCAGTAAAAAGGGGTTTAAAACCTTAGACCTAACCCCAAAGATGCTGGCAATTTACTGGGATGACAACAAAGAAGATGGCATACTGTGCATCATTTAACCTACTTCAATCTCCCAGGTTGATGGATTTATGTTCAGTTCCTTAATGTGTCTCATGCACACATCTTTGAACTTCAGCTGTGGTCACCTGACTGTTTGTTTGCCATATGTCAGTTGGGTAGCTGGGAAGAATAGTGGAACAAGATCTGCCCTTTTTCCCTAAATGCTATTTATATGGACAAGTAACCGTATCACTTCGACACACTGTAACACACTCACTACTGAGCTAAACAAACTTCCACTAAAATGTACAAAAAATATCCTTTTCAACATCTTATAGGCTATAATTAGCCTATGATATATAACACCTCTAATTTCATAATAAATCACTCTCAAGAAATGTATGTTAAGTGCAAATACACCACACCAAGACACATGAGCTAATTTATCGACCAAACCCATAAGAACACTGCATTAAAAAAATTGTTTCCAACAAAAATGCAGGCTAAGACCTAAACCCAACCACACCTCCCCCTCAATCCGCCCTAGTAAACCCACCCTCCTACCACCCTCTACCCCAAAAATACCATCAAGAAACAAAAATACAGACACAGACCTAACCCCAATATCCCCTCCTACCCATATTTCCTTTGATAAGGCCATTTGTATGCTTATATTTCCTTACTAGCTATCTTAATTGTTGCACCAAGTGGTCATATTTCCTTTGATAAGGCCATTTGTATGTTTGTATTTCCCTACTAGCTATCTTAATTGTTGCACCAAGTGGTCATATTTCCTTTGATAAGGCCATTTGTATGCTTATATTTCCCTACTAGCTATCTTAATTGTTGCACAAAGTGGTCATATTTCCTTTGATAAGGCCATTTGTATGCTTATATTTCCCTACTAGCTATCTTAATTGTTGCACCAAGTGGTCGTATTTCCTTTGATGAGGCCATTTGTATGCTTATATTTCCCTACTAGCTATCTTAATTGTTGCACCAAGTGGTCGTATTTACTTTGATAAGGCCATTTGTATGCTTATATTTCCCTACTAGCTATCTTAATTGTTGCACCAGGTGGTCGTATTTCCTTTGATAAGGCCATTTGTATGCTTATATTTCCCTACTTGCTATCTTAATTGTTGCACCAAGTGGTCATATTTCCTTTGATAAGGCCATTTGTATGCTTATATTTCCCTACTTGCTATCTTAATTGTTGCACCAAGTGGTCATATTTCCTTTGATAAGGCCATTTGTATGCTTATATTTCCCTACTAGCTATCTTAATTGTTGCACCAGGTGGTCGTATTTCCTTTGATAAGGTCATTTGTATGCTTATATTTCCCTACTAGCTATCTTAATTGTTGCACCAAGTGGTCGTATTTCCTTTGATAAGGCCATTTGTATGCTTATATTTCCCTACCAGCTATCTTAATTGTTGCACCAAGTGGTCATATTTCCTTTGATAAGGCCATTTGTATGCTTATATTTCCCTACTAGCTATCTTAATTGTTGCACCAAGTGGTCATATTTCCTTTGATAAGGCCATTTGTATGCTTATATTTCCCTACTAGCTATCTTAATTGTTGCACCAAGTGGCCGTATTTACTTTGATAAGACCATTTGTATGTTTATATTTCCCTACTAGCTATCTTAATTGTTGCACCAAGTGGTCATATTTCCTTTGATAAGGCCATTTGTATGCTTATATTTCCCTACTAGCTATCTTAATTGTTGCACCAAGTGGTCATATTTCCTTTGATAAGACCATTTGTATGTTTATATTTCCCTACTAGCTATCTTAATTGTTGCACCAAGTGGTCATATTTCCTTTGATAAGACCATTTGTATGCTTATATTTCCCTACTAGCTATCTTAATTGTTGCACCAAGTGGTCATATTTCCTTTGATAAGGCCATTTGTATGCTTATATTTCCCTACTAGCATTCTTAATTGTTGCACCTAGTGGTCATATTTCCTTTGATAAGACCATTTGTATGCTTATATTTCCCTACTAGCTATCTTAATTGTTGCACCAGGTGGTCATATTTCCTTTTATAAGGCCATTTGTATGTTTATATTTCCCTACTAGCTATCTTAATTGTTGCACCAGGTGGTCATATTTCCTTTGATAAGACCATTTGTATGCTTATATTTCCCTACTAGCTATCTTAATAGTTGCACCAGGTGGTCATATTTCCTTTGATAAGGCCATTTGTATGCTTATATTTCCTTACTAGCTATCTTAATTGTTGCACCAAGTGGTCATATTTCCTTTGATAAGGCCATTTGTATGTTTATATTTCCCTACTAGCTATCTTAATTGTTGCACCAAGTGGTCATATTTCCTTTGATAAGGCCATTTGTATGCTTATATTTCCCTACTAGCTATCTTAATTGTTGCACCAAGTGGTCATATTTCCTTTGATAAGGCCATTTGTATGCTTATATTTCCCTACTAGCTATCTTAATTGTTGCACCAAGTGGTCATATTTCCTTTGATAAGGCCATTTGTATGCTTATATTTCCCTACTAGCATTCTTAATTGTTGCACCTAGTGGTCATATTTCCTTTGATAAGACCATTTGTATGCTTATATTTCCCTACTAGCTATCTTAATTGTTGCACCAGGTGGTCATATTTCCTTTGATAAGGCCATTTGTATGCTTATATTTCCCTACTTTAAAATTGGTCTCCAAATAAATGCCTCTAAAACTAAAGCTATGAACTTTTCTAACGAGACCTTTGATATCATCTTGAACGGGGAAAAACTACAGAAAGTTGAAAGTTTCAATTATTTAGGCAGTAAAATGACTCAGGATGGTGACACAACAAGAGAAATCCATACTAGAATTGCTTTGGCAGCTAGCGCCTTCAATAGATTATCTAACATTTGGAAATTACGATATTTGAATATACATACCAAGCTTCGTCTGTTTAATTCAAATGTTATCTCAGTGTTAACATACGGCTGTGAGAGTTGGAAAATAACAAAATCATTGGAGAACAAGCTGAATACATTCGAGAACAAATGTCTTAGAAAACTCATGAACATCAGTTGGAAAGAATTCAAGACTAATCGACAAATAAGAGAAGACTCTAGGCAGAAATATGTCTCCGACTATATAAGGAAAAGACGATGGTCATATATCGGTCATGTCCTACGAATGCAAAACAACAGAATACCACTACAGGCGCTCACTTGGGTTCCTGAGGGTAAGCGGAAAAAAGGAAGACCAAAAGAAACACTCAGAAGAACAATAATAAGAGAAGGAAGAACGTTGGGCCTAAATAATGTGCAAGAGCTAAGAGGAGTGGCGTCACAACGAACAACCTGGAGAGCACTGGTTTCTGCCTTATGCGCCGTGTTTGGCGCTTAAAGAATTTATTATTATTATTATTATTTCCCTACTAGCTATCTTAATTGTTGCACCAAGTGGTCATATTTCCTTTGATAAGGCCATTTGTATGCTTATATTTCCCTACTAGCATTCTTAATTGTTGCACCTAGTGGTCATATTTCCTTTGATAAGACCATTTGTATGCTTATATTTCCCTACTAGCTATCTTAATTGTTGCACCAAGTGGTCGTATTTCCTTTGATAAGGCCATTTGTATGCTTATATTTTCCTACTAGCTATCTTAATTGTTGCACCAAGTGGTCATATTTCCTTTGATAAGGCCATTTGTATGTTTATATTTCCCTACTAGCTATCTTAATTGTTGCACCAGGTGGTCATATTTCCTTTGATAAGGCCATTTGTATGCTTATATTTCCCTACTAGCTATCTTAATTGTTGCACCAGGTGGTCGTATTTACTTTGATAAGGCCATTTGTATGCTTATATTTCCCTACTAGCTATCTTAATTGTTGCACCAAGTGGTCATATTTCCTTTGATAAGGCCATTTGTATGCTTATATTTCCCTACTAGCTATCTTAATTGTTGCACCAAGTGGTCGTATTTCCTTTGATAAGGCCATTTGTATGCTTATATTTCCCTACTAGCTATCTTAATTGTTGCACCAAGTGGTCATATTTCCTTTGATAAGGCCATTTGTATGTTTATATTTCCCTACTAGCTATCTTAATTGTTGCACCAAGTGGTCATATTTCCTTTGGTTGCAGCCTCCTCTGCTCCCCTTTGTTAACTCCTCCTTATATTTCCTCTTGTCTCTTTTGATGTTTCTTCCTCCTTCTTTGTATCTATGTACAATTCATGAGGCTTAGCTTTGGAGCTTCTGGAAATGCTCCTTGACACAGTATGAAATGTAGATAGAGGTGTCTCTAGTAATAGTACTTGTAGACCAGTCGCTAGTAATAGTAGTTGTAGTACCAGCCCCTGGTAATGGTAGTCACAGTATCAGCTCATAGAAATAGCAGTCGTAGTACCAGCCCCTTCTGTCATAACTGACTATGAGAACGTGCCCCTCAGGTGAAAGATCTTAGCTGCTTATGTTTTTGGCATTCCTTTCAGCATGTAATTTTCTCTTCTGCTTGTTGAGAGCTTCTTTCTGTCTAATCTGAGGTGGCACTGTAGGGAGCATCACCATTTAATCAGATCTGCAACTTCATGTGTTTGAATTGACGTACAGTGGGCCATCTGTTCAATGCGGTCTCAAAAAAGCATTCAGAGATGCAGTAAAAAGGGGTTTAAAACCTTAGACCTAACCCCAAAGATGCTGGCAATTTACTGGGATGACAACAAAGAAGATGGCATACTGTGCATCATTTAACCTACTTCAATCTCCCAGGTTGATGGATTTATGTTCAGTTCCTTAATGTGTCTCATGCACACATCTTTGAACTTCAGCTGTGGTCACCTGACTGTTTGTTTGCCATATGTCAGTTGGGTAGCTGGGAAGAATAGTGGAACAGGATCTGCCCTTTTTTCCCTAAATGCTATTTATATGGACAAGTAACCGTATCACTTCGACACACTGTAACACACTCACTACTGAGCTAAACAAACTTCCACTAAAATGTACAAAAAATATCCTTTTCAACATCTTATAGGCTATAATTAGCCTATGATATATAACACCTCTAATTTCATAATAAATCACTCTCAAGAAATGTATGTTAAGTGCAAATACACCACACCAAGACACATGAGCTAATTTATCGACCAAACCCATAAGAACACTGCATTAAAAAAATTGTTTCCAACAAAAATGCAGGCTAAGACCTAAACCCAACCACACCTCCCCCTCAATCCGCCCTAGTAAACCCACCCTCCTACCACCCTCTACCCCAAAAATACCATCAAGAAACAAAAATACAGACACAGACCTAACCCCAATATCCCCTCCTACCCATATTTCCTTTGATAAGGCCATTTGTATGCTTATATTTCCTTACTAGCTATCTTAATTGTTGCACCAAGTGGTCATATTTCCTTTGATAAGGCCATTTGTATGTTTGTATTTCCCTACTAGCTATCTTAATTGTTGCACCAAGTGGTCATATTTCCTTTGATAAGGCCATTTGTATGCTTATATTTCCCTACTAGCTATCTTAATTGTTGCACAAAGTGGTCATATTTCCTTTGATAAGGCCATTTGTATGCTTATATTTCCCTACTAGATATCTTAATTGTTGCACCAAGTGGTCGTATTTCCTTTGATAAGGCCATTTGTATGCTTATATTTCCCTACTAGCTATCTTAATTGTTGCACCAAGTGGTCGTATTTCCTTTGATGAGGCCATTTGTATGCTTATATTTCCCTACTAGCTATCTTAATTGTTGCACCAAGTGGTCGTATTTCCTTTGATAAGGCCATTTGCATGCTTATATTTCCCTACTAGCTATCTTAATTGTTGCACCAAGTGGTCGTATTTACTTTGATAAGGCCATTTGTATGCTTATATTTCCCTACTAGCTATCTTAATTGTTGCACCAGGTGGTCGTATTTCCTTTGATAAGGCCATTTGTATGCTTATATTTCCCTACTTGCTATCTTAATTGTTGCACCAAGTGGTCATATTTCCTTTGATAAGGCCATTTGAATGCTTATATTTCCCTACTAGCTATCTTAATTGTTGCACCAAGTGGTCATATTTCCTTTGATAAGGCCATTTGTATGCTTATATTTCCCTACTAGCTATCTTAATTGTTGCACCAGGTGGTCGTATTTCCTTTGATAAGGTCATTTGTATGCTTATATTTCCCTACTAGCTATCTCAATTGTTGCACCAAGTGGTCGTATTTCCTTTGATAAGGCCATTTGTATGCTTATATTTCCCTACCAGCTATCTTAATTGTTGCACCAAGTGGTCATATTTCCTTTGATAAGGCCATTTGTATGCTTATATTTCCCTACTAGCTATCTTAAATGTTGCACCAAGTGGTCATATTTCCTTTGATAAGGCCATTTGTATGCTTATATTTCCCTACTAGCTATCTTAATTGTTGCACCAAGTGGCCGTATGTACTTTGATAAGACCATTTGTATGTTTATATTTCCCTACTAGCTATCTTAATTGTTGCACCAAGTGGTCATATTTCCTTTGATAAGGCCATTTGTATGCTTATATTTCCCTACTAGCTATCTTAATTGTTGCACCAAGTGGTCATATTTCCTTTGATAAGACCATTTGTATGTTTATATTTCCCTACTAGCTATCTTAATTGTTGCACCAAGTGGTCATATTTCCTTTGATAAGACCATTTGTATGCTTATATTTCCCTACTAGCTATCTTAATTGTTGCACCAAGTGGTCATATTTCCTTTGATAAGGCCATTTGTATGCTTATATTTCCCTACTAGCATTCTTAATTGTTGCACCTAGTGGTCATATTTCCTTTGATAAGACCATTTGTATGCTTATATTTCCCTACTAGCTATCTTAATTGTTGCACCAGGTGGTCATATTTCCTTTGATAAGGCCATTTGTATGTTTATATTTCCCTACTAGCTATCTTAATTGTTGCACCAGGTGGTCATATTTCCTTTGATAAGACCATTTGTATGCTTATATTTCCCTACTAGCTATCTTAATAGTTGCACCAGGTGGTCATATTTCCTTTGATAAGGCCATTTGTATGCTTATATTTCCTTACTAGCTATCTTTATTGTTGCACCAAGTGGTCATATTTCCTTTGATAAGGCCACTTGTATGTTTATATTTCCCTACTAGCTATCTTAATTGTTGCACCAAGTGGTCATATTTCCTTTGATAAGGCCATTTGTATGCTTATATTTCCCTACTAGCTATCTTAATTGTTGCACCAAGTGGTCATATTTCCTTTGATAAGGCCATTTGTATGCTTATATTTCCCTACTAGCTATCTTAATTGTTGCACCAAGTGGTCATATTTCCTTTGATAAGGCCATTTGTATGCTTATATTTCCCTACTAGCATTCTTAATTGTTGCACCTAGTGGTCATATTTCCTTTGATAAGACCATTTGTATGCTTATATTTCCCTACTAGCTATCTTAATTGTTGCACCAGGTGGTCATATTTCCTTTGATAAGGCCATTTGTATTTTTATATTTCCCTACTAGCTATCTTAATTGTTGCACCAGGTGGTCATATTTCCTTTGATAAGACCATTTGTATGCTTATATTTCCCTACTAGCTATCTTAATTGTTGCACCAGGTGGTCATATTTCCTTTGATAAGGCCATTTGTATGCTTATATTTCCTTACTAGCTATCTTAATTCTTGCACCAAGTGGTCATATTTCCTTTGATAAGGCCATTTGTATGTTTGTATTTCCCTACTAGCTATCTTAATTGTTGCACCAAGTGGTCATATTTCCTTTGATAAGGCCATTTGTATGCTTATATTTCCCTACTAGCTATCTTAATTGTTGCACCAGGTGGTCATATTTCCTTTGATAAGGCCATTTGTATGCTTATATTTCCCTACTAGCTATCTTAATTGTTGCACCAAGTTGTCATATTTCCTTTGATAAGGCCATTTGTATGCTTATATTTCCCTACTAGCTATCTTAATTGTTGCACCAAGTGGTCATATTTCCTTTGATAAGGCCATTTGTATGCTTATATTTCCCTACTAGCTATCTTAATTGTTGCACCAGGTGGTCGTATTTACTTTGATAAGGCCATTTGTATGCTTATATTTCCCTACTAGCTATCTTAATTGTTGCACCAAGTGGTCATATTTCCTTTGATAAGGCCATTTGTATGCTTATATTTCCTTACTAGCATTCTTAATGTTGCACCTATGGTCATATTTCCTTTGATAAGACCATTTGTATGCTTATATTTCCCTACTAGCTATCTTAATTGTTGCACCAGGTGGTCATATTTCCTTTGATAAGGCCATTTGTATGTTTATATTTCCCTACTAGCTATCTTAATTGTTGCACCAGGTGGTCATATTTCCTTTGATAAGACCATTTGTATGCTTATATTTCCCTACTAGCTATCTTAATTGTTGCACCAGGTGGTCATATTTCCTTTGATAAGGCCATTTGTATGCTTATATTTCCTTATAAGCTATCTTAATGGTTGCACCAAGTGGTCATATTTCCTTTCATAAGGCCATTTGTATGCTTATATTTCCCTACTAGCTATCTTAATTGTTGCACCAAGTGGTCATATTTCCTTTGATAAGGCCATTTGTATGCTTATATTTCCCTACTAGCTATCTTAATTGTTGCACCAGGTGGTCATATTTCCTTTGATAAGGCCATTGTATGCTTATATTTCCCTACTAGCTATCTTAATTGTTGCACCAAGTGGTCATATTTCCTTTGATAAGGCCATTTGTATGCTTATATTTCACTACTAGCTATCTTAATTGTTGCACCAAGTGGTCATATTTCCTTTGATAAGGCCATTTGTATGTTTATATTTCCCTACTAGCTATCTTAATTGTTGCACCAGGTGGTCATATTTCCTTTGATAAGACCATTTGTATGCTTATATTTCCCTACTAGCTATCTTAATTGTTGCACCAGGTGGTCATATTTCCTTTGATAAGGCCATTTGTATGCTTATATTTCCTTACTAGCTATCTTAATTGTTGCACCAAGTGGTCATATTTCCTTTGATAAGGCCATTTGTATGTTTGTATTTCCCTACTAGCTATCTTAATTGTTGCACCAAGTGGTCATATTTCCTTTGATAAGGCCATTTGTATGCTTATATTTCCCTACTAGCTATCTTAATTGTTGCACCAAGTGGTCATATTTCCTTTGATAAGGCCATTTGTATGCTTATATTTCACTACTAGCTATCTTAATTGTTGCACCAAGTGGTCATATTTCCTTTGATAAGGCCATTTGTATGCTTATATTTCCCTACTAGCTATCTTAATTGTTGCACCAGGTGGTCGTATTTACTTTGATAAGGCCATTTGTATGCTTATATTTCCCTACTAGCTATCTTAATTGTTGCACCAAGTGGTCATATTTCCTTTGATAAGGCCATTTGTATGCTTATATTTCCCTACTAGCTATCTTAATTGTTGCACCAAGTGGTCGTATTTCCTTTGATAAGGCCATTTGTATGCTTATATTTCCCTACTAGCTATCTTAATTGTTGCACCAAGTGGTCGTATTTCCTTTGATAAGGCCATTTGTATGCTTATATTTCCCTACTAGCTATCTTAATTGTTGCACCAAGTGGTCATATTTCCTTTGATAAGGCCATTTGTATGTTTATATTTCCCTACTAGCTATCTTAATTGTTGCACCAGGTGGTCATATTTCCTTTGATAAGGCCATTTGTATGCTTATATTTCCTTATAAGCTATCTTAATGGTTGCACCAAGTGGTCATATTTCCTTTCATAAGGCCATTTGTATGCTTATATTTCCCTACTAGCTATCTTAATTGTTGCACCAAGTGGTCATATTTCCTTTGATAAGGCCATTTGTATGCTTATATTTCCCTACTAGCTATCTTAATTGTTGCACCAGGTGGTCATATTTCCTTTGATAAGGCCATTTGTATGCTTATATTTCCCTACTAGCTATCTTAATTGTTGCACCAAGTGGTCATATTTCCTTTGATAAGGCCATTTGTATGCTTATATTTCACTACTAGCTATCTTAATTGTTGCACCAAGTGGTCATATTTCCTTTGATAAGGCCATTTGTATGCTTATATTTCCCTACTAGATATCTTAATTGTTGCACCAGGTGGTCATATTTCCTTTGATAAGACCATTTGTATGCTTATATTTCCCTACTAGCTATCTTAATTGTTGCACCAGGTGGTCATATTTCCTTTGATAAGGCCATTTGTATGCTTATATTTCCTTACTAGCTATCTTAATTGTTGCACCAAGTGGTCATATTTCCTTTGATAAGGCCATTTGTATGTTTGTATTTCCCTACTAGCTATCTTAATTGTTGCACCAAGTGGTCATATTTCCTTTGATAAGGCCATTTGTATGCTTATATTTCCCTACTAGCTATCTTAATTGTTGCACCAAGTGGTCATATTTCCTTTGATAAGGCCATTTGTATGCTTATATTTCACTACTAGCTATCTTAATTGTTGCACCAAGTGGTCATATTTCCTTTGATAAGGCCATTTGTATGCTTATATTTCCCTACTAGCTATCTTAATTGTTGCACCAGATGGTCGTATTTACTTTGATAAGGCCATTTGTATGCTTATATTTCCCTACTAGCTATCTTAATTGTTGCACCAAGTGGTCATATTTCCTTTGATAAGGCCATTTGTATGCTTATATTTCCCTACTAGCTATCTTAATAGTTGCACCAGGTGGTCATATTTCCTTTGATAAGGCCATTTGTATGCTTATATTTCCTTACTAGCTATCTTTATTGTTGCACCAAGTGGTCATATTTCCTTTGATAAGGCCATTTGTATGCTTATATTTCCCTACTAGCTATCTTAATTGTTGCACCAAGTGGTCATATTTCCTTTGATAAGGCCATTTGTATGCTTATATTTCCCTACTAGCATTCTTAATTGTTGCACCTAGTGGTCATATTTCCTTTGATAAGACCATTTGTATGCTTATATTTCCCTACTAGCTATCTTAATTGTTGCACCAAGTGGTCATATTTCCTTTGATAAGGCCATTTGTATGTTTATATTTCCCTACTAGCTATCTTAATTGTTGCACCAAGTGGTCATATTTCCTTTGATAAGGCCATTTGTATGCTTATATTTCCTTACTAGCTATCTTAATTGTTGCACCAAGTGGTCATATTTCCTTTGATAAGGCCATTTGTATGCTTATATTTCCCTACTAGCTATCTTAATTGTTGCATCAAGTGGTCATATTTCCTTTGATAAGGCCATTTGTATGCTTATATTTCCCTACTAGCATTCTTAATTGTTGCACCTAGTGGTCATATTTCCTTTGATAAGACCATTTGTATGCTTATATTTCCCTACTAGCTATCTTAATTGTTGCACCAGGTGGTCATATTTCCTTTGATAAGGCCATTTGTATGTTTATATTTCCCTACTAGCTATCTTAATTGTTGCACCAGGTGGTCATATTTCCTTTGATAAGGCCATTTGTATGCTTATATTTCCTTACTAGCTATCTTAATTGTTGCACCAAGTGGTCATATTTCCTTTGATAAGGCCATTTGTATGTTTGTATTTCCCTACTAGCTATCTTAATTGTTGCACCAAGTGGTCATATTTCCTTTGATAAGGCCATTTGTATGCTTATATTTCCCTACTAGCTATCTTAATTGTTGCACCAGGTGGTCATATTTCCTTTGATAAGGCCATTTGTATGCTTATATTTCCCTACTAGCTATCTTAATTGTTGCACCAAGTTGTCATATTTCCTTTGATAAGGCCATTTGTATGCTTATATTTCCCTACTAGCTATCTTAATTGTTGCACCAAGTGGTCATATTTCCTTTGATAAGGCCATTTGTATGCTTATATTTCCCTACTAGCTATCTTAATTGTTGCACCAGGTGGTCGTATTTACTTTGATAAGGCCATTTGTATGCTTATATTTCCCTACTTGCTATCTTAATTGTTGCACCAAGTGGTCATATTTCCCTTGATAAGGCCATTTGTATGCTTATATTTCCCTACTAGCATTCTTAATTGTTGCACCTAGTGGTCATATTTCCTTTGATAAGACCATTTGTATGCTTATATTTCACTACTAGCTATCTTAATTGTTGCACCAGGTGGTCATATTTCCTTTGATAAGGCCATTTGTATGTTTATATTTAACTACTAGCTATCTTAATTGTTGCACCAGGTGGTCATATTTCCTTTGATAAGACCATTTGTATGCTTATATTTCCCTACTAGCTATCTTAATTGTTGCACCAGGTGGTCATATTTCCTTTGATAAGGCCATTTGTATGCTTATATTTCCTTACTAGCTATCTTAATTGTTGCACCAAGTGGTCATATTTCCTTTGATAAGGCCATTTGTATGCTTATATTTCCCTACTAGCTATCTTAATTGTTGCACCAAGTGGTCATATTTCCTTTGATAAGGCCATTTGTATGCTTATATTTCCCTACTAGCTATCTTAATTGTTGCACCAGGTGGTCATATTTCCTTTGATAAGGCCATTTGTATGCTTATATTTCCCTACTAGCTATCTTAATTGTTGCACCAAGTGGTCATATTTCCTTTGATAAGGCCATTTGTATGCTTATATTTCACTACTAGCTATCTTAATTGTTGCACCAAGTGGTCATATTTCCTTTGATAAGGCCATTTGTATGCTTATATTTCCCTACTAGCTATCTTAATTGTTGCACCAGGTGGTCGTATTTACTTTGATAAGGCCATTTGTATGCTTATATTTCCCTACTAGCTATCTTAATTGTTGCACCAAGTGGTCATATTTCCTTTGGCTGCAGCCTCCTCTGCTCCCCTTTGTTAACTCCTCCTTATATTTCCTCTTGTCTCTTTTGATGTTTCTTCCTCCTTCTTTGTATCTATGTACAATTCATGAGGCTTAGCTTTGGAGCTTCTGGAAATGCTCCTTGACACAGTATGAAATGTAGATAGAGGTGTCTCTAGTAATAGTACTTGTAGACCAGTCGCTAGTAATAGTAGTTGTAGTACCAGCCCCTGGTAATGGTAGTCACAGTATCAGCTCATAGAAATAGCAGTCGTAGTACCAGCCCCTTCTGTCATAACTGACTATGAGAACGTGCCCCTCAGGTGAAAGATCTTAGCTGCTTGTGTTTTTGGCATTCCTTTCAGCATGTAATTTTCTCTTCTGCTTGTTGAGAGCTTCTTTCTGTCTAATCTGAGGTGGCACTGTAGGGAGCATCACCATTTAATCAGATCTGCAACTTCATGTGTTTGAATTGACGTACAGTGGGCCATCTGTTCAATGCGGTCTCAAAAAAGCATTCAGAGATGCAGTAAAAAGGGGTTTAAAACCTTAGACCTAACCCCAAAGATGCTGGCAATTTACTGGGATGACAACAAAGAAGATGGCATACTGTGCATCATTTAACCTACTTCAATCTCCCAGGTTGATGGATTTATGTTCAGTTCCTTAATGTGTCTCATGCACACATCTTTGAACTTCAGCTGTGGTCACCTGACTGTTTGTTTGCCATATGTCAGTTGGGTAGCTGGGAAGAATAGTGGAACAAGATCTGCCCTTTTTCCCTAAATGCTATTTATATGGACAAGTAACCGTATCACTTCGACACACTGTAACACACTCACTACTGAGCTAAACAAACTTCCACTAAAATGTACAAAAAATATCCTTTTCAACATCTTATAGGCTATAATTAGCCTATGATATATAACACCTCTAATTTCATAATAAATCACTCTCAAGAAATGTATGTTAAGTGCAAATACACCACACCAAGACACATGAGCTAATTTATCGACCAAACCCATAAGAACACTGCATTAAAAAAATTGTTTCCAACAAAAATGCAGGCTAAGACCTAAACCCAACCACACCTCCCCCTCAATCCGCCCTAGTAAACCCACCCTCCTACCACCCTCTACCCCAAAAATACCATCAAGAAACAAAAATACAGACACAGACCTAACCCCAATATCCCCTCCTACCCATATTTCCTTTGATAAGGCCATTTGTATGCTTATATTTCCTTACTAGCTATCTTAATTGTTGCACCAAGTGGTCATATTTCCTTTGATAAGGCCATTTGTATGTTTGTATTTCCCTACTAGCTATCTTAATTGTTGCACCAAGTGGTCATATTTCCTTTGATAAGGCCATTTGTATGCTTATATTTCCCTACTAGCTATCTTAATTGTTGCACAAAGTGGTCATATTTCCTTTGATAAGGCCATTTGTATGCTTATATTTCCCTACTAGCTATCTTAATTGTTGCACCAAGTGGTCGTATTTCCTTTGATGAGGCAATTTGTATGCTTATATTTCCCTACTAGCTATCTTAATTGTTGCACCAAGTGGTCGTATTTCCTTTGATGAGGCCATTTGTATGCTTATATTTCCCTACTAGCTATCTTAATTGTTGCACCAAGTGGTCGTATTTCCTTTGATAAGGCCATTTGCATGCTTATATTTCCCTACTAGCTATCTTAATTGTTGCACCAAGTGGTCGTATTTACTTTGATAAGGCCATTTGTATGCTTATATTTCCCTACTAGCTATCTTAATTGTTGCACCAGGTGGTCGTATTTCCTTTGATAAGGCCATTTGTATGCTTATATTTCCCTACTTGCTATCTTAATTGTTGCACCAAGTGGTCATATTTCCTTTGATAAGGCCATTTGTATGCTTATATTTCCCTACTAGCTATCTTAATTGTTGCACCAAGTGGTCATATTTCCTTTGATAAGGCCATTTGTATGCTTATATTTCCCTACTAGCTATCTTAATTGTTGCACCAGGTGGTCGTATTTCCTTTGATAAGGTCATTTGTATGCTTATATTTCCCTACTAGCTATCTTAATTGTTGCACCAAGTGGTCGTATTTCCTTTGATAAGGCCATTTGTATGCTTATATTTCCCTACCAGCTATCTTAATTGTTGCACCAAGTGGTCATATTTCCTTTGATAAGGCCATTTGTATGCTTATATTTCCCTACTAGCTATCTTAATTGTTGCACCAAGTGGTCATATTTCCTTTGATAAGGCCATTTGTATGCTTATATTTCCCTACTAGCTATTTTAATTGTTGCACCAAGTGGCCGTATTTACTTTGATAAGACCATTTGTATGTTTATATTTCCCTACTAGCTATCTTAATTGTTGCACCAAGTGGTCATATTTCCTTTGATAAGGCCATTTGTATGCTTATATTTCCCTACTAGCTATCTTAATTGTTGCACCAAGTGGTCATATTTCCTTTGATAAGACCATTTGTATGTTTATATTTCCCTACTAGCTATCTTAATTGTTGCACCAAGTGGTCATATTTCCTTTGATAAGACCATTTGTATGCTTATATTTCCCTACTAGCTATCTTAATTGTTGCACCAAGTGGTCATATTTCCTTTGATAAGGCCATTTGTATGCTTATATTTCCCTACTAGCATTCTTAATTGTTGCACCTAGTGGTCATATTTCCTTTGATAAGACCATTTGTATGCTTATATTTCCCTACTAGCTATCTTAATTGTTGCACCAGGTGGTCATATTTCCTTTTATAAGGCCATTTGTATGTTTATATTTCCCTACTAGCTATCTTAATTGTTGCACCAGGTGGTCATATTTCCTTTGATAAGACCATTTGTATGCTTATATTTCCCTACTAGCTATCTTAATAGTTGCACCAGGTGGTCATATTTCCTTTGATAAGGCCATTTGTATGCTTATATTTCCTTACTAGCTATCTTAATTGTTGCACCAAGTGGTCATATTTCCTTTGATAAGGCCATTTGTATGTTTATATTTCCCTACTAGCTATCTTAATTGTTGCACCAAGTGGTCATATTTCCTTTGATAAGGCCATTTGTATGCTTATATTTCCCTACTAGCTATCTTAATTGTTGCACCAAGTGGTCATATTTCCTTTGATAAGGCCATTTGTATGCTTATATTTCCCTACTAGCTATCTTAATTGTTGCACCAAGTGGTCATATTTCCTTTGATAAGGCCATTTGTATGCTTATATTTCCCTACTAGCATTCTTAATTGTTGCACCTAGTGGTCATATTTCCTTTGATAAGACCATTTGTATGCTTATATTTCCCTACTAGCTATCTTAATTGTTGCACCAGGTGGTCATATTTCCTTTGATAAGGCCATTTGTATGCTTATATTTCCCTACTTTAAAATTGGTCTCCAAATAAATGCCTCTAAAACTAAAGCTATGAACTTTTCTAACGAGACCTTTGATATCATCTTGAACGGGGAAAAAACTACAGAAAGTTGAAAGTTTCAATTATTTAGGCAGTAAAATGACTCAGGATGGTGACACAACAAGAGAAATCCATACTAGAATTGCTTTGGCAGCTAGCGCCTTCAATAGATTATCTAACATTTGGAAATTACGATATTTGAATATACATACCAAGCTTCGTCTGTTTAATTCAAATGTTATCTCAGTGTTAACATACGGCTGTGAGAGTTGGAAAATAACAAAATCATTGGAGAACAAGCTGAATACATTCGAGAACAAATGTCTTAGAAAACTCATGAACATCAGTTGGAAAGAATTCAAGACTAATCGACAAATAAGAGAAGACTCTAGGCAGAAATATGTCTCCGACTATATAAGGAAAAGACGATGGTCATATATCGGTCATGTCCTACGAATGCAAAACAACAGAATACCACTACAGGCGCTCACTTGGGTTCCTGAGGGTAAGCGGAAAAAAGGAAGACCAAAAGAAACACTCAGAAGAACAATAATAAGAGAAGGAAGAACGTTGGGCCTAAATAATGTGCAAGAGCTAAGAGGAGTGGCGTCACAACGAACAACCTGGAGAGCACTGGTTTCTGCCTTATGCGCCGTGTTTGGCGCTTAAAGAATTTATTATTATTATTATTATTTCCCTACTAGCTATCTTAATTGTTGCACCAAGTGGTCATATTTCCTTTGATAAGGCCATTTGTATGCTTATATTTCCCTACTAGCATTCTTAATTGTTGCACCTAGTGGTCATATTTCCTTTGATAAGACCATTTGTATGCTTATATTTCCCTACTAGCTATCTTAATTGTTGCACCAAGTGGTCGTATTTCCTTTGATAAGGCCATTTGTATGCTTATATTTTCCTACTAGCTATCTTAATTGTTGCACCAAGTGGTCATATTTCCTTTGATAAGGCCATTTGTATGTTTATATTTCCCTACTAGCTATCTTAATTGTTGCACCAGGTGGTCATATTTCCTTTGATAAGGCCATTTGTATGCTTATATTTCCCTACTAGCTATCTTAATTGTTGCACCAGGTGGTCGTATTTACTTTGATAAGGCCATTTGTATGCTTATATTTCCCTACTAGCTATCTTAATTGTTGCACCAAGTGGTCATATTTCCTTTGATAAGGCCATTTGTATGCTTATATTTCCCTACTAGCTATCTTAATTGTTGCACCAAGTGGTCGTATTTCCTTTGATAAGGCCATTTGTATGCTTATATTTCCCTACTAGCTATCTTAATTGTTGCACCAAGTGGTCATATTTCCTTTGATAAGGCCATTTGTATGTTTATATTTCCCTACTAGCTATCTTAATTGTTGCACCAAGTGGTCATATTTCCTTTGGTTGCAGCCTCCTCTGCTCCCTTTGTTAACTCCTCCTTATATTTCCTCTTGTCTCTTTTGATGTTTCTTCCTCCTTCTTTGTATCTATGTACAATTCATGAGGCTTAGCTTTGGAGCTTCTGGAAATGCTCCTTGACACAGTATGAAATGTAGATAGAGGTGTCTCTAGTAATAGTACTTGTAGACCAGTCGCTAGTAATAGTAGTTGTAGTACCAGCCCCTGGTAATGGTAGTCACAGTATCAGCTCATAGAAATAGCAGTCGTAGTACCAGCCCCTTCTGTCATAACTGACTATGAGAACGTGCCCCTCAGGTGAAAGATCTTAGCTGCTTATGTTTTTGGCATTCCTTTCAGCATGTAATTTTCTCTTCTGCTTGTTGAGAGCTTCTTTCTGTCTAATCTGAGGTGGCACTGTAGGGAGCATCACCATTTAATCAGATCTGCAACTTCATGTGTTTGAATTGACGTACAGTGGGCCATCTGTTCAATGCGGTCTCAAAAAAGCATTCAGAGATGCAGTAAAAAGGGGTTTAAAACCTTAGACCTAACCCCAAAGATGCTGGCAATTTACTGGGATGACAACAAAGAAGATGGCATACTGTGCATCATTTAACCTACTTCAATCTCCCAGGTTGATGGATTTATGTTCAGTTCCTTAATGTGTCTCATGCACACATCTTTGAACTTCAGCTGTGGTCACCTGACTGTTTGTTTGCCATATGTCAGTTGGGTAGCTGGGAAGAATAGTGGAACAAGATCTGCCCTTTTTCCCTAAATGCTATTTATATGGACAAGTAACCGTATCACTTCGACACACTGTAACACACTCACTACTGAGCTAAACAAACTTCCACTAAAATGTACAAAAAATATCCTTTTCAACATCTTATAGGCTATAATTAGCCTATGATATATAACACCTCTAATTTCATAATAAATCACTCTCAAGAAATGTATGTTAAGTGCAAATACACCACACCAAGACACATGAGCTAATTTATCGACCAAACCCATAAGAACACTGCATTAAAAAAATTGTTTCCAACAAAAATGCAGGCTAAGACCTAAACCCAACCACACCTCCCCCTCAATCCGCCCTAGTAAACCCACCCTCCTACCACCCTCTACCCCAAAAATACCATCAAGAAACAAAAATACAGACACAGACCTAACCCCAATATCCCCTCCTACCCATATTTCCTTTGATAAGGCCATTTGTATGCTTATATTTCCTTACTAGCTATCTTAATTGTTGCACCAAGTGGTCATATTTCCTTTGATAAGGCCATTTGTATGTTTGTATTTCCCTACTAGCTATCTTAATTGTTGCACCAAGTGGTCATATTTCCTTTGATAAGGCCATTTGTATGCTTATATTTCCCTACTAGCTATCTTAATTGTTGCACAAAGTGGTCATATTTCCTTTGATAAGGCCATTTGTATGCTTATATTTCCCTACTAGCTATCTTAATTGTTGCACCAAGTGGTCGTATTTCCTTTGATAAGGCCATTTGTATGCTTATATTTCCCTACTAGCTATCTTAATTGTTGCACCAAGTGGTCGTATTTCCTTTGATGAGGCCATTTGTATGCTTATATTTCCCTACTAGCTATCTTAATTGTTGCACCAAGTGGTCGTATTTCCTTTGATAAGGCCATTTGCATGCTTATATTTCCCTACTAGCTATCTTAATTGTTGCACCAAGTGGTCGTATTTACTTTGATAAGGCCATTTGTATGCTTATATTTCCCTACTAGCTATCTTAATTGTTGCACCAGGTGGTCGTATTTCCTTTGATAAGGCCATTTGTATGCTTATATTTCCCTACTTGCTATCTTAATTGTTGCACCAAGTGGTCATATTTCCTTTGATAAGGCCATTTGAATGCTTATATTTCCCTACTAGCTATCTTAATTGTTGCACCAAGTGGTCATATTTCCTTTGATAAGGCCATTTGTATGCTTATATTTCCCTACTAGCTATCTTAATTGTTGCACCAGGTGGTCGTATTTCCTTTGATAAGGTCATTTGTATGCTTATATTTCCCTACTAGCTATCTTAATTGTTGCACCAAGTGGTCGTATTTCCTTTGATAAGGCCATTTGTATGCTTATATTTCCCTACCAGCTATCTTAATTGTTGCACCAAGTGGTCATATTTCCTTTGATAAGGCCATTTGTATGCTTATATTTCCCTACTAGCTATCTTAATTGTTGCACCAAGTGGTCATATTTCCTTTGATAAGGCCATTTGTATGCTTATATTTCCCTACTAGCTATCTTAATTGTTGCACCAAGTGGCCGTATTTACTTTGATAAGACCATTTGTATGTTTATATTTCCCTACTAGCTATCTTAATTGTTGCACCAAGTGGTCATATTTCCTTTGATAAGGCCATTTGTATGCTTATATTTCCCTACTAGCTATCTTAATTGTTGCACCAAGTGGTCATATTTCCTTTGATAAGACCATTTGTATGTTTATATTTCCCTACTAGCTATCTTAATTGTTGCACCAAGTGGTCATATTTCCTTTGATAAGACCATTTGTATGCTTATATTTCCCTACTAGCTATCTTAATTGTTGCACCAAGTGGTCATATTTCCTTTGATAAGGCCATTTGTATGCTTATATTTCCCTACTAGCATTCTTAATTGTTGCACCTAGTGGTCATATTTCCTTTGATAAGACCATTTGTATGCTTATATTTCCCTACTAGCTATCTTAATTGTTGCACCAGGTGGTCATATTTCCTTTGATAAGGCCATTTGTATGTTTATATTTCCCTACTAGCTATCTTAATTGTTGCACCAGGTGGTCATATTTCCTTTGATAAGACCATTTGTATGCTTATATTTCCCTACTAGCTATCTTAATAGTTGCACCAGGTGGTCATATTTCCTTTGATAAGGCCATTTGTATGCTTATATTTCCTTACTAGCTATCTTTATTGTTGCACCAAGTGGTCATATTTCCTTTGATAAGGCCATTTGTATGTTTATATTTCCCTACTAGCTATCTTAATTGTTGCACCAAGTGGTCATATTTCCTTTGATAAGGCCATTTGTATGCTTATATTTCCCTACTAGCTATCTTAATTGTTGCACCAAGTGGTCATATTTCCTTTGATAAGGCCATTTGTATGCTTATATTTCCCTACTAGCTATCTTAATTGTTGCACCAAGTGGTCATATTTCCTTTGATAAGGCCATTTGTATGCTTATATTTCCCTACTAGCATTCTTAATTGTTGCACCTAGTGGTCATATTTCCTTTGATAAGACCATTTGTATGCTTATATTTCCCTACTAGCTATCTTAATTGTTGCACCAGGTGGTCATATTTCCTTTGATAAGGCCATTTGTATTTTTATATTTCCCTACTAGCTATCTTAATTGTTGCACCAGGTGGTCATATTTCCTTTGATAAGACCATTTGTATGCTTATATTTCCCTACTAGCTATCTTAATTGTTGCACCAGGTGGTCATATTTCCTTTGATAAGGCCATTTGTATGCTTATATTTCCTTACTAGCTATCTTAATTCTTGCACCAAGTGGTCATATTTCCTTTGATAAGGCCATTTGTATGTTTGTATTTCCCTACTAGCTATCTTAATTGTTGCACCAAGTGGTCATATTTCCTTTGATAAGGCCATTTGTATGCTTATATTTCCCTACTAGCTATCTTAATTGTTGCACCAGGTGGTCATATTTCCTTTGATAAGGCCATTTGTATGCTTATATTTCCCTACTAGCTATCTTAATTGTTGCACCAAGTTGTCATATTTCCTTTGATAAGGCCATTTGTATGCTTATATTTCCCTACTAGCTATCTTAATTGTTGCACCAAGTGGTCATATTTCCTTTGATAAGGCCATTTGTATGCTTATATTTCCCTACTAGCTATCTTAATTGTTGCACCAGGTGGTCGTATTTACTTTGATAAGGCCATTTGTATGCTTATATTTCCTTACTAGCTATCTTAATTGTTGCACCAAGTGGTCATATTTCCTTTGATAAGGCCATTTGTATGCTTATATTTCCTTACTAGCATTCTTAATGTTGCACCTATGGTCATATTTCCTTTGATAAGACCATTTGTATGCTTATATTTCCCTACTAGCTATCTTAATTGTTTTACCAGGTGGTCATATTTCCTTTGATAAGGCCATTTGTATGTTTATATTTCCCTACTAGCTATCTTAATTGTTGCACCAGGTGGTCATATTTCCTTTGATAAGACCATTTGTATGCTTATATTTCCCTACTAGCTATCTTAATTGTTGCACCAGGTGGTCATATTTCCTTTGATAAGGCCATTTGTATGCTTATATTTCCTTATAAGCTATCTTAATGGTTGCACCAAGTGGTCATATTTCCTTTCATAAGGCCATTTGTATGCTTATATTTCCCTACTAGCTATCTTAATTGTTGCACCAAGTGGTCATATTTCCTTTGATAAGGCCATTTGTATGCTTATATTTCCCTACTAGCTATCTTAATTGTTGCACCAGGTGGTCATATTTCCTTTGATAAGGCCATTTGTATGCTTATATTTCCCTACTAGCTATCTTAATTGTTGCACCAAGTGGTCATATTTCCTTTGATAAGGCCATTTGTATGCTTATATTTCACTACTAGCTATCTTAATTGTTGCACCAAGTGGTCATATTTCCTTTGATAAGGCCATTTGTATGTTTATATTTCCCTACTAGCTATCTTAATTGTTGCACCAGGTGGTCATATTTCCTTTGATAAGACCATTTGTATGCTTATATTTCCCTACTAGCTATCTTAATTGTTGCACCAGGTGGTCATATTTCCTTTGATAAGGCCATTTGTATGCTTATATTTCCTTACTAGCTATCTTAATTGTTGCACCAAGTGGTCATATTTCCTTTGATAAGGCCATTTGTATGTTTGTATTTCCCTACTAGCTATCTTAATTGTTGCACCAAGTGGTCATATTTCCTTTGATAAGGCCATTTGTATGCTTATATTTCCCTACTAGCTATCTTAATTGTTGCACCAAGTGGTCATATTTCCTTTGATAAGGCCATTTGTATGCTTATATTTCACTACTAGCTATCTTAATTGTTGCACCAAGTGGTCATATTTCCTTTGATAAGGCCATTTGTATGCTTATATTTCCCTACTAGCTATCTTAATTGTTGCACCAGGTGGTCGTATTTACTTTGATAAGGCCATTTGTATGCTTATATTTCCCTACTAGCTATCTTATTTGTTGCACCAAGTGGTCATATTTCCTTTGATAAGGCCATTTGTATGCTTATATTTCCCTACTAGCTATCTTAATTGTTGCACCAAGTGGTCATATTTCCTTTGATAAGGCCATTTGTATGCTTATATTTCCCTACTAGCTATCTTAATTGTTGCACCAAGTGGTCATATTTCCTTTGATAAGGCCATTTGTATGTTTATATTTCCCTACTAGCTATCTTAATTGTTGCACCAAGTGGTCATATTTCCTTTGGCTGCAGCCTCCTCTGCTCCTCTTTGTTAACTCCTCCTTATATTTCCTCTTGTCTCTTTTGATGTTTCTTCCTCCTTCTTTGTATCTATGTACAATTCATGAGGCTTAGCTTTGGAGCTTCTGGAAATGCTCCTTGACACAGTATGAAATGTAGATAGAGGTGTCTCTAGTAATAGTACTTGTAGACCAGTCGCTAGTAATAGTAGTTGTAGTACCAGCCCCTGGTAATGGTAGTCACAGTATCAGCTCATAGAAATAGCAGTCGTAGTACCAGCCCCTTCTGTCATAACTGACTATGAGAACGTGCCCCTCAGGTGAAAGATCTTAGCTGCTTATGTTTTTGGCATTCCTTTCAGCATGTAATTTTCTCTTCTGCTTGTTGAGAGCTTCTTTCTGTCTAATCTGAGGTGGCACTGTAGGGAGCATCACCATTTAATCAGATCTGCAACTTCATGTGTTTGAATTGACGTACAGTGGGCCATCTGTTCAATGCGGTCTCAAAAAAGCATTCAGAGATGCAGTAAAAAGGGGTTTAAAACCTTAGACCTAACCCCAAAGATGCTGGCAATTTACTGGGATGACAACAAAGAAGATGGCATACTGTGCATCATTTAACCTACTTCAATCTCCCAGGTTGATGGATTTATGTTCAGTTCCTTAATGTGTCTCATGCACACATCTTTGAACTTCAGCTGTGGTCACCTGACTGTTTGTTTGCCATATGTCAGTTGGGTAGCTGGGAAGAATAGTGGAACAAGATCTGCCCTTTTTCCCTAAATGCTATTTATATGGACAAGTAACCGTATCACTTCGACACACTGTAACACACTCACTACTGAGCTAAACAAACTTCCACTAAAATGTACAAAAAATATCCTTTTCAACATCTTATAGGCTATAATTAGCCTATGATATATAACACCTCTAATTTCATAATAAATCACTCTCAAGAAATGTATGTTAAGTGCAAATACACCACACCAAGACACATGAGCTAATTTATCGACCAAACCCATAAGAACACTGCATTAAAAAAATTGTTTCCAACAAAAATGCAGGCTAAGACCTAAACCCAACCACACCTCCCCCTCAATCCGCCCTAGTAAACCCACCCTCCTACCACCCTCTACCCCAAAAATACCATCAAGAAACAAAAATACAGACACAGACCTAACCCCAATATCCCCTCCTACCCATATTTCCTTTGATAAGGCCATTTGTATGCTTATATTTCCTTACTAGCTATCTTAATTGTTGCACCAAGTGGTCATATTTCCTTTGATAAGGCCATTTGTATGTTTGTATTTCCCTACTAGCTATCTTAATTGTTGCACCAAGTGGTCATATTTCCTTTGATAAGGCCATTTGTATGCTTATATTTCCCTACTAGCTATCTTAATTGTTGCACAAAGTGGTCATATTTCCTTTGATAAGGCCATTTGTATGCTTATATTTCCCTACTAGCTATCTTAATTGTTGCACCAAGTGGTCGTATTTCCTTTGATGAGGCAATTTGTATGCTTATATTTCCCTACTAGCTATCTTAATTGTTGCACCAAGTGGTCGTATTTCCTTTGATGAGGCCATTTGTATGCTTATATTTCCCTACTAGCTATCTTAATTGTTGCACCAAGTGGTCGTATTTCCTTTGATAAGGCCATTTGCATGCTTATATTTCCCTACTAGCTATCTTAATTGTTGCACCAAGTGGTCATATTTCCTTTGATAAGACCATTTGTATGCTTATATTTCCCTACTAGCTATCTTAATTGTTGCACCAAGTGGTCATATTTCCTTTGATAAGGCCATTTGTATGCTTATATTTCCCTACTAGCATTCTTAATTGTTGCACCTAGTGGTCATATTTCCTTTGATAAGACCATTTGTATGCTTATATTTCCCTACTAGCTATCTTAATTGTTGCACCAGGTGGTCATATTTCCTTTGATAAGGCCATTTGTATGTTTATATTTCCCTACTAGCTATCTTAATTGTTGCACCAGGTGGTCATATTTCCTTTGATAAGACCATTTGTATGCTTATATTTCCCTACTAGCTATCTTAATAGTTGCACCAGGTGGTCATATTTCCTTTGATAAGGCCATTTGTATGCTTATATTTCCTTACTAGCTATCTTTATTGTTGCACCAAGTGGTCATATTTCCTTTGATAAGGCCATTTGTATGTTTATATTTCCCTACTAGCTATCTTAATTGTTGCACCAAGTGGTCATATTTCCTTTGATAAGGCCATTTGTATGCTTATATTTCCCTACTAGCTATCTTAATTGTTGCACCAAGTGGTCATATTTCCTTTGATAAGGCCATTTGTATGCTTATATTTCCCTACTAGCTATCTTAATTGTTGCACCAAGTGGTCATATTTCCTTTGATAAGGCCATTTGTATGCTTATATTTCCCTACTAGCATTCTTAATTGTTGCACCTAGTGGTCATATTTCCTTTGATAAGACCATTTGTATGCTTATATTTCCCTACTAGCTATCTTAATTGTTGCACCAGGTGGTCATATTTCCTTTGATAAGGCCATTTGTATTTTTATATTTCCCTACTAGCTATCTTAATTGTTGCACCAGGTGGTCATATTTCCTTTGATAAGACCATTTGTATGCTTATATTTCCCTACTAGCTATCTTAATTGTTGCACCAGGTGGTCATATTTCCTTTGATAAGGCCATTTGTATGCTTATATTTCCTTACTAGCTATCTTAATTCTTGCACCAAGTGGTCATATTTCCTTTGATAAGGCCATTTGTATGTTTGTATTTCCCTACTAGCTATCTTAATTGTTGCACCAAGTGGTCATATTTCCTTTGATAAGGCCATTTGTATGCTTATATTTCCCTACTAGCTATCTTAATTGTTGCACCAGGTGGTCATATTTCCTTTGATAAGGCCATTTGTATGCTTATATTTCCCTACTAGCTATCTTAATTGTTGCACCAAGTTGTCATATTTCCTTTGATAAGGCCATTTGTATGCTTATATTTCCCTACTAGCTATCTTAATTGTTGCACCAAGTAGTCATATTTCCTTTGATAAGGCCATTTGTATGCTTATATTTCCCTACTAGCTATCTTAATTGTTGCACCAGGTGGTCGTATTTACTTTGATAAGGCCATTTGTATGCTTATATTTCCTTACTAGCTATCTTAATTGTTGCACCAAGTGGTCATATTTCCTTTGATAAGGCCATTTGTATGCTTATATTTCCTTACTAGCATTCTTAATGTTGCACCTATGGTCATATTTCCTTTGATAAGACCATTTGTATGCTTATATTTCCCTACTAGCTATCTTAATTGTTTTACCAGGTGGTCATATTTCCTTTGATAAGGCCATTTGTATGTTTATATTTCCCTACTAGCTATCTTAATTGTTGCACCAGGTGGTCATATTTCCTTTGATAAGACCATTTGTATGCTTATATTTCCCTACTAGCTATCTTAATTGTTGCACCAGGTGGTCATATTTCCTTTGATAAGGCCATTTGTATGCTTATATTTCCTTATAAGCTATCTTAATGGTTGCACCAAGTGGTCATATTTCCTTTCATAAGGCCATTTGTATGCTTATATTTCCCTACTAGCTATCTTAATTGTTGCACCAAGTGGTCATATTTCCTTTGATAAGGCCATTTGTATGCTTATATTTCCCTACTAGCTATCTTAATTGTTGCACCAGGTGGTCATATTTCCTTTGATAAGGCCATTTGTATGCTTATATTTCCCTACTAGCTATCTTAATTGTTGCACCAAGTGGTCATATTTCCTTTGATAAGGCCATTTGTATGCTTATATTTCACTACTAGCTATCTTAATTGTTGCACCAAGTGGTCATATTTCCTTTGATAAGGCCATTTGTATGTTTATATTTCCCTACTAGCTATCTTAATTGTTGCACCAGGTGGTCATATTTCCTTTGATAAGACCATTTGTATGCTTATATTTCCCTACTAGCTATCTTAATTGTTGCACCAGGTGGTCATATTTCCTTTGATAAGGCCATTTGTATGCTTATATTTCCTTACTAGCTATCTTAATTGTTGCACCAAGTGGTCATATTTCCTTTGATAAGGCCATTTGTATGTTTGTATTTCCCTACTAGCTATCTTAATTGTTGCACCAAGTGGTCATATTTCCTTTGATAAGGCCATTTGTATGCTTATATTTCCCTACTAGCTATCTTAATTGTTGCACCAAGTGGTCATATTTCCTTTGATAAGGCCATTTGTATGCTTATATTTCACTACTAGCTATCTTAATTGTTGCACCAAGTGGTCATATTTCCTTTGATAAGGCCATTTGTATGCTTATATTTCCCTACTAGCTATCTTAATTGTTGCACCAGGTGGTCGTATTTACTTTGATAAGGCCATTTGTATGCTTATATTTCCCTACTAGCTATCTTATTTGTTGCACCAAGTGGTCATATTTCCTTTGATAAGGCCATTTGTATGCTTATATTTCCCTACTAGCTATCTTAATTGTTGCACCAAGTGGTCATATTTCCTTTGATAAGGCCATTTGTATGCTTATATTTCCCTACTAGCTATCTTAATTGTTGCACCAAGTGGTCATATTTCCTTTGATAAGGCCATTTGTATGTTTATATTTCCCTACTAGCTATCTTAATTGTTGCACCAAGTGGTCATATTTCCTTTGGCTGCAGCCTCCTCTGCTCCTCTTTGTTAACTCCTCCTTATATTTCCTCTTGTCTCTTTTGATGTTTCTTCCTCCTTCTTTGTATCTATGTACAATTCATGAGGCTTAGCTTTGGAGCTTCTGGAAATGCTCCTTGACACAGTATGAAATGTAGATAGAGGTGTCTCTAGTAATAGTACTTGTAGACCAGTCGCTAGTAATAGTAGTTGTAGTACCAGCCCCTGGTAATGGTAGTCACAGTATCAGCTCATAGAAATAGCAGTCGTAGTACCAGCCCCTTCTGTCATAACTGACTATGAGAACGTGCCCCTCAGGTGAAAGATCTTAGCTGCTTATGTTTTTGGCATTCCTTTCAGCATGTAATTTTCTCTTCTGCTTGTTGAGAGCTTCTTTCTGTCTAATCTGAGGTGGCACTGTAGGGAGCATCACCATTTAATCAGATCTGCAACTTCATGTGTTTGAATTGACGTACAGTGGGCCATCTGTTCAATGCGGTCTCAAAAAAGCATTCAGAGATGCAGTAAAAAGGGGTTTAAAACCTTAGACCTAACCCCAAAGATGCTGGCAATTTACTGGGATGACAACAAAGAAGATGGCATACTGTGCATCATTTAACCTACTTCAATCTCCCAGGTTGATGGATTTATGTTCAGTTCCTTAATGTGTCTCATGCACACATCTTTGAACTTCAGCTGTGGTCACCTGACTGTTTGTTTGCCATATGTCAGTTGGGTAGCTGGGAAGAATAGTGGAACAAGATCTGCCCTTTTTCCCTAAATGCTATTTATATGGACAAGTAACCGTATCACTTCGACACACTGTAACACACTCACTACTGAGCTAAACAAACTTCCACTAAAATGTACAAAAAATATCCTTTTCAACATCTTATAGGCTATAATTAGCCTATGATATATAACACCTCTAATTTCATAATAAATCACTCTCAAGAAATGTATGTTAAGTGCAAATACACCACACCAAGACACATGAGCTAATTTATCGACCAAACCCATAAGAACACTGCATTAAAAAAATTGTTTCCAACAAAAATGCAGGCTAAGACCTAAACCCAACCACACCTCCCCCTCAATCCGCCCTAGTATACCCACCCTCCTACCACCCTCTACCCCAAAAATACCATCAAGAAACAAAAATACAGACACAGACCTAACCCCAATATCCCCTCCTACCCATATTTCCTTTGATAAGGCCATTTGTATGCTTATATTTCCTTACTAGCTATCTTAATTGTTGCACCAAGTGGTCATATTTCCTTTGATAAGGCCATTTGTATGTTTATATTTCCCTACTAGCTATCTTAATTGTTGCACCAAGTGGTCATATTTCCTTTGATAAGGCCATTTGTATGCTTATATTTCCCTACTAGCTATCTTAATTGTTGCACCAAGTGGTCATATTTCCTTTGATAAGGCCATTTGTATGCTTATATTTCCCTACTAGCTATCTTAATTGTTGCACCAAGTGGTCATATTTCCTTTGATAAGGCCATTTGTATGCTTATATTTCCCTACTAGCATTCTTAATTGTTGCACCTAGTGGTCATATTTCCTTTGATAAGACCATTTGTATGCTTATATTTCCCTACTAGCTATCTTAATTGTTGCACCAGGTGGTCATATTTCCTTTGATAAGGCCATTTGTAGGCTTATATTTCCCTACTAGCTATCTTAATTGTTGCACCAAGTGGTCATATTTCCTTTGATAAGGCCATTTGTATGCTTATATTTCCCTACTAGCATTCTTAATTGTTGCACCTAGTGGTCATATTTCCTTTGATAAGACCATTTGTATGCTTATATTTCCCTACTAGCTATCTTAATTGTTGCACCAGGTGGTCATATTTCCTTTGATAAGACCATTTGTATGCTTATATTTCCCTACTAGCTATCTTAATTGTTGCACCAAGTGGTCATATTTCCTTTGATAAGGCCATTTGTATGTTTATATTTCCCTACTAGCTATCTTAATTGTTGCACCAAGTGGTCATATTTCGTTTGGCTGCAGCCTCCTCTGCTCCCCTTTGTTAACTCCTCCTTATATTTCCTCTTGTCTCTTTTGATGTTTCTTCCTCCTTCTTTGTATCTATGTACAATTCATGAGGCTTAGCTTTGGAGCTTCTGGAAATGCTCCTTGACACAGTATGAAATGTAGATAGAGGTGTCTCTAGTAATAGTACTTGTAGACCAGTCGCTAGTAATAGTAGTTGTAGTACCAGCCCCTGGTAATGGTAGTCACAGTATCAGCTCATAGAAATAGCAGTCGTAGTACCAGCCCCTTCTGTCATAACTGACTATGAGAACGTGCCCCTCAGGTGAAAGATCTTAGCTGCTTATGTTTTTGGCATTCCTTTCAGCATGTAATTTTCTCTTCTGCTTGTTGAGAGCTTCTTTCTGTCTAATCTGAGGTGGCACTGTAGGGAGCATCACCATTTAATCAGATCTGCAACTTCATGTGTTTGAATTGACGTACAGTGGGCCATCTGTTCAATGCGGTCTCAAAAAAGCATTCAGAGATGCAGTAAAAAGGGGTTTAAAACCTTAGACCTAACCCCAAAGATGCTGGCAATTTACTGGGATGACATCAAAGAAGATGGCATACTGTGCATCATTTAACCTACTTCAATCTCCCAGGTTGATGGATTTATGTTCAGTTCCTTAATGTGTCTCATGCACACTTCTTTGAACTTCAGCTGTGGTCACCTGACTGTTTGTTTGCCATATGTCAGTTGGGTAGCTGGGAAGAATAGTGGAACAAGATCTGCCCTTTTTCCCTAAATGCTATTTATATGGACAAGTAACCGTATCACTTCGACACACTGTAACACACTCACTACTGAGCTAAACAAACTTCCACTAAAATGTACAAAAAATATCCTTTTCAACATCTTATAGGCTATAATTAGCCTATGATATATAACACCTCTAATTTCATAATAAATCACTCTCAAGAAATGTATGTTAAGTGCAAATACACCACACCAAGACACATGAGCTAATTTATCGACCAAACCCATAAGAACACTGCATTAAAAAAATTGTTTCCAACAAAAATGCAGGCTAAGACCTAAACCCAACCACACCTCCCCCTCAATCCGCCCTAGTATACCCACCCTCCTACCACCCTCTACCCCAAAAATACCATCAAGAAACAAAAATACAGACACAAACCTAACCCCAATATCCCCTCCTACCCATATTTCCTTTGATAAGGCCATTTGTATGCTTATATTTCCTTACTAGCTATCTTAATTGTTGCACCAAGTGGTCATATTTCCTTTGATAAGGCCATTTGTATGTTTATATTTCCCTACTAGCTATCTTAATTGTTGCACCAAGTGGTCATATTTCCTTTGATAAGGCCATTTGTATGCTTATATTTCCCTACTAGCTATCTTAATTGTTGCACCAAGTGGTCATATTTCCTTTGATAAGGCCATTTGTATGCTTATATTTCCCTACTAGCTATCTTAATTGTTGCACCAAGTGGTCATATTTCCTTTGATAAGGCCATTTGTATGCTTATATTTCCCTACTAGCATTCTTAATTGTTGCACCTAGTGGTCATATTTCCTTTGATAAGACCATTTGTATGCTTATATTTCCCTACTAGCTATCTTAATTGTTGCACCAGGTGGTCATATTTCCTTTGATAAGGCCATTTGTATGTTTATATTTCCCTACTAGCTATCTTAATTGTTGCACCAGGTGGTCATATTTCCTTTGATAAGACCATTTGTATGCTTATATTTCCCTACTAGCTATCTTAATTGTTGCACCAAGTGGTCATATTTCCTTTGATAAGGCCATTTGTATGCTTATATTTCCTTACTAGCTATCTTAATTGTTGCACCAAGTGGTCATATTTCCTTTGATAAGGCCATTTGTATGTTTGTATTTCCCTACTAGCTATCTTAATTGTTGCACCAAGTGGTCATATTTCCTTTGATAAGGCCATTTGTATGCTTATATTTCCCTACTAGCTATCTTAATTGTTGCACCAAGTGGTCATATTTCCTTTGATAAGGCCATTTGTATGCTTATATTTCCCTACTAGCTATCTTAATTGTTGCACCAGGTGGTCATATTTCCTTTGATAAGGCCATTTGTATGCTTATAATTCACTACTAGCTATCTTAATTGTTGCACCAAGTGGTCATATTTCCTTTGATAAGGCCATTTGTATGCTTATATTTCACTACTAGCTATCTTAATTGTTGCACCAAGTGGTCATATTTCCTTTGATAAGGCCATTTGTATGCTTATATTTCCCTACTAGCTATCCTAATTGTTGCACCCGTTGGTTGTATTTACTTTGATAAGGCCATTTGTATGCTTATATTTCCCTACTAGCTATCTTAATTGTTGCACCAAGTGGTCATATTTCCTTTGATAAGGCCATTTGTATGCTTATATTTCCCTACTAGCTATCTTAATTGTTGCACCAAGTGGTCATATTTCCTTTGATAAGGCCATTTGTATGCTTATATTTCCCTACTAGCTATCTTAATTGTTGCACCAGGTGGTCATATTTCCTTTGATAAGGCCATTTGTATGCTTATAATTCACTACTAGCTATCTTAATTGTTGCACCAAGTGGTCATATTTCCTTTGATAAGGCCATTTGTATGCTTATATTTCCCTACTAGCTATCTTAATTGTTGCACCAAGTGGTCATATTTCGTTTGGCTGCAGCCTCCTCTGCTCCCCTTTGTTAACTCCTCCTTATATTTCCTCTTGTCTCTTTTGATGTTTCTTCCTCCTTCTCTGTATCTATGTACAATTCATGAGGCTTAGCTTTGGAGCTTCTGGAAATGCTCCTTGACACAGTATGAAATGTAGATAGAGGTGTCTCTAGTAATAGTACTTGTAGACCAGTCGCTAGTAATAGTAGTTGTAGTACCAGCCCCTGGTAATGGTAGTCACAGTATCAGCTCATAGAAATAGCAGTCGTAGTACCAGCCCCTTCTGTCATAACTGACTATGAGAACGTGCCCCTCAGGTGAAAGATCTTAGCTGCTTATGTTTTTGGCATTCCTTTCAGCATGTAATTTTCTCTTCTGCTTGTTGAGAGCTTCTTTCTGTCTAATCTGAGGTGGCACTGTAGGGAGCATCACCATTTAATCAGATCTGCAACTTCATGTGTTTGAATTGACGTACAGTGGGCCATCTGTTCAATGCGGTCTCAAAAAAGCATTCCGAGATGCAGTAAAAAGGGGTTTAAAACCTTAGACCTAACCCCAAAGATGCTGGCAATTTACTGGGATGACATCAAAGAAGATGGCATACTGTGCATCATTTAACCTACTTCAATCTCCCAGGTTGATGGATTTATGTTCAGTTCCTTAATGTGTCTCATGCACACATCTTTGAACTTCAGCTGTGGTCACCTGACTGTTTGTTTGCCATATGTCAGTTGGGTAGCTGGGAAGAATAGTGGAACAAGATCTGCCCTTTTCCCTAAATGCTATTTATATGGACAAGTAACCGTATCACTTCGACACACTGTAACACACTCACTACTGAGCTAAACAAACTTCCACTAAAATGTACAAAAAATATCCTTTTCAACATCTTATAGGCTATAATTAGCCTATGATATATAACACCTCTAATTTCATAATAAATCACTCTCAAGAAATGTATGTTAAGTGCAAATACACCACACCAAGACACATGAGCTAATTTATCGACCAAACCCATAAGAACACTGCATTAAAAAAATTGTTTCCAACAAAAATGCAGGCTAAGACCTAAACCCAACCACACCTCCCCCTCAATCCGCCCTAGTAAACCCACCCTCCTACCACCCTCTACCCCAAAAATACCATCAAGAAACAAAAATACAGACACAAACCTAACCCCAATATCCCCTCCTACCCATATTTCCTTTGATAAGGCCATTTGTATGCTTATATTTCCTTACTAGCTATCTTAATTGTTGCACCAAGTGGTCATATTTCCTTTGATAAGGCCATTTGTATGTTTATATTTCCCTACTAGCTATCTTAATTGTTGCACCAAGTGGTCATATTTCCTTTGATAAGGCCATTTGTATGCTTATATTTCCCTACTAGCTATCTTAATTGTTGCACCAAGTGGTCATATTTCCTTTGATAAGGCCATTTGTATGCTTATATTTCCCTACTAGCTATCTTAATTGTTGCACCAAGTGGTCATATTTCCTTTGATAAGGCCATTTGTATGCTTATATTTCCCTACTAGCATTCTTAATTGTTGCACCTAGTGGTCATATTTCCTTTGATAAGACCATTTGTATGCTTATATTTCCCTACTAGCTATCTTAATTGTTGCACCAGGTGGTCATATTTCCTTTGATAAGGCCATTTGTATGTTTATATTTCCCTACTAGCTATCTTAATTGTTGCACCAGGTGGTCATATTTCCTTTGATAAGACCATTTGTATGCTTATATTTCCCTACTAGCTATCTTAATTGTTGCACCAAGTGGTCATATTTCCTTTGATAAGGCCATTTGTATGCTTATATTTCCCTACTAGCTATCTTAATTGTTGCACCAAGTGGTCATATTTCCTTTGATAAGGCCATTTGTATGTTTGTATTTCCCTACTAGCTATCTTAATTGTTGCACCAAGTGGTCATATTTCCTTTGATAAGGCCATTTGTATGCTTATATTTCCCTACTAGCTATCTTAATTGTTGCACCAAGTGGTCATATTTCCTTTGATAAGGCCATTTGTATGCTTATATTTCCCTACTAGCTATCTTAATTGTTGCACCAGGTGGTCATATTTCCTTTGATAAGGCCATTTGTATGCTTATATTTCCCTACTAGCTATCTTAATTGTTGCACCAAGTGGTCATATTTCCTTTGATAAGGCCATTTGTATGCTTATATTTCACTACTAGCTATCTTAATTGTTGCACCAAGTGGTCATATTTCCTTTGATAAGGCCATTTGTATGCTTATATTTCCCTACTAGCTATCCTAATTGTTGCACCCGTTGGTTGTATTTACTTTGATAAGGCCATTTGTATGCTTATATTTCCCTTCTAGCTATCTTAATTGTTGCACCAAGTGGTCATATTTCCTTTGATAAGGCCATTTGTATGCTTATATTTCCCTACTAGCTATCTTAATTGTTGCACCAAGTGGTCGTATTTCCTTTGATAAGGCCATTTGTGTGCTTATATTTCCCTACTAGCTATCTTAATTGTTGCACCAAGTGGTCATATTTCCTTTGATAAGGCCATTTGTATGTTTATATTTCCCTACTAGCTATCTTAATTGTTGCACCAAGTGGTCATATTTCCTTTGGCTGCAGCCTCCTCTGCTCCCCTTTGTTAACTCCTCCTTATATTTCCTCTTGTCTCTTTTGATGTTTCTTCCTCCTTCTCTGTATCTATGTACAATTCATGAGGCTTAGCTTTGGAGCTTCTGGAAATGCTCCTTGACACAATATGAAATGTAGATAGAGGTGTCTCTAGTAATAGTACTTGTAGACCAGTCGCTAGTAATAGTAGTTGTAGTACCAGCCCCTGGTAATGGTAGTCACAGTATCAGCTCATAGAAATAGCAGTCGTAGTACCAGCCCCTTCTGTCATAACTGACTATGAGAACGTGCCCCTCAGGTGAAAGATCTTAGCTGCTTATGTTTTTGGCATTCCTTTCAGCATGTAATTTTCTCTTCTGCTTGTTGAGAGCTTCTTTCTGTCTAATCTGAGGTGGCACTGTAGGGAGCATCACCATTTAATCAGATCTGCAACTTCATGTGTTTGAATTGACGTACAGTGGGCCATCTGTTCAATGCGGTCTCAAAAAAGCATTCCGAGATGCAGTAAAAAGGGGTTTAAAACCTTAGACCTAACCCCAAAGATGCTGGCAATTTACTGGGATGACATCAAAGAAGATGGCATACTGTGCATCATTTAACCTACTTCAATCTCCCAGGTTGATGGATTTATGTTCAGTTCCTTAATGTGTCTCATGCACACATCTTTGAACTTCAGCTGTGGTCACCTGACTGTTTGTTTGCCATATGTCAGTTGGGTAGCTGGGAAGAATAGTGGAACAAGATCTGCCCTTTTTCCCTAAATGCTATTTATATGGACAAGTAACCGTATCACTTCGACACACTGTAACACACTCACTACTGAGCTAAACAAACTTCCACTAAAATGTACAAAAAATATCCTTTTCAACATCTTATAGGCTATAATTAGCCTATGATATATAACACCTCTAATTTCATAATAAATCACTCTCAAGAAATGTATGTTAAGTGCAAATACACCACACCAAGACACATGAGCTAATTTATCGACCAAACCCATAAGAACACTGCATTAAAAAAATTGTTTCCAACAAAAATGCAGGCTAAGACCTAAACCCAACCACACCTCCCCCTCAATCCGCCCTAGTATACCCACCCTCCTACCACCCTCTACCCCAAAAATACCATCAAGAAACAAAAATACAGATACAGACCTAACCCCAATATCCCCCCCCCCCCTTCCCAGCTCTGCACTAATGCTGCCACCCTTAGACCCTAACTGGTACCCACCCCCCACAATACCATTAAAAATTGTCCCAACTATATACCTTCGCTTTTACTATCAAATCAATTCATGTCATAGGTAACCGTATAAATGCGTGAATTATGTACATTAGGCTAGGGTGACCATACGTCCAGATTGAGCCAGATTTGTCTGGATGTCTACAGCACAATTTAATGTCCGGCCGGCTTTTTTTAAAATGTGATTTTTCTGGTTTTTTAACAAATTTAGAAAAAGAAGAAAAAAACTGGATCTTTTTTCAAGTGTAACAAAAATTGTGAAACAAATGGAACTGATGCTCATTGAGTAAGTAGGTAATACTTTAGTAATATTGTATTTCATGTTAACACAATGCAGTTATCAAATTCAATCATTATTGTTTAGTAATAGTATTATATACAATTATAATAGCTTTACCATTCATGGCCCTGGTTTATTATACATATTATAAGCAGTGTACATTTGTTCAAATTCAATTCATAGTTAATTAATTTAGTATATGGTTAAAGACTAAATGAATTAAATATAAAAGGGATCAAATAAAAAAGTTAGTATTTATGCTGCTTAAACAAAGAATTACAAAACCGTTTAGGATTAGAACAAGAGTGAGACAGGGATGCCTCTTGTCTCCATTTCTTTTCTTACTAGCAATAGATTGGGTCATGAAAACATTGACATTACACAACAGAAATGGAATCCAGTGGAATCTGACTAAACAGCTTGATGATCTAGATTTTGCAGATGACTTGGCTCTTCTGTCCCATAACCATAATCAGTTGCAAGAGAAAATTAAAATTCTTGATGATAGTTCCCAACAAAAGGGCCTGAAAATACACAGGGAAAAGGCAATAATTATGAGAATAAATGCAAGAAATGATAACACGGTTGAACTTGAAAATAGACCACTATAGGATGTAGAATCATACACTCATCTTGGTAGTAATATAGACAAAGTTGGACGGACTTAAAAATATGATATCAAAATAAGAATACAAAAAGCAAGAGGAGCTTTCATTGCATTGGGAAATATATGGAGAATAAGAGAAATCAAGTCCAACATGAAAATAAGAATCTTCAACTCAAATGTCAAATCAGTCCTATTGTATAGCTCTGAAAGCAACAAAAACAACAACTAAAAAGCTATAAACGCTTTTATAAACGAGTGCTTGCGTAGAATAGAAGTATTGAAATGGTATGACAAAGTCACAAATGTGGAATTGAGGACAAGAACCAGACAAGTGCCAGTGGAACAAGAGTTGAGAAGGAGACGCTGGTGATGGATAGGACACACATTGAGGAGACCTGTTGATAGCATTACAAGGCAGTCCTTGTTCTGGAATCCACAGGAAAAGAGAGGCAGAGGTAGACCAAAAAACACATGGAGGAGAGAACTCGATACAGAGGTGAAAATGATGAGGAAAACATGGAAAGAAGTTGAGCGGATGGCACGGGACAGGAAGACTTGGCATGTGTTTGTTGAAGGCGTATGCTCCTCGGGGAGCTAAAGGGTATTGATTGATTGAAACAAAGAATAGTAAACTGAGGCCTGATTGATAAAGGTATTTCGATTTTTAATTAGGCTACTGGTTTACTGTGATAAATGAATTAATTTAAGTATGAATCCATTCTTTCATTTTTTTTTATTTTTTTTTTTTACAGAAAATAATATAGGCTAGGGTACGATTAGGGTTAACACTAACCCTAACACTAACCCTAACCCTAAACCTAACCCTAACTGCTACGAAACAAGACATAACTACGCATATTCACTGCGGAGCAAAAACCTACTAGTAATAGGAAATTAACCCATTCAGATTGTTTCTTGGAAAAGCAAAGCCTAAATATCAGCCAATCAGTGTTGTGTTCCTTGTTGCCAGTGTTGTGTACCTTGTTGCCAGTGTTGTGTACTGTCGTAATTTTTATCTGAGAGGGTGCTGATGAATATTGGTCCCTTTAGAGTGTAAAGTGATATTGAAGGCTCTGTGAGAATAAGGATTTAGGTGAATGAGGTAGTAGATTCACAAGCGCTGGGAAGGAGCAAGGACAGTCTCTTATTACGACAATATCTGTTTTCTCACAGACTACTCCTATCTCTCTTCTGCACAAACAATTGTGTCAGTTCCAGTCGCTCAGGCGCGCTCACCGATTTGGTGATTCTGTCGCTCAACGTACATGAATACAAACTACACAGATGGAAATGTTTGGAGTTTTAGGCCAACCGACAACCAACACAAATAAATATTCATACCTTTATTATCATAAAGGACTCACACATAATTGTACATTTACAGTCAAAAATCAAAAAGTTACAGAATACAAATATAACTAGGGAAGAGGGGCTTTTGAGGAGAAATATCCCATCCACCGTTTCCCGTTTATATCTACTAACAGACAAAACCCGGTCCCAAAGACAAGAAAGGGGGGGGGGGGTGATCAGAGATAGGCAATTTAACCCACTGGTAAATTTATTACTCTGAGGCAAGGGGTTACAGAAAAGGGGGGGGTGTAGAGGAAAGCTAGGGTTCTCAATTGTCTCCCTTTAAATCAACAAATTTTACGGGAGGGGGGAATGAACACAGTTACCCAATCCCACTAGGAGAGATCCCGTACAAGGAATATAATGCACCTTAGTATAAGGTCGAACTAATTAAAAGGGTAAAGAAAAGATAAATCTCCTTTCATTCAAAAAAACACACTAGGGCTGGCCATCCCAACAAACACACACGCAGACTTACCGAAAGGTGAATTCTGGCACTTCATAGGAAATACATCACAAAAAAACAGCACTAAACCTTGGCTTAGGTAAAAGTAATTTCTTCCGTGTACAGCCCCAGATTTTGCGGGTTGTTTAAGTTAACAAAGTGTCCCGAAATCGCTGGACGTTGAAGTTTAACGGTACTGTTTGTTTATTAGATAAAGTTCCTAAAGAAAGGCACAGGCACTTGGCTAAGCGTGAGGTATGGTGTGGTTCCTAAAATTGGCACAGCTGGTGGAGATAACTTCCTTTTTCCGTAATGTCACAAGTTAAGAAAACACTGAGGTAAGTTCTTCTTCGGGGGGGGGGGGGGGGGGGGTTAAAATCCACTGAATATGCGTGACAGACAGTGTTCAGGTATCGATGCTTTTTCTTCACAAATAGGGGCAGTGAATAAAATATGTTCTGCTTCCAGTTTCCTTTAAGGACTCTATATGAACTAGTATTTTTAAAGTGTTTCTTGAATGGCTTTTTTCTCAGTTACGTTCAGAGGAGCGGGGCCCATTACAGGTCGCCACAAGTTTAGCTTTAAAAAAGTTCATATGTTACTGGAGTTATCAAATTGAGTTTGGCAGAACTCTGTATATAGTTAATAATTGCTGGGATGCAGGTTGAATGATCGTTCTGAATGAAAGATAATCAAAACAAGAAATGCATTACAAATCATATTATAATCTGACGCGATAAATTACAGTTAGCCTATTTACTTATTAGCGTCGTCAATTAACAAATCAGGAAAACTTCCCGTGAGTTAAAAATAATTAAAAGCACATCTATCTATACAGAACTAAACTGTATTAAAGTTATAATTCTCTTTAACGTCTGCAAAATAAATTTACGCGTCAATTGTATTAGGAAATACTTTTAGCTGTAACATTAGTTTGCACTAGAACTTTGAAAATGGGTTTATTTAATAAGGTTAAATTTACACCACAATCCATTGAAATCAATAGAAATAACTCGACCAATGATCACTCGAAGCTAATGTATAAATTACCGTCTGCACAGAAAGAATACACTCCAATAGTCACGAAGGTAGATGAAATCCAGCAGGAATCCGACTATGCTAGTGCAACTAGGATTCTGTCAGAGCGAACGATAAAATGCAGTTTATCGGAGTTCTCTATTTATACTTCTCGAATGTAACTTGAATGGGGCGTGTTAAATTTTCGCACCTTTCTTGATCTTGAGCAAAATTCGGGGTACCTCGCCGATGTGTTAACGTTGCGATTCCTACGTTTTCCCCGGTCTACCGATTTTCTTCCGTCTCAGGCTGCTCGCATAAGAGTGCGAAAATTTCCCGAGAAGCTAACTCTGTGAGCTGCAAGTCCCTGATTCTTTAGATCGCGGCCGCTCCACGTTGAATTCTGAAGATCAGCCTGTTCTTTGATGGTACCGCTGCATGCCGGTAAAAGTTACAACAGATGATCAGGGGTTCTAAAGTTATGAGAGGCCAATATTCTGTTATCATCCATCGAGTCAGGGAAATTCATTTGTCATACTTAGACGTACGTCACAATCGTCCCCACTTTTGAGACATGGAAACTCGTTTTCATGTTTAATTTATGACAATGAAGCTGCCCTGATCGGTAGTTTTGGGTGATTGGCATCGTCGATTTTCTCCTCTTCCTCCGTGGTCCAGTTTCTACTCAAGAAGTCAGCTCCGACATTCTGTTTTCCTGGAATATATTCCACTTTGAAGGAATAAACACTCAATAGCAAGGCCCAACGCATTATCCTTGCGTTGAATTCCTTCTTGGCACCCAGGAAAGCTAGTGGAGCATGGTCTGTTTGCACCGTGAAAGAAGTACCATACAGAAACTCATGATGGCGTCTGATGCCATGAATCAGAGCGAGACATTCTCTTTCAACGACACTGTAGTTGCGTTCCGCTTTATTCAGTTTCCGACTGCCATAGGCAACTGGAAATAGCATGTTCAGGTCACTGTCATCGGCTTGCAGCAATGTTGACCCGATGCCCTGACCTGACGCGTCAACTCTCAGTATGAAAGGTTTCTTAAGGTCAGGTAACCTTAGGATGGGGTATGCCGACAACTGTCCTTTCAAAGTGCTATACGCGTGTTCGCACTTTTGATCCCATATGACCTTATCAGGACAACCTTTCTTTGTGAGGTCAGTCAGAGGTGCTGTCAGTCCGTTGAAGTTCTGGATGTATTTCTGATAGTATGCACATAGCGATATGAAGGAACGTACGTCTTTCTTCGTTCGGGGTCTTTTTGCTGCCACAATTTTCTCCACGTTCTTCTTAATAGGCCAACTGCATCCGTGAGAAATAGTATGCCCCAGGAAGTCTAACTGTTCAAACCCGATGAGACATTTGCTAGGTCTGGCTGTGAGACCCGTTTCCTGTAGTCTCCTGAGGAGCATAGCAACCGTAGCAATATGTTCTTCATAGGTTTCCGATGCAATTAATATGTCATCCATGAAATTATGGATATGGGGACTTTGCAAAGGCTCTAGAAGCTTCCTCATCATCCTGGTGAACACTCCTGGTGCGTTATGCAAACCGAACGGCATCACATTAAATGTGTAATGTCCTTCGCTAGTGCTGAAAGCTAACAAAGGTTTAATTTCCTCCTTGACTGGTATTTGATAATAACCTTTACTGAGGTCAATCTTGGAGAAGATCTTTGCTTTGCTGAGCTTGGTGAACAACTCAGAAACAGTTTGGAGAGGTTCGGGCTGGAATTCCGTTACAGCGTTTAGCAACCTGTAATCAATGCACAGCCGAACTTCCTTATTGGGCTTCTGCAACAGCACTACACTCGAGCTGTAAGGAGATGTAGACTCACTGATAATTCCTGCCTGACGCAGCTTGTCTATTTCTCCGCGAAGTGCATCCGCTTTAGCGTACGGGATGGGGTAAACTCTGGTTTGAACAGGGGTCTCGTTTGTTAATTTCATATCAAATTCAATGAGATTTGTTCGACCAGGTACATCCGTTAAGACTGCACTGTACTGTTTTAGTAGAGCCCTGGTTTCTGTTTGTTGTTCTGGTGAGAGATTGTCGCCGAACTTGACATCTTTAAAGGATTCTGTGGGTTGCAGTGGATACTCCATGCAACCATCATCATCTTCCTCGTCTTCCGTTGCTATGGCGACAGCCAGGAGATGCTCGGAGGATGGCACCGGTCTTTCCAAATATTTCTTTAGCAGATTTATGTGGAAGACCTTCTCCTTTCCTTTGATGGAGATCTTGTAATTGGTACGTGAGATCTTTTTAAGGACGGTAAACGGCCCTTGCCATCCGATGCGAAGTTTATTGCTTCCGGTTGGGAGTAGCAACAAAACTTTCTCCCCTGGTTGTAGTTCTCTCTCTTTTGCAGCTTTGTTGTATCTTTTAGCGTGTTTAGCGCGGGCTTTCGTAAGGTTGGTTGTAGCTAGATCCCATCCTAGCTTTAGCCTTTCCTTGAGCTCAGATACATACTTGCTTGCAGAGACGACTGTCTCGTCAGCCTTTTGGTCTGTCAGGGACCGAAGTAAGGCTTCTAATGGCCCCTTTATAGGTCTGCCAAATAAAAGTGTAGCAGGCGGGAATCCCGTAGACGCTTGGGGAACCTCTCGGTAGGCGAATAAGGCAGCCGATATATATAGGTCCCAGTCTTCCGGTTTCTCCTGACCCAGCTTACGTAACATGGTGGTGAGGCTGCCATTAAAACGTTCCACGAGCCCATTTCCGGCCGGATGGTAGGGACTTGTGTGGATATGTTTGGCCCTCAAGATCTTAAAGATCTCCTCCATTAACAGGCTACGGAATTGGGATCCATTGTCCGTCAAAACTTGTTGAGGGAATCCCAACCGTGTAAAAATTTGCACGAGGGCTTCTGCGACATGCTTGGAATCTATGCATGTTAGCGGTACAGCTTCGGCCCACATAGTGCAAGTGTCAACTAAGGTCAGGATGAACCTGTTCCTTCTTTTGGTCTTTTCCAGAGGACCAATAATGTCGACAGCAACCCGTTCAAATGGAGTCCCTACTATTGGCATTTGCCCCATAGGTACTGGGGGTGTCAAGTGCTTGGGTGCTACCCGTTGGCACTGGGCGCAGGATTTCACATACCTGACAATGTCAGAGTTCATTCCTGGCCACCAATAGTGGGTTTTTATTCGCTGAATAGTGGCGTTTTGTCCCATATGTCCGCTAAAGGGAAGAGAGTGCCCCATTTCTAAGATCTGGCTTCGGTACTGCGTCGGTACTAGGAGCTGGTTATTCCCCGTGTCCGGGTTGCCCGTTCTACGATACAATACGCCATCCTTAGAAAAGATGTCTCCGTTGTGTCTGGGGTCCTTAGCCATGGGCAGTTTTTTAAAGCAGAGCTCCAGAGTAGGGTCCTTTTGTTGCGCCTCCTTCAGTTCGTTCGGCAACAAATTTGGCGCAGGCTCCCTCTCCTTCTTGGCTTGCCCTCTTGTGGTTACCGCTGCCACAATCGGCTCCTTTGGTCTCCCAATAAACACATATCTACATCCCAGGATAACTGGGTAGATAGGATCATCCATAATGGCCGCTTTTATAACTCCTCTGACAAAATCAGAGTGTATTTCTACCAGTGCGATAGGAAGCGTCCTGGGTGCATCACTCCTGAAAACTCCACTAAGTTTGACGGTTTCCTCTGTCTCCTGACCTGGTTTGACTAGGTGTCTAGCAACAATACAACTAAAACTTAATCCAGTGTCAAAGAGACAAGTAGTTGAGGTACCATTCAAAATTACAGTTCCTCGAGTTGAGGGTCGGTCCCCCTCAGGTTGAGAATCACTGACATTGACTCTACCTTTCGAGGCTGTATGCAAACATCCAACGCGGTTTGGACCGGTTTGTTTGCCCTGATCAGACGTTCCTGGTGTAGGGGTCTTTCCTTTTCCTTGACCTTGGTGGCCGCGCTGCCACGTAGGCTTGGTGGGTTGATCAGAATTGTTGTTGGGGGGGTATCGGGTTTTGTAGAATTTCGATTTTTCCTGGGGAGGTCTCTGGGTATTATTTTCTCGTTGGTTATAATTCTGAGAGGAATTAGAGGAATAGGATGACTGCTCTAGATTTTGTTTACGAGATGGCTCATCTGTGGGTTTACGTTTAGTGCTGGGAAGTTCGGCCATTGCATTGGTATAGCGTTCGGCCTTATTGAGTATGTCCTCAAGCCTGACTGCGCCCTGTTCAGCCAAAAATCTACGGGTTTCGTTTGACAAAGTTGCCTTTATCTGTTCCACAAGAACAAGTTCAAGTAGTCCCTCATATGTAAGAGGTAGGTCAGATAATTCAATGCACTTTGTCAGATAACCCGTGAGACGTGAAGAGAACTGGGGAAATGTTTCCGTGCTCTCTTTTCGGCTGTTTCTGAACAACTGCAGAAACTTTCGGGCAGTCATCTCAAACTGCTGTAGTAAGGCCTTCTTCAACATGTCGTAATCATGTTGATTCGGTCCCAGCTTTGTGTACACGTCATAAGCATTGCCTTTCAGTGACGTTGAAAGTTTGAGCGCCCAGCGGGTACTCTCTAACCCATAAAGATTCGCGAGTCTCTCGAATTTTTCTAGGTAGCTGTCAATTTTTTCGTTAGGGCTAGGAAAAGACTCTAAAGCGAAAGACATCGCAGTTAATTGGGCAGACTGAGTGCTGGAGAGATCCATTGTTTGAGACTGGGGCGAAGACGGCTCTCCATTATTTGAAGTAGAGGCACTCCGACTCTCTAAAGCCTTGAGCGCTAATTCATGTTGTCTTTCCCTCTCTCTTTCTCTCTCTCTGCGGGCTTCCATTTCTGCCTCAATTTTCTTCTGTTCCAATTGACGATCGTCCGCTTCTTTCTTCCTAGCTTCTGCCCTCTCTTCTCTCTCTTTTTCTTCCTTCCTCTCAGCTTCTGCCCTTTGTTTCTCTTCCTTCCTCTCTGCTTCTGCTCTTTGTTGCTCCTCCTTCCTCTCTGCTTCTGCTCTTTGTTGCTCCGCGTCATATATTTGCAGTTCCTGGGTGATAAACAGATTCGCGGCTTCTGTGTCTAATCCTGAGTCTTTCGCTTCCTGTCTCAAAATGGATCTTATCCTAATTCTCTCAGCCATTGTCAAAGAACTGGATGCTTCTAAGACTAGAGAATAGTAAGATGGAACAAGAAGGGGAAAAACTCAAAGCCGCTACGAGAAAAACAAAGTAAAAAATTTACTGAATGACCTCGTGTGTTAACTTATCGCCGCTATTATTGTCACTTAAGACTCGTAACGCAAGCAACTATGCCAATTAAATGGTAAGTTACACTAGAAAAGAATCTACTCTTACTAACAGTAGAGAAAAATTTATATTAAACAATTTAAAAGGAAAAAAAAAATTTCCCAGAAAATGTTAATTCTCTAACAACAAACTCCGTCCCTGAAGACAATTTTTGAGATGAGACGTAGTTAACTTAATTTTAAAAAATCAGAACAATCCGTCTTTAGCTTAGCTCAACTCAAACGCTTCATAACCTTTAGTGATTGTAAAACAATCACGCAGTCCCAGCAATTATATAACCAAAATTTTCAATTCCCTCTGCCAGAGAATACAAATGTGACAATCTTTTATTATCACTAACTGCCTGTTCCTGTGGAAAAACAAACCTGTCTTAATTATTGTGTGGTTGGCCCAAAATACTGAACGGCTTGGTCTAGGGGAAGTAATACTTTTAAAGATTATACCCTACTTCACAAAGACAATCAACCACACTCTATTTTAACTAAGTTCAGAATCTCGAACGAGCTAACCATATATTGTCGTAATTTTTATCTGAGAGGGTGCTGATGAATATTGGTCCCTTTAGAGTGTAAAGTGATATTGAAGGCTCTGTGAGAATAAGGATTTAGGTGAATGAGGTAGTAGATTCACAAGCGCTGGGAAGGAGCAAGGACAGTCTCTTATTACGACAATATCTGTTTTCTCACAGACTACTCCTATCTCTCTTCTGCACAAACAATTGTGTCAGTTCCAGTCGCTCAGGCGCGCTCACCGATTTGGTGATTCTGTCGCTCAACGTACATGAATACAAACTACACAGATGGAAATGTTTGGAGTTTTAGGCCAACCGACAACCAACACAAATAAATATTCATACCTTTATTATCATAAAGGACTCACACATAATTGTACATTTACAGTCAAAAATCAAAAAGTTACAGAATACAAATATAACTAGGGAAGAGGGGCTTTTGAGGAGAAATATCCCATCCACCGTTTCCCGTTTATATCTACTAACAGACAAAACCCGGTCCCAAAGACAAGAAAGGGGGGGGGGGGGTGATCAGAGATAGGCAATTTAACCCACTGGTAAATTTATTACTCTGAGGCAAGGGGTTACAGAAAAGGGGGGGGGGGTGTAGAGGAAAGCTAGGGTTCTCAATTGTCTCCCTTTAAATCAACAAATTTTACGGGAGGGGGGAATGAACACAGTTACCCAATCCCACTAGGAGAGATCCCGTACAAGGAATATAATGCACCTTAGTATAAGGTCGAACTAATTAAAAGGGTAAAGAAAAGATAAATCTCCTTTCATTCAAAAAAACACACTAGGGCTGGCCATCCCAACAAACACACACGCAGACTTACCGAAAGGTGAATTCTGGCACTTCATAGGAAATACATAAAAAAAAACAGCACTAAACCTTGGCTTAGGTAAAAGTAATTTCTTCCGTGTACAGCCCCAGATTTTGCGGGTTGTTTAAGTTAACAAAGTGTCCCGAAATCGCTGGACGTTGAAGTTTAACGGTACTGTTTGTTTATTAGATAAAGTTCCTAAAGAAAGGCACAGGCACTTGGCTAAGCGTGAGGTATGGTGTGGTTCCTAAAATTGGCACAGCTGGCGGAGATAACTTCCTTTTCCGTAATGTCACAAGTTAAGAAAACACTGAGGTAATTCTTCTTCGGGGGGGGGGGGGGGGGG